>KZ308495.1:3561-21649 GCA_000376725.2 Ladona fulva | reverse complement strand
CTGCACTTTCATATACTTTTACCCTCGCGATAAAATTATTATTACTATTATTATATTTATTATCCTGTGCTTGCATATGTATTTATATATACATTTCTTTTACATCAAAACAGACGTATTATCATAAGCCTTGTATATACTTATTATTAATATCCCCTGACGAGTCAGATTGACTCAGGCGATTTCATATTTATAAAGTTGACATAGTTAAAGAATGGCATACAATACTCATCTGCTATAAATGTAATAATTTTGTAAACTAATCTATGGCACATTATTTTTTTTCTTCTTTGTATTTCTGCAATAAACATTACATTATTATTATAAAAAATTATAGCTTTTTAACTCAATATAAATTACATACAATCATGATTCACAAACATAAGTTCGTTTATAAAATAAAGAGAATAAAATGCATGGGCTAGCATCAATCGCCATTAGACATCGACGCATTATACTTCGTCTCGGAAATAATGGAAGATCGTTTTAAAATATTCAAGTTTAAAGTCGTTTTCCTCCTAATTTTTCTGTAGCATAGAAACGATAAGTAAATATTTCACGGATAGTGAACACGTGGTCACCAACGCTTCTCTATTCAACGAAGTGTGAAGGTCTCTCAATTCTTGCGGTCTGTAACATACACCTCCACTCTCACTTCAATCAATCAAATGGCACGTCTGTTCCACGTATTGGTGGTTGGATCCTCCTTGGTCGTCCACGTGACAAAACAAGCGCCTTAGATTTCTATCGGAGATTTGGTGAGAGTCAAGGCTGTCTCCTACTAGAACCGGAGTTGCGCTACTTGGAGTCGACTCTATGGGAGTCACAGCTGAAAGTCACGGTCACAGACTGTATTGAAAGAGTTATGAAAGTTATGAAAGAGGATTATGAATTCCGGATGGAATTAGTGGCACGGAATATCGGAGTGAAGTAGAGTAACAAGTACTATTACAGCACTTTGCAAGTTTCTAACATCGGTTCCACCAGTAGCCAAACCATTTTGCTCAGGGCCGGAAAAGAGGGGGTTCCGTGGATGGGCAATTAAAAGGGCAATTTTACATTTTGCAGAAAATAAACGATATATCTGTAAGAAGGGACCATCCGAGTCTCTTTGGGTTGATGGCCGGCCCTGATTTTACATGATGACGAGAATGGTATCACTTCATGGCCTATCAATCATAATTGCTTCAGTTATGAATTTCAGTTTCATGCTAAATTACTTATGATACTTTCCAGATAAATTACTCAGCAGTAGTTTATCGTTCAAAGAACATATCCGTGATATTATAGGAAAAGGCGAATAGAATGCAGAAATTGACAAGTAGAACCCTGAGGGGATATCCATCAAGAGTCAAAGAAATTGTTTATTATTCCCTCATTCGACCAAGTCTTGAATACTGCTACCCAATTCGGGATCCACATGAAGTAAAGCTAGTCTCAGATTTAGAGATGGTCCAACGTAGAGCAGCTCGTTTCGTCAGCAGAGACTTATGGTTCAGCAGTAGCATTACGGCAATGATAAAATCCCTCGGGTAGAATTGGCTCCAGGTGAGAAGATCAGATTACCGACGGAAGCTTCCCGACAAATTATTCGAATCAGGATTTTTAGAAGAAATTAAAGGCATTTTCATTCGGGTTCCGCGATCTTCGAGAGACTACGACCAAGAGTTCACAGGAAATAATCGCTAAAACAGTTACTTCTGGTCATTCTTTCGGCAGAGTAATTAGAGAAGAAAACGGGATGGATTAGGTCAGGCCTTTGGTGTTAACACACCCCCTGCCATGCATTGTGCGCCATGCGCCACTGGCGGCTTGTGGGGTAAGAATCTTAATCTAAACTGTTTCTTTCGGAAGAATGAGAAATCTTCATCCAGAGAATAGCTGATTGGAGCGATGGTACTTAGTTTTTCTTAGACCCCATCCGGAGTATGTATTCAGTGTTTTGAATCCTTCAGACAAGAACTGAATTCGTGTTTTAGAAAAGGCCCAGCGTTAATCCGAAGATGAATCTTGACATAGGACTGGAATCTTTAGAAGACGGAATATTTAAAATTAGATTGAATTCATCCAATATCTTAATAGAGAGTAAGTTCTCGGAAGACTGTCAATTACCATAGGGGGCGTGAGTGCAAATGCCTTGTAAAATCGGAGAGTGGAGATCAGAAAAATCAACAATAAAGCTTGCGGAAAGAAATGTCATTAAAAACCAACGGTGGGAAACAGAGCCGTTTGAAATACTAAAGTAAATTCTTGAAAACGTCAGTCTGTGAGATAAAACGTAGAAATAAAACGAGTGAAAGGGGCGAAAGAAAAAACAAAACCAATAGTTTTTATCTGTCCTCCGAGTGCTAGCTAACAAACACGTATGGTGGGTTAAGTAGTATGATTTTACTAAAACTGATAACAGCCTTAGTTCCTAACACCATCATGCATATTGCATGGCTCTGCAAACAAGCGTCATATTTGCCGTATCAAAAGTCCTGCGTTAATCAACACTTTTTCTTTAAGCCTCTCTTACACCCAACATCGTACGATTTTTCTTATCGTTGAAATTGGCCAATCTGTCCAATGGGAAAATTTGTGCAATAAACTGTTATAGTCCCGTCAAATTAGACACAAAAAAGGGCTTGACCTTGCAAAAGGTCATGTAGTTCTGATTTTTTAATATGTTGTTCGGACCTATGTGAGTACTAACATACCAATTTTGCAAGATCGAAAGACTTGTGCAATTTGCGCTATTCCAAAAAAAACTTTTTTTTGCACTTTTTCCCAATATCTCCTAAATTATGCGTCCTACAGAAAAAGATAATCAATTGTGTATTAACGTACATAAAATATCCTACATTTTAAGTCTACATTCAACTCCGTACGTCCAGAACTTTCCGAGATATGACTCTTCAAATATAATTTTCGAAGGAAGTATTGGGTCTACGAGCGTCATTTTGACTTTAAATGAAAGGATAATAAATATGCTACAAATTTATCTCTTATAAATTCCCTGTGCAATGAGTATTTCTCAAGTTAGTTGGCAAGATACAAGACTAGAACGAAAATTTTTCATTTTTTGTAAAAAATGGCCAATATTTGAAGTCATATCTCGGAAAGTTCTGGACGTACGAAGTTGAATTTGGGCTTAAAATGTAGGATATTTTATGTACGTTAATACGCAATTGATTAACTTTTTCTGTAGGATGCATAATTTAGGAGATATTGAGAAAAAACGGAAAAAAGTTGTTTTTTTGGAATAGCGCAAATTGCACAAGTCTTTCGATCTTGCAAAATTGGTATGTTAGTACCCACATAGGTCCGAACAACATATTCAAAAATCAGAACTACATGAACTTAGAGGTGGGAACAATGGAATAATTCGATTGTTCGCTTCAATCGAATTATTCGAATAAAGTGTTTCGAAACCGAATAACTTCAATCGAATGATTTTACCTGAATAAATTTATTCGATAGTTCTATCCGAATAAATTCATTCGTTAGTTAAATCCGAATAAATTCATTCGATAGTTAAATCCGAATAAATTCAATCGATAGTTCTATTCGATTTTTGTTTTGCTTCTCTTCCACAAGGGGACACATGGCTATCCGAATGAACTCATTCTTTTTTGTTCGTTTACTCTCCGCGCGGTCAAGAGGAGAGGAGCGTGAGCTCTTGAGGGTTGCATCGTCTAATTCGCTTCAATCGAACTACTCGAATGCAGTATTTAGAAACCAAATAACTTCAATTGAATGATTCCGGGCTCCCGGATAGCCATGTGGGTTACGCGTTCGATTTCAGTGAAAGTGGCCCAGGGTTCGATTCCCGGTGGGAGTCTACCAATTCCAAAGGTAAAGTGAAAGACGCGCTGAAAATTCAATCAACTGCCCTTTTTTTAAAAGATTTTTTAACGATACGATCGATTTAATTTTTATTGGAATATAAAATTTGGCATTTTGACTCCAATCACACCGCTGAGTGTGTGAATGCTGAGACATCTGCGGTCGTTCGCTTGAATTATTAACCTCTTCCACTTCCTCCTTAACGACCACCAAAGGTAGGGTTTCGTAACCATAACAACTTTCAGTTTTATTTACCCTCCGACGAAAGTACGATTTTGCCAGACTCGATAGCGACTCTCCTCTCCGGCCGCCAAAAGCTTTTCATGGAGACTCAAGTAGTACGCATTACGTCATGGAAGACGCTATAGTTCAAGCGGCCGCCAAAAGATAGCGCATGCCGGTATGTGTAGGGTAAATTTAACCAAAATTGTATACTAATTATTTAACTCATTAAATATTAATTTAAAAAAATATTTGTACATTTGTCACAATCAACAAGAACATCAAGTGCGAGTTACTGGAACTCGCTCGAGAGTGTCAGGGTGTATTTAAACAGGGAATGGCGGCATACAAATTTTTCGAAAATCAATTCCTGGAACTAACATTCCTTCGAATGACAAATTCTTCGAACACTGTAAATAAACTGAGACCATGGAAACTTGTATTAAATATTGAAAATTACGAATTATTTATAAATGTGTATCGACTATATGGAGGTGCTCAAACAAAATTGATAATGCTTTCCATAAATTTAATCCGGATTATATATTAGGGATTAGCATATATGTTTAATGAATAAAGCATTAGCATAAAAATGCTTAATGTATAAAATTGTGAAAATATTTAAGGAAGAAAAATCCTGGTTTTTTGCAAGCAAGGTTCCTCAAAAACGATGTCAAGCCGTCCTCGACGCCTCGGAGTCACCTTCATCTGTCGCCTCTAAACAATACATCCAACATGGATGAATAAGTAATTCGTCAATTGAGGAACGTTTATTTGAGAAAGTGAAATTTTCTTATTGAGTGAGCGCGTTTATGCCGTTAGATTTAAACAATGAATTGATTTTTAATTAAAGGTTTTGCATGTCTTAGAAGTATTTAGAGTGGTCCATTTTCTAAGAATTTGCCATTCGAAGAAATGATGGTTCGAAGAATTGATTTTCGAAGTATTTGCCTGTAGCCCTCCAAGGCGCCCCTGCAAGCGTTTCCGAGGATCCTCCAGCAATAACTCATATACACCACTGCACTCCCGTCCCTGAAAATCTGCGACAAATGTCGAGGCCAAGGATTGCAGTAAGTGTATGGCTCCAGTAATTGCTGTCCTCGAAGAGAGCTCGATCTACCACAATTACGATACGTAATGGGTTGATATTTGGTGTGCGGCTTAAGAAAGACGCCCTTCACTGAACAATGATTCGTCCTCGACCGTGACACGTGTTCCCCGCAAGGCCTCCCTGCCTTTCTCCTCTCTTATTACGCGATCGGGCTCTTTTTTGGCTCAACTGCTCCCGTTCTCCTAGGCGGAACGACGTCCATGAAATCGAGCGATTAGCCATTCAGATAATCGCACAGCCACTACTGTTTTGGTGGTTATTAGGTCGTCGCCGCGACATCTCTGCCAGTCCTCGCCGTCACTTCGCCATCGACATTTCCCCGAAGCGGTGACGGACCTTATGGGATGTGTGAGGATTTGTACCCCGCAAGCCGCCACTGGCGTATGGCAGGGTTGTAGTAGCTCCTTACCTAATCTACACAATTAGCTTCTTTGATGCTATGCTGAAAGAACGACCAGAACTATCTGTTTTAGAGATTATTTCCTTGTAACGCTCGGTCGTCGCCTCTCGAAGATCGCGTTCACCGTTCACCGGAATGACAAGATCCTATAGTTCGCCCAAAAATTCTGAACCGATGAATTTTTCGAAAATCTTTCGTCGGTAATCAGATCTCTCCTGCTGCGAGTTCCACCCGAGTGATTTTATCATGGCCGTAACCCTACTGTCGAACCTGAAATCTCCACTGACAAAACGGGCAGCTCTACGATGAACCATCTCTAAATCTGAGACTAATGTATATCTCAGTTGCGCAGTAGTATTCGAGACTTAGTCGAATGGGGAATAAGTACGCAATTTCCTTGACTTTAGATGGACATCCTCTCAGGGTTCTACTTGTTAATCTTAGCATTCAATTTGCCTTTCCTATAGAATCTGGAATATGTTCCATGAACAATAAACTACTGCTGTGTGTAACTCCTATACTCCGTCCAACTTTGTGAAGACACGATGGAAATCTTATGGCCCCGTGCATTATCTTACGGGAGAACGGAGCGCGCTGTTGCAACTTTTGCGTAGAAAAAAAAAGTTGGCAAAAATTTATCTGAAATACTTTTATCATACAGCAAAAGTAATTCCGCATAGCATAGTGTGATTTAATCAAGGTTAAATGCTGATCTTTCTTGGTATCACAATCTGCCTCATTTTATTCACTTTCCACCAATCCTATTACTTTTCCTGTTAAAAATGTTGGAGACAAATTTTATGGGGAAATGTATGGGAATACCGAGAGTTTTCGGCAAACTACATTGAGAAATGTAGTCGCCAGCTACTTTTCGGTATGTATCTGTAGGAAAAAACTTGAGAAAGTTTTTGAGAAAACGATGAATTTATTTTCCGTGAAAATCAAAATCCTCTAACCTTATTGATAACGTTAAAAAACGAATTTATACATCGGAGGGAACGCAGACCTCGGCGCGTGCACCAATTACTCCAGCTAAGGCGGTTATAAATCGATTCGCCTATTTCTCCGATTGCTTGTAATGTTCTTCATAATGTTAGACGGAGTATAGGTAGTTACTGTGATGCACGAACTCTAAAGGATATCCTGAAATTAGGTATTGTTCGCTAATAACGTTAGTGGAAGGCGTGTAAGACATAGCGACGCACTTTTTCGCATTTGCAATCCCACGAACGAAATTTCAATCACCAGTTTCCCTATCACATTAAACACGAGGAAATCTTTTGAACTGACGGAAAGGAAGACCACCTCCGGTATGGTTCTCCTAAAAAACAAACACTAACAAAGTTTTGAAACATGCACCTGAAAACAAAAGTACTTCTGGGGATGCACTGCTCATTTGCCGTCCGCATTCACTGCGAAACAGTGCTGTCTTCATGCAAATGAGGCCTCAGGGCGCACACTAGAGGGGGCAGCCTAACGCTTGGTTAGAATGGCGCATCTCTGTATGACCAATTTAAATTTTGAAGCAAATCCAGCCATTTTCTGGGATGTGGATTAGACTAGATTTATTATAATTATATTATTATTAGCGGGCATGAAAATGCCCTATTTCTATTGCATGAGGAAATATAAATTAAATATAATAAAAAGAAAATATTACAACATGAGTCACAGTAACACAAAATACACCAATACTACACGAGTACACTCTACAGGTAATAAACAATATATAATGTTGTAAAATTAATCATTAATGTACAAACAATAACAAATAATGTACAAATTAATAATTACAACATTAATGTACAAATCAATAACTGATATACAAACTGAATAAGCATATATTGCATCAATGTGTCATCTCAGCAAAAGCATTACTCACTATAAAATATACGAACATTACAAAATAAAGAATAAAATATTTATTTAACATTAAACTTTTTAATAAACTACGAAATTGGAGATAAATTTCAAATTACTTCACAATTTAATCACTAAAACGGAATAGCAAACACCGATGCATCTTTGTAAATGTCTTTCTTTGCTTTATCTTGGTATTAAATAAACCTATAGAATTAGCACTAAACTACTCCTTGCTTAGTAATTGGGTTGAAATTGCTAGTCGCTCACATTGGTTAAATTCAACAAAAATTTAGATATCCCTTGTACTATTTTCGTAAATCAGTTTAAATCAATTAGATCGTAAAGCAAGTCTTAGTCGATAGCAGAAAAATACCAAGTCCAAGTTTTAAGTTCTAATGGTCCACAAAAGTGCGAATTTCTGGCCTTAACCTGCTCTGGCCGGAACCATTCGTCATTATATATTGAAATTCTTTTTCATACTCCCCTTAAAATGATTGAAACCTATGGTAATTATAGTTAACGTAAACTTAATAAGCAGTAATATCTTTATGAATGGTATTTGGTTCAACGCTAGATCGGTTCAATTTCTCAATAAAGTTCTTAAGGAGAAATTGAACCTCTTCCGGGAGTAATTCGCTAAAATTTCGTCGAAAAATTTAGAATAAGAACAAGCCGAACACTTAATGAAAGTGTTAAAAAAATTGCAACTTCGTGGACAAAAATCTGGCCGTCCCTTGTAACAAATTTCCCTCATAATTGGGCTAGTTGAACTTTTCGAATGTATTTTTCAATCTATTTTTCTGTGCATAACTGGTATTCGCGGAGCAGAAGCATTCCTAGGAGCTTCGGGTGAGAAACCCTGCTTATGATGGGATATTATTAGTACACAGGAAGATCCTACTTTCTTGCTCCTGCCGGCTATTCTCTTATCGAAATTTTTCCTGTCCGTCCACGTATGTTTCGTATGTGGAGGTTCCTTGTTAAGCTATTCGAGTGAGTCATTGTAGCGTCAACTCTAAGAACCGGTATTTTTACGTAGGAACCAGTGGGGGGCAGCATCTCGCTCCTTGGGAAAAGCTGCTCCTCATCATCGGCCGCCAACCATACGAAACTCTTTAACTCACAGTTGTGAAACCCATTAATATGAAGTTTTTTAAAAGGTACAAACATAACTAAAATAATTACCATAATAGTTCCATTTCATTAAAATGAAATTCCTGATATCGCTCGTCAACCCCCTCTGTTGGTGACACGAAGAAAAATCAGAATATAATAAAATGCTATAATAAGCATAGCAATTACGAATGAGGCCCAAATTTATTCACGGACGATTGAAAGCTTTTCATTGACCATTAGTTTGTCCGCGGAGCATCGGTTGGCGACCGCTATTCTACACAATGCAAAACTTTGAAAGCAGGGACCATATAAGCCTATTCCTCTAGCCGGTGTCCTCTTCCTAGTGTCTTCGAGTATAGCGGCAACTAATATTCATTTCTCTTTCTCTTTTTAAGGACACCAATGGCACAGTACGAGATCGTACCAATCCAGGAGAAGGACCACGGTCGTGTCCTAGCCTTCCTCCGGCGCACCTTCTTCGCTGATGAGCCCCTGAATGTAGCTTTGGGTCTCCTGGAAGGCAGGACGCCATGCCCAGAGGACGGCCGCCCCAGCTGTCCCGCCCTGGAAGCTCACTGCAGAGAGACACTTTCCCACGGATTATCCCTGATGGCACTTTCCGGGGGAGAGATCGTTGCCGTGACCCTAAACGGAGAGTCCACTCCAGAGGGCAGCGAGCAGCTCATCGAAGAGGCTAAGCACTGTACCGACCACAAGTTCCGGAAAGTACTGAACCTCATGGTGTACCTGGACGAGAAGACAAACGTGTTCCAGAGGTTTGGGGTTGACAGGGCGCTTGAGATGAGAATACTAGCCGTGGACGGCACGTGGAGGGGTAGGGGACTTGCGACGGCGCTCGTCCGGAGGACACTAGACCAGTGCCGGGAGCTGGGCTTCCCACTATTCCGCGTCGATTGTTCCTCCGCCTTCTCCGCCAAGGCAATGGAAAGACTGGGTTTAGACTGCATCCACACGACCAAGTACGAGGAATACTTGGAAGAGGAGGACGAGGATATCATTGGGGCACCCCAGACGAAGAGAAGAAGGCCTGTGTTCCAGCCATCAGAACCACATCGCGCGGTTTCCGCGTACGTCAAAGTCATAGCGACTGAGTGACATTCTCAGATAAAGAGCGCCTTTAAGAGGCTTAAGTTGATAAACTTCTGCCCATGTCGTGATAGAGACAATGTGAAACTCTGGGCAATTCTGGGTGCATCTTATACATCTTTTCAAGTAGGCAGACAAGAGCCGAGTGTAATGGGTTATAATCAGCAGCCTGACTGTCAAATAAAGTTATATTTCTTGCAAAGTGCTATTTTGATTGTCCTGAATGTGTTAACATGAATCGAAAAGGTGACTTAAGGATTCCATATTTCCCTGTTAATAATACAAGCAGAGCCAGTAGGGGGACGAACGGGCGAGCGTCCCCCTTCCCTTCATGACTTCATAAAATCCCACGTAATTAGTAGTAGTTTATTGTCAAAAGTGCTTTGACAGCTAAGGTCATTTCACACGTGAGCCCCCACCAGGAATCGAACCCGGGACAACTTTCACCGAAGTCGAACGAGTTGCCCACTTGGCTACCAGGGAGTCCTGTGTAGGATTTGACGAATACCTTGAAGTAAAAATTGAGTTTTTCTGACATGACTGTACGTCTTCTGTATAAACCGCGGCGAAAAGTCGTTTTAAAACTTATTTGGAGACGAGTTCGTAACAAAATTGTCTTCAATAGATTGTATTCCTCACCCCCACTTTCAAAATCTAGATTTTCAAGCATGCAAGTTTCTAGATCTGCCCCTGAAACCGGCAAGCTGGGTAGCTGCCCGAGGCGTCAGTCGAATTGTTGAAGCAATTATGCATAAATTGATGCATAATTAGTAAAGTAATGCATACATCCACGTCTCTGACCTTCATGTATAAAGCCTTGAAAATTGTTCTCTGAATAGAGGATACTTTTAAGAAAATAAGATTCTTTAAGAGTAAACAGTTGATTGTTAACAGAAATATCCTAGCAATCTTAGTAAAGGTGCGCGTTAGGATTTGTCCTGGTTAAATTTTTGAGTCAAGTCGAGAAATTAATTTTGGACAGAAAGTTTGAGAACCAAACTTCATCAAATAACAGCCGTCGTTAGTCACGGTGCATTCGCTTTCTAATAACTTCAGTTTTCTTAAATGCTAATATGATAACGTTAATAATTTGAGCAACGATTATGATATTCCCATACTAAATATCATTTTTCTATTCATTCTAATGAAACAAAAAATAAATCTATAAAATATCGTTAAATATTTTGCAGCTAATTACAATGAAAGTTCGTTTGGATGACTACCATCCCAGGGCGCCAACATACCTCTTGCCGGCCCTGGTTACAAGTAATTATGAAAATGCAAGTTTTTGCAATTTAGCAAGCGATTCCAAAAGCCGTACACATTCCAGAGAGGGTATGCGAACCTTTATTACGAAGATGGAAATTTCAAATACGTGATACCAATATGCGTTGCTTGCAGAACCAAAGCTGGATGTAACTCATGGTCTATCTCGAATTGTTAATTGTCTTATCCGTTGTTTCAATAAACCGCAAAAAAATCCATCATGACTTTCGAGTACTAATTTCTAGCCTTCCATTACGAGCAGTGTCCACCCACAATTGATTGAAATTCCTAGCTTCAGGTGACTCGTATTCAAGTCTACAGTACTTATTCAGAGTTCCTAAGAATTGCACCAGCAATTTCCTTAAGTACTAGACGCTATATAAAATTCTGAAAAAAATTTGTGAAGGTAAAAGTAAAAATTGAATTAGCTTAAAAATATTTATTTTTCTTTGAAACTTTAAAACACTAACTTCAAAGACAAATACAAAAGGAATATAAAAACATACTTAGAAAAATGAAAAACAAATAGGCACCGGCCCAATACCTACAGTCTCCCAAACGGCATGGAGAAATGTTCTGGTGGAATAGCTCAATGGATAGGCAATTGGAAGACCAGGGTTCGAGTCCCGGTTCCGTCAGATTTTTTTCATGTCCGTTTCTCCTTGGGAATTTTCCTAGATGCACGGCTTATCGTGCCAAGTCACCTAAACCCTTTTCCTTGTCTAATTACATATCGATTTTACACGCCCTTTTTAAGCAATAAAGATTTTTTCTTGGTTCTAAAGATTATTGGAAGATAAATGATACTCTGACAAGGAGCAGTTGTCAGACTGATGTTCAGAATCGTGATGGGGCCAACTTAATATTGAAATAGACGGAGTGAATGTAAAAAGTGACGGGCTTCTTTCCCATACGCCCGGGTTCGAGAGAAAATTGACAAGAAGGAAATGGATTCTGCTGAATATCCATAACTTTCGCCGTTTGGCCACAACATATATTGGTGTAGTGGTAGCATCATTGGATTTAGGTCACATGGTCCGGGATTCGATTCCGCTTGGTGGTGGATTTTTTAATAGTTTTTTTACTCTTCTCTTTTCGTAATATATAATAAGAATAGCAATTACTGTGATCGGTTATTTTATCGTTCTTTATATTTTTCAATGGGTGGAAAGCCGTAAATACATTCGTAAAAATATTTCACTGACTAACCCTCACCACGCAGTTGGTACTTCTACGATTTCCGGATTTTGAATTCTCGGCGAGTACGTCTTGAGTAACATCTTTCAAGAAGCGCCACCGAATAGTTCAACGTAAAGTTACCAGATACGCCTCACCGAGCGAGCAAATATCATTAAAAGAAATGTTAAAATCCGCCCAGCTATTCTAAAAGCAGGCAAAAATTCTTATAACCGAGCACAATCTTGATATGGTTATTAATACTGATCAGACCGGGTGTGCCTATAGGGGAGAGATAAAAAGAACTCTTTCGAAGAAAGGAGAGAAGACTGTCCCTGTGGCTCTTGGGTGCTTGAATAAATTATCGCATTCGTATACCGCGCAATATTCTTTCACAGCCTCAGGTAACCTGCTTCCTAAAGTTTTTTTTGTATATGCAGGAATCTGGGGGTTTGGCCCGAGAGTTATTGAATCAGTGAAAAAAATTGGAAAGGGAATTTTCGAATGCTTCTGTTGTTTGTTCGAAATCAGGAAAACTTACGACTGGTTTGTTGGTTCAGTTCTTAAAAACTGTCATCAAACCCTATGTACATAAAAATAAGATTTTATTATTAATTGATTCAAGGGGGGGAACAAACAAATATTGCGATGTATGATGAACTATTCATCGATGAAGGTCTACCGACGTGCTCTGTGAAGATAATTCCCCCAAAGTGCACATCCATATGCCAACCGTGTGACGTTTATTTTTATAGACATGTGAAGCAGTTTATTCCACGGCTTCAAAACAGTACCTTCCTGTTCCAGGAGAAAAGACAGATTTCCTCCCGTGAGGGTACTATTAAGATTCATTCAATTATCCATCATCAGATGTCCTCACCAATATTAAAGGATATGCTACAGTTTGCATCGAAATTGGTAGAAAACAGAAATTTGCGTGAGGTTTGTTTCCTTAAGAACATTCAAAAACATAAGTGTAAATTTTTAAAAACAAGTTTCATCAGATGTGCAGGGTGCTCCTTCTTCCTGTGTTTCTTTTGTTTGTATGATTCACATCATCCAAGTTCATGTTCGGGGACTATCGAATAAAAGATTTCTATAATAATCATTCTCCTTCTTTACTCTACCATCCATTATTGTAATATTTGCAATAAAGTATTAGGCTATTTAGAAATAGTATTCATCGTTTCCAAAATCCATAGTGGAGCGTTCTTCCAAATTTCTGCTTTAGGAAATATCCCCCGGAGCACCCGACCGGCAATTGGGGTCAGACCCGGGTTCGATTCTCGGTCCCGTCAGACTTTTTTTCAAGTCCATTCTTCCTTGGGATTTTTCCTGGGTGCGCACTATCTTGCGCCAAGTCATCCTCATAAGTCATAAGTTTTCCTGTGTTTACAACCTGAAGGGGGTATCCTTTCCACCACTTTGTGTAGCCGGTGCTTCTATGAAGCCGCGACAATGATCGATGCCACTATGTGGACGAAATTGCAAAGTCCTTGCCAACAAAGTAGAAGTAGAATTTGTTTGGAGGTGCGTCGACTGCATAGGTCATTTTGCACCATTTAAAGATTCATTTTTAAGCTGCCTGTGACCTGATAAGAGCCTTTTCCTTTATTTATTTATGAATACTAGGTTCTAATAAAAATTTAAAATTCTTTTAAGGGCTAAAATAGAAAATAACTTAAGTAAATAAGTAAAAAGATAAAAAATTAAAAGGATTTTTGTCCATTGCTAAATGAATAAAATCTAAAACCAGTTCAATGAACAAACTAGAGTTTTCTAAAGAGTCCAGTTTCCTTAAGGAAACGCAATACTCTAGTAACTGACTCGTTATCATCTCCGAGTACGGCGGCTAAGTTACCTGTAATTCCTAAGGAGGTGCGAATTCTGCTGTATCTGTTACACACCAGCAGGAGGTGTCTGATGCTGAGGGTGCAGTTGCATTCGTCACATCTGGGAGGGATTTTTTCCTCTGAGAAGAGATAAGAGTGGGTAATGGCACTGTGGCCAATCCTTAGTCGTGTGAGTGCTACCTCTTCTCCTCTAAAGCTCCTGACTGAAGAGGCCCACACAGATGTGGTAGGTTTAATAGTGCGTAGTTTATTATTATCAAGGGTTCTCCATGATTGTGACCATTGCCCCAAAGTAACTTTTCTCAGATATGACCTAAGGTCTTCGTATTGAACTTGCACAGTTTCTGATAAAGGAGAATTCAATGCCTCTTTCGCAGCTGAGTCTGCCCTCTCGTTACCTATGATTCCAACATGACCAGGGACCCAGAGAAATTTTGTTACGATGCCCTTTTTGTTCAGTGAGCTGATTGATGACTGGATATCTTGCACTATTTTATGTGTTGGAGAGTAGGTTGAAATTGACTGTAAGGAACTGAGAGAGTCAGTGCAAATAAGATAGGAGCCTGAGTTTCCAACTATTTTGGAAAGAGCCAATCTTATTGCATGTAGCTCTGCAGTGTATATCGAGGATAGGGGGCTCAACCTATCTTTAAGGATGCCATGGTATGATGATACAATTGCACAAGCACATGCTGAGTCAGATTTTGACCCATCTGTGTAGATCGGTGTAAACTCAGGGTGCTCATTTAGAAGTCTGTGAAATTCTTGTTGGAATTGAATACTGCTGGTGTAATATTTTTTCAGCTGGTTAGAGAGCCTTAAAATGTTTGGTTCCGGTAGTACCCAAGGTGGATCCTTCGGGTATTCAATTGGGTACACTGATGGTAGGTCTACATGGGTACTTCTGATGAAGTCAGTAAATCGTATGCTGAGGGGTTTTGTTACCCTTCTTCTTCTGTTGTAAATGTTTAAAAAATTTGGATTAAAAACAAACCTGTAACAGGGGTGTGAGGGTGAAGCTAAAATTTTGGACACATAATTACACATTAGAATATTCCTTCTAACATCTATGGGGGGTTCCCCTGCGTCACAGTATATGCTGATAACTGGGCTTGTCCTGAAGGCACCAGTAGCCATACGTAGTCCTAGATTATGTACTGTGTTGATTCTCTTAAGGTAAGATGGGTATGCCGAGGAGTATACGATGGAACCATAATCTAATTTAGAGCGTATTAGTGCCCTGTAAAGTAAAAGCAGTGTGGAGCGATCAGCTCCCCATGTCGATTTGGATAAAAATTTAAAAATATTCAGTTTTAAAATGCACTTAGTCTTTAAGGCCTGTAAATGTTCCCTCCAATTTAGGCGGTTGTCAAGTGTCATCCCCAGGAAGCGCACAGAAGGAGTGTATGGGAGATGCCTTCCTCCTAGTGTTAAAGTGCCTGGGATATGGATTCCCCTTAGTCTGTTGAAGTGGACACATTTTGTTTTTTCTGTGGAGAAGCGGAAACCATGTTTTTGTGCCCAACTATATAGTCTGTTGATTGTAAGCTGCAACTGTCTTGTGGCTACTGCCAGATTGGATGATCTGCAAAATATTGCTAGATCATCCACAAAAAGGGATCCTATGACTGGAGTCATAATGCATTGAGCTATGTCATTTATGGCTATTGAGAAGAGGGTAACACTAAGCACTGAGCCTTGAGGCACTCCATTGGTCTGTTGAAAGGGCTTAGTGAGGTGGTTCCCGATTCTAACTCTGAATGTTCGGTCAAACAAAAAGTTCTGGATAAACCTTGTCAGGTTTCCTCTAAATCCCCACTCGTGCAGCTTTTTAAGGATATTCCACCTCCATACCCTGTCGTATGCCTTTTCTAAATCAAAGAAGACCCTATAGATTTTCTAAATCAAAGAGGACAGGACAGAGCACCCGACCTGCAATTGGGTTCGATTCCCGGTCCCGTCAGACTTTTTTCAAGTCCATTCTTCCTTGGGATCAGATGAAATGGATTTTTAAATGTATAAAATCATTGTTGCTCCTTGTGCAGGGTATAATATCTTCACCGATAAGGTTTTGGTCTTATAAATGTTTATATAGACCAACGTCCCTGAGAAATTTTAAAAATCTGTTAAGGTTGTGTGTGTCATTTGCTAAAATTTCTTTGAGCTCATCTCTGATATTCAGTCTATTCCTTGCGACCTGTTATTCTTCGCAATTTGTGAGGATGTGTTTTATGGTGAGTAAGATGTTATACTTATCACACATGGGTGCTTGCTTGCCATCTCTAAAGAGGAATGAATGTGTCAGTGCAGTATGGCCAAACCTCACGCATACGATCACCATTTCCTCTCGTCTACTTTTGCGATGCGAAGACTGCCATGGAGAGACATCGTGTTTTATTTCCCGTAGTTTGTTCCCAGCAAGATCCTGCAATTTCCGATGGATCCTTTCCCTGAGCATACACTGCAGGTCATAGACAATGAGATATTTTGAGTCAATATTTGGTTTTGAGAGAGCAGTCTTAGCAGCTGAGTCAGCTTTTTCGTTCCCTCTGATTCCAACATGACCTGGGACCCAACAGAAAATTACTCTAACCCCACGTAAGTGTAGAGCTGTAAGGTATGAATGGATTTCCTGTACGAGAGGGTGGGTGGGGGAGAAAGACGTGATGGCTTGTATTGCACTTAAGGAGTCAGTGCAGATTAGACCAGGCTTGTCACATGACTCCATTTGCTGCACTGCTGTCTTTATTGCATAGTATCCAGAAGCAGGAGAGATGACAGGACAAGCAACACCCGAGTCAGATTTTGATCCATTGGTAAAATATAGAGTGTAGTTCTGGTAATTAGACAAGATCTCGGCAAAGGTTTGCTGGTACAATTGAGGAGCTGTTGATGCTTTGGGTAGCCTAGATAATCTGGTCTGGGTCTCCAGAAATGGAACATGCCAAGGTGGGTATTGTAGAGGTCCATTTTGATATACTGATGGTAAGTCTGCTGCAGCATTTTCTAAGAGTTGTTTTAGTCGGATTGGTAAGGGTTAACTTACCCGTTGTCTATTATTAAAAAGCTGTAAAAATTGTGGGTTAAAAATAATTTTATAGCAAGGGTGAGTTTTTAGGGCTCAGGCTTAGGGCTTTAGGTAGTTGCACATTAGTCTCCTTTCTTATTTCGAGAGGAGGTTCTCCTGAATCAGCATATAGGCTGAGAGGCTAGTCCAGAAGGATCCTGTTACTAACCGTAATCCAGCATGATGAATACAGTTCAAAGGTCTTAGATAGGACATACGGGTAGAGTATAGAAAACAATCATAGTCAATCTTTGACCGCACTAAAGCACGGTTAATCCCAAACATTGAGGCTCTATCAGCTCCCCAAGAATGGTTGGCAAGGTGTCGTAAAATGTTTAAAACATCTGTCATTCAGATTATTAATGTGTGCTTGCCAGCTCAAGTCTTCTATCTAGATCCATGCCAAGGAAACGTACAGACTCCGCAACTGGTAAGAGGTGGTTGCTCAGCTTGAGGGAGGGTTGAGGGAATAACTTGAGGGTTGAGGGACTCTTTGCCTGTGGAAATGCATTCATTTCGTTTTCTCCTTTTTCTTTCGTTTGAGAAGCAGAAGCCATTTGTAAGACACCACTTATGCAGTCTATTTAACATCAGTTGAAGCTGTCTCTCTGTAATATGTAATTTTGACGATCTATAGAAGTAGTAGTAGTAGTAGTTTTGATAGGTGCCTCAACAGCTGAGGTCATTTTGCACCTTCTCAGCATACTGGCTATTAACAGTGAAAGTAAATTAACAGAATTTAATTTTTACATCAAAAAGAACAATGAACATTATTTGTAGCAATGCAGTGAGTTAGCCATAGTGTTATGAATAAAAATTAAATTAAATAAAAAGGGGGAAAAAGAAAAGCCCCACATTTACGTTAGATTCTTTGGAAGAGTCCAGTCTCCTTCATAAAAGTAATAACTTTGTCTGCCTTGCCATGATCATCTGCAATGACATCCTTCAGTGTGCTTGCTCCCAAACACCTCTCCTGTTCACTAGAATAGATCCTGCACTCAGTGAGGATGTGACATATAGAGAGTTGGGTGTTACACTTGTCACAGTGGGGAGGTATACGGGGAATTGTAAAAAGGTAT
>KZ308494.1:988316-1073645 GCA_000376725.2 Ladona fulva | reverse complement strand
GCATCTCAATATTATAGAAAATATATACATAACCATACAAAAATATTTCTAGCAAATCATTACTATCTACTTGCGAAATACCAAAAGCTTCTCCTCTTCCTAGGCTCACTTTCATTTCCACTGGACCTTCCATGATTCTTGTATATCCCAATAGTGATAAACTTCTGAAGCATCTTATAAAACATATGAATGATATTTCTTTAGTCATTACAATTCATTATAGATGAATCGAGAGTGTCACAAATGAACTAAGCAATTATATTCAGATCTTTTTTAACAAACTAAAGACAGCTACTCATCATATTCTGGATGCATTTCCCTTCCTTTACATTGTTGCTATGGAGACCCAGCACCACCATTGCAAATCTGCTACTAAGCCTCCTGGTGCTCCTCCCAAATTCCTGAAATTGATGGTACAACATACGGGTACTGATTCCCTCTGGAACATTCTGTCTCAAATACCTACAATAGATTTAAAGAATACAGCAAACAGATTGGTAGCATCTCAAAATTATAGAAAATATATATGATAGCAAAAAAATAAATATATTCAGGTGTTACTTTAGCAACTAAAGATTGCTACTCATCATATACTGGATGCATTTCCCTTCCTTTGCATTGCTGCTATGGAGACCATTGTTGCTATGGAGACTCCGCACCACCAATGCAAATCAACTTCTCAGCTTACTGGTTCTCCTGCGATATCTATCATATTTATGCTCCAACATATGGGTAATGAATCCTACAGGAACATTCCGACTCAAGGATCTGCAATAGCTTAGAAAAAAACAGCAAACAGATCGGTAGGATGTCAATGTTATAGAAAATGTATATAAAACCATACAAAAATATTTCTAGCAAATCATTACAATCTACTTGCGAAATACCAGAAACTTCTCCTCTTCCTAGGCTCACTTTCATTTCCACTGGACATGCCATGATTCTTGTATATGCCAGTAGTGATAAACTTCTGAAGCACCTTCTAAAATATATGAATGATATTTATTTAGTCATTACAATTCATTATAGATGAATCGAGAATGTCACAAATGAACTAAGCAATTATATTCAGTTACTACATGCTTCTCCTATTCCTAGCCTCACTGGATTTTCAAGGATTGAAGTATGTCCTAGTAGTGATAAACCTCTGAAACACCTTCTAAAACATATGAATGTTATGTTTTTAAACATTACAATTCATTCTAGATTAATCGATAATTTCATAAATAAACCTAACAATTATATTCAGCTGTTATTATAGCAACTAAAGATAGCTACTTATCATATACTGGATGTATTTCCCTTCCCTTGCACTGTTGCTATGGAGACCCAGCACAACCAATGCTAAACCTCTCCTCAGCCTCCTGGTGCTCCTTCCAAATTCTTGAAATTGATGGTACAACATACGGGTACTGATTCCCTCAGGAAGATTCAGTCTCAAGTACCTACAATAGATTTATAGAACACAGCTATCTGATCTGAAGCATCTCGAAATTATAGAAAATATATTTCAAATCAAATAAACAAATATAATCAGGTGTTACTATTGCAACTAAAGATAGTTACTCATCATATACTGGATGCATTTCCCTTCATTTGCATTGTTGCAATGGAGACTCCGCACCACCAATGCAAATGAACTTCTCTGCTTACTGGTTCTCCTGCTAAATCCATAACATTTATGCTCCAACATATGGGTACTGAATCCTACAGGAACATTCTGACTCATGCATCTGCAATAGCTTTGAAAAAAACAGCAAACAGATCGGTAGCATCTCAATGTTATAGAAAATATATATAAAACCATACAAAAATATTACTATCTACTTGCGAAATACCAGAAGCTTCTCTTCTTCCTAGGCTCACTTTCATTTCCACTGGACCTGCCATGATTCTTGTATATCCCAGTAGTGATAAACTTCTGAAACACCTTCTAAAACATATGAATGATATGTTTTAACACATTACAATTCATTCTAGATTAATCGATAATTTCACAAATGAACTAAGAAATTATATTCAGCTCTTATTTAACAAACTAAAGACAGCTACTCATCATATTCTGGACGAATTTCCCTTCCTTTGCATTCTTCCTAAGGAGACTCAGCACACCAATGCAAATCCTCTTCTCACCATACTGGTGCTTCTGCTAAATTTATGAAAATGATGGTATAACATAAGGGTACTGAATCCCACAGGAACATTCTGCCTCAAGCATCTACAATAGCTTTGAAGAAAACAGCAAACAGATCGGTAGCATCTCAAAAATATAGAAAATATATATAAAACCATACAACAACATTTCTAGCAAATCATTACTATCTACTTGCGAAATACCAAAAGTTTTCCTCATTCTAAGCTCACTTTCATTTCCACTGGATCGGCCATGATTCTTGTTTATCCCAGTAGTGATAAACTTCTGCAGCACTTTCTGAAATATATGAATGATATTTTTTTAGACATCAAACTCATCATTAATAAATCCAGAATGTCATAAATTTCCCAAACAATTAAATTCAGCTGTTATTTTAGCAACTAAAGATAGCTACTTATAATATACTGTATGNTTGTTTTTTGTTCACCTTCTGTGGTTGTCGATCTCATTCTTCCTTGTATATATCCTTCTAAAGTTTAGTCAACCTAACAGCTAATAATACTAAAGGAAATATCATTTCAATTACACTATTACATACAGTAAAAGGGAAAGATGCAAAGCATTCTTTCCATTCCTTCCTGCAAATAAAAAATAACTAACTTAAAATTATAAAAGGCACTTCACCTGTTATGCTTTGCAATGGCATATTCCAATGCACCAACCACTGTTTTAGCCCCTCTTGGAGAAGAAAACTCTTCACCTTTTCTACCACTGCATTCTGCAATATATATAACATAGTATACAAGAAAATCATAGCTTTTGAATGACATAAGAATTACAATGCAAATATTATAATCTGTAATGTAATTTACCACTTTTATGTACTTATAAAAAATAAAATTTCAATTCCTCCTTTCTGTTTCAGTATGGTCCTCACCTCCATTCTTGACATTGTTGATTGCCACTCTCCTAATAAAACACTTTCAAACATTGCATCCTATAGCACCTATTTTTACTGAAAAATTCTTAAAACTGTAGAATAGAATAAACCTCATTGAAAAAGTAATGGAGCTATTCTACGCTAACCCTACAGTAAATTCTTAATCAATACTTATCAAATCCCTTGTGCACTTCCTCTTCTCAGCTTATTAGTGCTCCTGTCATATTCCTGACATTGTTGATCCACCATGCAGGATTGTATTCCCTTAGGATCCTTCTGCCTGAATTATCTATAAAAGCTGGTTCGATTACAGGAAATAGATAGTAAGCTCTTCCATATGATATGAATTATAAATGAAAATCATTTAAGAATATTTCTAGTCAATCATTACTAACTTCTTAAAAATACCATGACCATCTCCTCATCCTTGGCTCACTCTCATACCCACTGGAAACCACGATGATCATGGTTCTCCCGGTAGTGATAAACATCTGCTGCACCTTCTAGAACAAATGTATGATATTTTCATTAGACATCACAATTCATTAAATTTGAATCAAGAATTTCAAATATAAACGACACAATTATGCTCAACTGTTATTCTAGTAAATAAATCTAGCTACTCACTATATACTGAATGCATTTTCCATCTTCTCCATTGTTAAAACCGAGACCCAGAACCCATCATCTGGAGAAGCTCTTCTAGAAACAATATCCTTGCACAACTTAATGCCATGAACAACCTAAATATCTGAAAAGACTATAACAATTAAAATTGTATCATCTTTTAAATAAAGAGAAAATAAATAATTTAACTGGAAAAAAATCTTTCATAGATATAATAACTTACTAGAAAAAACTCTCCAGTTGCTTTTCCTCTTCTCTTCTATATTAGAGCTTCCTCCAAGTCATCAAATATTTCCTGTAAGACAGAAGGAACACATTCCTAGAAGGAACAGGAGTTTATGTACTTTAGCATTATCTTGATTATTTTAATTGAGCTAACAGATCATGTCATAAGCATAATAAATTCTATACTAATCACTAATAAACAGCAAACTATTATTCAGTACTTATCATATACGAGGAAAAATTCCTCTTCTCTACTTTACATTACATACTATGAACTAATCGGAAATATCATTCCCACATCTACTTCTTCTCCAGGCTATGCTACTCCCCCACACCACTTTACATATTTTATTTACCATATGAATAGAATCTAATCTATCCAAGACCATGTCTCCTCAGATGTTATTAATCGCTGAAAATATTCTATCAATTTAAAATGTGAGATGCTAGGTATAGTAGTAAAAATTAATAACGTTAAAGAATAANTCTATTGCATCTGATAACAAACATAGAAAAGCACTCGTTCACTCTCAGGAACAAATCTCATACAAAAACGAGGGCAGAAAAAAATTTTGAATTTTGCTATGTAAATTTCTAATATGTAGCTTTTGGCTCCGCCAAATCGGTATAAGGCATTTGTTGATTTATAAAATTAACTTATAAGCAGGGTTACCAACTTATTAATGTTGATAATTATAAAATTTCTTGCAATTATTTTCTCAGATAAATCTCGAGCTGATATCTCGAACTTAGTTGCAATTATCTTTCTTGAATAATTATGCATTCATTTCAAGGGTACCAACTTCATAAGGCAGGGCTGCCAACCTTTGGAACGTATCTCTAAATAGGGTATTATGTCATTGCTGTATTTATAAATAAAGAGATTTCTTGAGATCAGATTTTCTTTGTATAAATTTTCGAAACACTGGGAGCCAATATAAGTTTATAAACTATTAGGAAGCAGGGTGGCCAACTTTTCCGACTGTTAACTGAAGGAAAATATCAGATATTCATGTCCTACTAAGTAATTTATCATGAATCTCATCTGACCTAGCCTTCACATTCTATGTTTTATCTATTCATTAAAATTGGCACATAAAACCTAACTTTTAATACCATAAGATGAAAAATATGATAAAATAAAAGCTGTGCAGAAAATAACGAAGGAATATATATTGCAATTTCCCATTATAACATGGGTAGTGATATAGAGGTGATGAAACAGGAAGATGCAGGTAAATCCTCGATCTTACATTGCAATGGTAAAAAACCCTGATCTTTAACTAATTCCTAATGATTATGTAGCATGTGAATGTGATTAAGTTATTAGAAATTTTTGTTTCTAATTAATAGAAGGAAATTCCTGAAAAAACACCTTTGGTACCAAATTAGTCAAACGAATCTGTTAGCATTAATTCAGACAAGCCCATAATATCACTACTGTGAATAATTCCTGAAAGAAAACCTATATTAAGCAACAAATAACATCCCTTAATTCAAACGATGTGTGAAGCCATTAACAAAAAACCAATCTTGCTAACATGAATATATCCCAATTATGAAGATGAACCACTAATGTTGTTATTTACTTAAAGGCAGGAGGGGTATAAATTAGCAGCTAGTTGAAATGAGCCATGAGTATAAAAGGAGATATAATTATACAATGTACCTTCCTCTGTTTTCCATAAGTTGACAAAAGTGTACGGGGACTCTGCTCCTTCAATTTCAAATATTAAAAAGTGGATAGCTGAATATAAACATTGTCACACATCCCTCCAAGATGACCAACGTGAAGGATGGACAAAAACTGCAACCACACCGGAAACCATCGAAAAGGTGCACGATATTGTGTTGGACGATAGGCGAGTGAAGGTGAGTGAGATAGCTGAGGTCATGGGGATATTGGAAGAAAGGGTGCGAAACATCTTGCACAAAGAATTTGGGATGCAAAAGCTCTGCGCAAGATGGGTACCACATTTGCTGATTGCCATCAAACACAAATGCACAAACAATATTCGCAGTAATGTTTGGACCAACTCAAGAGGGCACCGACCAATTTTGTGCGGTGATTTGTCACCATGGATGAGACATTGGTACACCACTACATGCCAGAAACGAAACAGCAGTCGAAGCAGCGGGTGGAAGCCGGTGGTTCAGCGCCAAAGAAAGCGAAGTCGATCGCAACTGCCGGAAAGGTCATGGCCAGTGTGTTTTGGGATGCGAAAGGGATCCTGTTAATTGATTACCTTGAAAAAGGCAGAACATTTACAGGCGAATATTACTCCAACTTTCTTGACCAGCTGGATGCCAAAATTCGCTAGAAGAGGCCTGGCTTGGAGAAGAAAAAAATCATATTTCACCAGGACAACGCACATGCTCACAAAGGTGAGTTGGCGATGGGAAAACTGCTGGATTTGGGGTACGATTTTCTCTGCCATCCCCCCTATTCTCCTGATTTAGCACCCTCAGACTTCCATCTGTTCCCAAACTTGAAGAATTTTTTTTCTGGGAAGCACTTCGCTTCCAATGAAGAAGTTGAGAGGGCCGTAGATGGATATCTTCACGCAAACGAAGAACAAGTTGAAACTTGTCTTACGAACTAATAACACGTGCGCCAAGGAAGGGATCTTAAATTTTCGCNTGTTAATAATACTTTTAATGAGTTTTTTATAAGTGGATAATATTTTATGACTACTATAGTTTTTCTATGTGATAAAATAATTTTTTCCTAACAATGGGAGAAAACCTTTCCCGACTTGGATAGTTTTGCTATCTTCATGGTGATGCGCGTGTATGGCGTGGTTACCTAACTCTGATTTTCAGTTGCTAATTTTGCGTTAAAAAATGCCTAGTTGTGTCAACGGTCCGACACGTGCATATTATATGTATTTTGCGCAAGCAAACAGAAAAAGAGTTTGAAGTTAGCTAGATAAGCTATGTTCTATGTTATTTATAAATTCAAAGACCATAACTTCTAAAATCCTTACTTTGATGACATATCCCGCAGAGGGGAACCGTTTTTACTGAAGGCTCCAAGCTAAATGCACGGTAAACGGTCGAGTTGTAAATGTCCTAAAATTTATGAACGTTGTTAACTGTAGGGGAAACAAAATAAGTACCTTTTCACGTCATTTTTAACTGAAGAAAATCTTAAATATACTAGCTAGTACGTTACTTAAATGTAACTAAAAAAAGAAATTTGGGATGTGATGAATTTTGAAAGAAGTCAGTGTAACAAGCTAGTATAATCAAAAAAACTTAACTGCAAAAGTAACTATAGGTCGGTGCAAAATATCAGTTGTCCTTGAAAATTTTCCAAAATATCGGCAGCGTATGGTTTCTACCAATGGAACAAAATAAATAGGAAACAGAAGGATTTGTTTCTGAATACAAATGAAAG
Source organism: Ladona fulva (assembly GCA_000376725.2). Taxonomy (NCBI): domain Eukaryota; kingdom Metazoa; phylum Arthropoda; class Insecta; order Odonata; family Libellulidae; genus Ladona; species Ladona fulva. The sequence continues at coordinate 1,066,358 of KZ308494.1, read as the reverse complement.
TGTTTAGAAAAAACGACAAAGATCCAAAACCTTTCGAGGACTAAAAGGATGACTACGAATGGTGACCGTCAGTTTCTCTATTCCACTTTCTCCAGAATCAATCTCCCTTTTCTCAGAAAGTAGATCCGGTCTGCAGTTTGATTATCACGATAAAATTCAGAGATGAACTTTGACTTGCTTCGCAAATTGAAATAACATTAGTTTTGAATATTTGCAACTACTTTATTTTATAGGTAACATAAAGGTGACGTCAAAGTTTGATTAGAAAAATAAGTAATTCATTAAGGAGTAAATCGTTCTTTCTTCCTTTAATTACGTAATCACTATATATATGTACGACATTCAGATACGATTTCTCGGAAAGGGCAAGTACAGTTCTCGGCAAGTTAATGATACATCGCATGCTAAAAGTATACGATATACTGAACATCGTCATCAGTTGTATGAGCACAAGTTTGAAATCGTTCGCGACTATCAAAATAAAAAACTTAACTTTTAATCACCATACATTTCACTTTTCTCTGCCCATCTTATACACGATTTCAACGAATTAATCTAAAAATCTAGGGGAAATATTCCTAAAAAAACTAGTTAAATTCTGATTTCGCATCCATCGATATTCTACGAAAGACAACTTTGTATGTGAATGTTATTGGTAGTAGAGATATTCTAGATTATTGATTCGTCCTTGAATGATTCCAAATACGGTATTTTTCTAATAAGACGTATTAATAGGCAAATAAATTAGGAAATAATCACTAAAAAACGAAACTACGTCAATAAAAATTGGAAATCAGCTAAGCAAGGCATACTTTACAACAGAAAATTGACCCATCAAACTTAAGAATGAACATAAAAAATGTAATTGATCAAATTTAACTCACCTAGCGATGGGTCTCCAGATAGCCTTCATCCTGCGCCAAGCCCGATCAAAAAGACCTTACAATCACATTGCGAGAGATTCAAGAGCCCCAAAAAATCGGTAAGGGATTTAAACTTTTCGAAAATCTGAAAAAATACATAAAAACCCAAATCAGTGATATCAGTTTAGCAATTAATAAGAAATTGATCGAAGAATAAGATATTTATCAAAATAATCTAGCTGGGCTATCGACTTGTTATGTTTAACGGTGAGAAGTTGAGATTGTTCTTAATTCAAGTTTGAATATCCGTTGACAACATCTATCGATACCCGTTCATAAATTTCCCTTCAGAGAATTGCCGATGTAGAAAAACGACCGATTTAATTTATTCGACATGAAGAATAGAAATTTAAAGAATATAAGATTTCGAAAATGAACGCGACGAAAAGGTATTTATCACACTTGAATGAATATTATCTAGAAAGTATATTAAGAGAATAAATACATAAACATATCGGCATCGGCTGAATCAAATATAACATTTTATGAACGTAAAAATATTTACTTCAGAGAAAACTGATCGGAAATTCAAACAGTATCTTCTGCCTCATCGAAAAAATTACCGAGAGTTCATTATTAGATACGACACCGCTAACGTATGTACTTTAACTTCCAAAGAAATTTTGAAAATCAGTGATATCACTATAACAAAAAAAAAGAAATTGATCGAAGAATAAGAAATGTATCGAGGAATAAGAAATAATTAGCTGGACTACCGACTGGTTATGTATAACAGTTAGAAGTTGCGAATATTCTTCATTCAAATTTGAATATCTGTTGACAACATCTATCGATATCCGTTCATAAAACTTCACTACCTGATTTAATTAATTTCGACAAGAACAGAAATTTTTTAAATTTAAGACTTCGTAAATGAACGCGACGAAAAGTATTTATTAAACTCGAATGACTATTAACAAGAAAATATCGATATCGGCTGAATCAAAGATAACATTTTATGAACGGTAAAATATTTACTTCAGAGAAAACTGACCGGAAATTCAAATTAGAATTCCGTTACAATTCCAGTAAAAAGTATCTTCTGCTGTTATCGAAAGTATTACCGAAAACTCATTATAAGATTCGACCCCGCTAAGATAACTTAAGTTCACAAATTTTGAATATTTTAACGGTCATCAGAATTTATTTTCCAATCATTTATCCGCACAAGATAGAGACTTAATATTTATACATATTGGTATCTACCAGAACTGAGATCAGAAATATTTATTCACGTTGAATAGCTAATGGATAAAAATACGAAGAATTAAGGTAATTGATGAACTTCCAATTACTTGAACTGCCGATAGCAGGGAGACTCGACGTTAATCAGCTGGAATAACACGAAGACTTCATTTACTTCATCGAAATATCTGTATTACTACATTAAACGTTCATTTTGAAACGGAAAGTAAACTGCGAAACGATTACAACATTATGATATTTCTAGCTACTTACCAAGTGATGGATTTGCGATGTAGCGAACACAGAAGTCTTGACGTCAGAAATTATCGTTTCCTTCCGAAATTTGGCAATAAATTTTCAAAAAATATAAGAGTTAAGTTAATTGCGCTACACTTTTTTAATCTTGTTTGAAATAAGAAGTTTTATAACCTATCACACAAGAAGAAATTCAAATTCTAACGGTTTTTCGCAAAAGCAAGATAGCACGACCACTCCCGAAGACGTCTACGAAACAACTGAAGTTTTATCTACGGAGTTTATTGTAATCGGAAACGCAGTGTTCTGATTGGTCAGCCGAAATTCTCATTCCTGATTGGCCATCGTTTTTTCTCTTGTCCCTTCTTTCCCCATGACGTCATAGTTATCGGAAATATAAAAATTTATAAAATAACAATTTTATTTATCGAAATGTAATTTAAACATAGTTTCAAATTTATTGGAAACAAAATATTGCTTTAAATATGTTTGTTTATTATTCACGTTGATTTAGTAATTACGCCAACGTAGGCTCATAACTCAAGCTTAACCAAAGGCTTATAAAATATAATTTTTTTCTTTAAGTAATTTGAAAGTAAACCTAATGAAAAATAAAGATTTAACGAATAATACATCCAATATATTATATTTTTAATAGTAAAGTGACCATTAAACAATAGAATCGACTAAAGGTTAGCTCATTTAAATTGAAACGTTACGATAATATCACTTATAATGATAATTTAAAATGTAAATATAGTGTAAACTAAATCATTTTCTCGAAATATTCAGATAGCTTGTGTGTTTACATTGATGATAACTCCCTAATACTTCCTCTTAGGTACAAACTTAGGACATTTTTCTAATCGAAAGAGGTTATGATTATAATTCGATCGGATAGTTATACTGTAAGATTAAAATTTTACAAAACGCTTACATTTAGATCAAAATAGAAATGAAGAGTCGGAGATGTGGGAGAAGTGAAAGAATTGATTGAATCGATGAAGAAAGAGGATGGAGGCTTTTGGTAAAACATTACGTAAATAAGGACTGCAAAACTAATAAAATCAAAATAAGATGCGAAGGGAAAGAAAAGACGAAAGCAAAAGATATTTGGATGATTACAAAGGCAAGATAAGTTGTCAAAACAAAGGAAGGTATTTCAGCTGGGAAGGTTAGGGCAAGGATTAGGGATAGGAAATACGGGTAGCAGTGTGGCTTTAGATTCGACGTTAAGAAGTGAAAATACTGACAAGACTGGAATGTAAACCCAAGTTCCCTGCAACCAACAGCTGTTCGAAAGGAGGGATGCCAATGTGCGCGACCCAGTCATGTCGATGATTATGATTTGTTTTTATCCTTGAATGTTAGGGCATATGCACTAATCGTCAGAAACAATACTCTTGTTGGTGCTCTTCATTAATTCTGAGCCCGAGCAAAATATATTTTACGCTTTTTAATTTAAATTATAGAAACTAAAAAAGGCAACTGTGATGCAATGAAAGAAACCAATTAGATCGTAAACCTGGTATCGGAAGACTTGGAGAAATCATTTGGACGTCAACTAACTCAATCGCCTAGAACTGAATGCCCAACGTTACTTTACTTGTATGTCCAACGTTATTTTTTCGATTGCCATTACCACACGATATGAAGAAGTTATAACCCAATTCTCATAAAATATTTGAACAAAATCCTTCTTATAAACTATGTAATTTTCTCTGTTATTCGAGACGTAGATTCTGAAACAAGTTCAAATACACGAATGTTATTTACTCACCTTCATATTTGAATAATGCTTACGTTAATTGTCGCATAAGAAAAGATTCCTCTTTTAAATAACTTGCAACACAAAATATACCTTATGTAGCAATTCTTTGGCTGCGCCGCTACTGTTGTAGATTCCGAAGGTAGTTGGTGTAGAATAATTTCGTTTTACTGCGCCATTGCATATTCACCATACTTGAAAAAAGTAACGAAACATTCACCATTTTGCATACCTTTTTAAGGTATGAAGCATTCACCATATCGCATACCACTCACACACTTTTTCCTCTTTCTAAAAGAATTTCTGAATGTACTACCGACAAATTTCGTTTCACTTGCAGTACAATTTTACATCCACGGAAAAATGTCAAAGGCACCATCACAACTTGAACACAAAGAGAGGCAACTGAGAACCACGGAAGTAACGTGACGAGTACAGCAGATAACGTTAGTCAGGATTTCAATACCATAATTCTAAGGTTTGCAAAAACGCGGTAATGCATCATAATAATGTCGTGAATATCTTAAGAGTTTTTGAAGAGAATATCTTTGGTGAACTTCAAATGATTATTATTTGTTTTCGGTGCAGAAAATGTTAGATTATTAGATTTATTAAAAAGGTATCATAAGGAAGTATTTAACGTTCACTGTTTCCTTTAAATCTTTAAATACATCCTCAAAATATTTTTCTGCGATACTTTTTATTGGTAGGATGGTAGAAACTTGTATTAAGAACCGAAATTGGGATGGAACTTATATATCNAAAATATTTTTCTGCGATACTTTTTATTGGTTGGACGATAGAAACGTGTATTAAGAACCGACATTGGGATGGAACATATATAACCGATCAGTTATGTTTTAAATCATTTTACATCTTTTTTTTCTTTATTTCAACATTTGATTCCAAACTTGGTTATCGTCTTATATTGACTCTTACTCAGAATAACTTTGTTACGACCGCCATGAAAAGTTTTTTACGTGTTACTTTTCAATGTGACATCAAGAGGAGGCCATAGATAATGAATTCTCAAAATTTTCTTGATATTGTTTTTCATATTCAGCTCTACTATCAGAAATGAATCTCTGAAATTATTTAGTGGCAATATTTACCGAAATTATCTGTATATGATGTTTACGTTTAATTCTAACGGACATCAGATTTTAATTTCAAACTTGATTGCTTTACGATATGTTAACATTAAATGAAATTTTCCTTTTAATGATTCATTATTAATTTCAATCGATCCTGTTTTATTTCTTGTCTCTACTATCGATGCTCATTTTAACTAAAAGAAACACGACTTCTTGTTAGTCGTATGTTCGAAAGTAACATGGGATCGCTTTTGGAGAAAGTATTAACTTTTTCACATTTCTTACTCTCTTGAGTTGAATTAAATTAGTTGGATTCATAACATAAATAATTTTACGGTGACATTTGAAAGACGGCAGTAAATATTGTCCGCTAAAATGTTAACCGAATTCCTATTTTTAATCATCAACAATCGTAGCCGCTCTATCTTATACCTAAATGCTCCACAGTAAATCGAAAAGGTTAGCCCTGAGTCTGTATCGTTTATTTACTACTTCTTTGAATTTTGTTTATCTTCCTTCCAGACATCAAGAAAGGGAACTCCCTTCCTTTGCAGCGTCTCTTCTCCATTGATTGTCCTGCAAGAAAATAATGAAATGCTGTTCAAAGAGAGGATCAACGCTAAACATAGTTTACCGAATCTCTGCACCAGATTAGGTCATTAAGAAAACTTTAAATTCATTTCCTTTAACTTACGACGTCGTTGCATAGAACCGTTGCCCCTTATTTTAAACCATATCTCTCGATAGTTCGATTGCTATGGATTCATTTCACGAAATGTATTTTTGAACTGATTTGGAGTGTCAGACATGTTTATAGAGAACTACGTTTTTACCAGCAAAGAATGTTGAATAAAATTAATTTTAACGGCAATCGAGATCAGTATTATTTCTTAATGTCTTATTTTCTATGACATTCTGTAGTGAGTTTTCGCAGCAAACTGGACCTAATAGGACAATAGGTTTTCCGAATATTTTTCGCATTTCCTCTGCATTTATCTTCCTAAAACATTTCACTTAGAAAATCGGTATTACGGATTATCGTGTCTTACATGTAAGGGTTTCGTGATTAAAATTCGAAGGAAAGGAGAACGGCTACTTTAAATTACTTACGTATCTTCCATATCCAACAAGGTGACATAGATCAATGTGTGGACGATACAATATGGAAGTTCTAAAATTTTTAGAATGAGAGTTTTTCCGAATTCACAAAGTAAATAAGAAATTAATATTTTCGATATAATTCTCTCAACCGATAGAGATGAACTCTAGATATTACTATGAGAAATATATTGAACTTTCAACAAATAAAGGATATAATACCCGTTGGACTTGCAGATACTAAGATGTGGTTCTTTTGTCTAGTAGATTACTAAAGAGAGGGCACAAAGAGAAATAGCGCCTTTACTACATATAGTAGATAAGACTTTAAAATATCACCACTGCTACTTTCCAGTTTTTCTGATTGGAACGGCATGAATAAACTGTGGTCGAAATCTTCGAATTTGAATAAAGATTCATAATTTTAAACCTCTGGTCTTTGAATTTAACAGAAAAGCATGAGGATATTTTAACACAAAGGGAATGAATGCATAGGATTTGATTCTTTGTTAAGCCGTCGTTACTGACTCGAACACCTGGAACACTATAACTATGTAGTTGATGTGGAAAGTTAAGATAGACGAATCTATTGTAGGCGCAACTGAAAAGAATAATTTTGCAGGAAAGTTTGTCATATCTGGCTGAAAACTAAGCGCCAGGATACCGCCTGGCCAGGATATATATAACAGTTGACATTGAAGGAGCAGAGTCCCCGTACACTTTTGTCAACTTCGGATGAATTTCCTTAAGGGTTAATCCGTCAAAAACGAAAAATTTTATGACCACAATATTCATGTTTATCCATTTTAACGAAAAACATGAAAGATGTCTACTGCAACAATACGTGTAAACATGAATATATCACAATTATGAAGATGAATCACTAATGTTGTTATTTACTTACTGTAGCTTGTGAGTTATCCCAGTAAAAGCCTTGAGCTTGGACAATAAATGAGTAATTCTCCGCAAAACCCATGAGTACAATTAGTTCACCTTCTTTTAGTGCAGCTTTCAATGATTTCAAATATTTGCTAAGATGTTTTGAAATAAAGTGGTCGCAGGTCAGTTTCCAAATTTTGCTTGCGAGTTTTTCGATGAAGTTTTCAACAGAAGGAACATTTGTTTCGAGCGGTTCGCGGTCAGTATGAACCCATTGTTTGAATTCTATTGTTTCGTTCATATCTCTGTCCTCAAGTATTTCTTCTAAGTGGTCTATTAGCGCCTCTTCACCGGGACAGCTTTTGCATCGCTGCAACATGCAGTCTTTCGTATCCAGATCACAAACTACTTTTCCCATGAGTAAATTGTAGTCTTCTTTAATGTTAGTACCCTATAACATAAGCTTAACATTTTGTTGAATGGTGCATATACAGACAGAATGTGCGCCTGAGGAACCAACAGAAACACACCACTTTGGTCTGAGTTCACAGAATTTGGAAAAACCTATTTCAGCGTCATATTTTTCTCGATATGCCACATACAGTTCTCCCAGATTGCACAGTAACAATCGCTTTGGCTTATGAATTTTGATACCATCAAGCCTAATAGAAACGTAATCCTTTTTGCCTGGGTATATCCTACTAAATTCCTCATCCTCATAGAAGTCGCTGTCGGAAATCCCTTTTGGCAGTGGTTTTCCGACTTTTTCATCTGATAGTGCACAAATGCCTCTGTCTTTCTTTATTTTTCGTGCTGCTTTAACCGCACGTTTTGAAACGCCAAACATTTTAGCTGTCACTGCCATTGACCAACTCTTTGGAGCCAAAGTCAGTAACTGAATTTTCGTCGATCTATTAGATGTTTTAATTTTCGCTTTTATATCTTCAATTAGGTCATCATAATCCTGACTTTAGTATTCCTTTGCAGCAGACTGGCTAGTTTGCCCAATATCTTCAGCTGGTACTCCAGCAGCCAACGTTATTTTTTTTGCTATCACTTTCTGGGCTCGTTCAATTTTTCGTTTCACATAGCCCGTTTTACCCCTACTGCTCAACTTCCTAATTTTTAATGGAGTAGATCCCAATATTGTCAAACTTTGATCGACAGTTTCCGAAATATCCATATCATAATAACCGGGCACGAAGACTCAGCTGTGTTTTGGATCATAGAAACATATTTGGATTTACATTTGTAACAAATTTTTTGACCTGGCTTAACTTTTGTTTTTCCCAATTTTTTCAAATCATCAGACATAACTATATCAACTTTCAATAACCAAAGTTTAACCACGTGATCTTTTTGTCAAATGGGTTGCAGCACGACTTTTGCTTTAATTCGAACTTTTCGAGATACATCGCTTTGTGATGCAAGCAGTTTTGGTCATCGTCTGTGAGCTCAGTCTCTGATCGCCGAGTAATTATAAGTTTCTCTTCAGCGGACAAGCTGTGCACATAAATCAGCCCAATTTCATCAGAATAAAATGACCCATGGTGGCAAGTTAACGAAAATTTTTCTCCAACAGTGCACATTGACAATGTACGATTGTCAGCTGTCTTATTGACATCCATTTTACATAACTAAAATCACATTAACATAAGGTATAAATGCAAAATCTGAAAAGAGAAGTTATAGAAGGTTCTGAAATTATGATCGAAAAATGAAAGCAAAAGATCACTTCAGAATCCCTGATCCAAAACATACTAAACTGCGGAATCACTAAATTACTTACAAAATATTTAGCCGCCGTCGTTGATGCAGAACACCGCTAGTGGGCTTACAGATTATGTCACACAAGAAATATAACATATAGCACGCAACAAATGAATTACACACGTTAACTCTTTATCCGCCGAAGTGTGATAAAACGAACTGGCTTACGCTAACCTTAGGTGCCGAATACTGATTTACCCATCGTTCTGGAAAAACTTCTTCCGTATTTTTTTATTTTTCTTTCGTGTGTCCAAAGTCATTTGTAAACACAGATGTGCGCTTTAAGATGTCACGTTCAAGTAATCCTTAGAAGAGCGTAAAGTGGTCCTCTTACGCAAGGCACGTGCGTAGGCATGGCCTCTCTCCGAATAATACAGTTTAGAAGAAATAACTAACTCGAATAGCTAGCCGATACGTGCCAGGAACATAATTCACTAAATGATTCGATCATGACGGCATCGAGACATAAAGTTAATTACGAATCAATTGACAATGTAAAATCAGCAATAGACGAGTATACTAATGTACAAGATGTTGCCATAGCAACGCCTTACAATTCATCCCTATTTTTCAGGTTATATGCCTGCGATGAAAAACCAAATCTACATTTTTAGAGGGATAACAGCACGCTCATTCTTATAAAGAGAATTGGAAAAAGTTTCGAGTGGGTCATTTTTCGTAAACGTGAGCTGAATATACTCTATTTTCGGCGTCGTAACGAAATTCGTAATATTTACAGTCAATTTTTAAACTAACGGAAGGCATTCGTAAAACGAAACTTTTCATTCAAACACTTTGTACAGTTATATACATAGTAGTTAGTTAGTTAGCGGAACTGCCTGAGATAACGTGTCTCAAAGTTGCTAAAAATCGATGCCTAACTGTAGAAGGCTGTGGTAGATGGTCAAACAAATGACTATATCCCAGCAAATATTTCATCGATGGATGTAAAACTTGCCAAATGTTCATAGAGGATATAAAGTTGTGTTCACATAATCATTTTCATTGAAATCGGTGATGCTCGAGCGGGGCATTTCTCTAAAATTGTTCCACTTGACATGGAATACCCCATTAGCTAATTTAATTTTATGTGTATGAAATCGCATTTTACAAACAAACATGTTAATGGTGTGATGAAAACTAGAAATGCCCTTTCTTTGGGTGAAGAAACAAATAAAATATATTCTGCAATTGTTTTCTTTCATCTCCAAGTAATGTGTATCTATAAGAATGGCTTTTTTGATCTTAGGGTCATGGGGTTTTGGGTTTGGATGGTGAGGTAGCTGTCATTATATATTTAGTATTGCCGTTTTCTTGCTCAATTGGTTTTGTTTTGTATCTTGGGTAAGTTTCTTAAGCTGTTTATGTCTAATGAGAATGTAATCACACTTAACCAAGAAACTTGTTTTTAGTGTGATGCTAACTGGAAATACCCTACCCTCGGTTATTTTCTTTGAATAAAAATACAAAAAAATATATTCTGCAATAGTTTTCTTTCCTCCGAGCAATTTGCATCTACAAGAATGGTTTCCTTGGTGTTAGGGTCAATACATATGGGGTAACATTTTGGGTGGTGATGTAGTTGTCACTATTTATTTAATAAATATTCTCACTTCATCAGTGTTGTCCTGCGTTTAAGTTTTTGATTTGATACCCGAAAACTCAAAACTCAAAATCCTGCATCCGCATGGACCCTATCTTCGATGTGTACATTCCTGGTAGATGTGGACAACTTGGAGATTACAGTAGTTTCGTTGCAAAAGTTATTTGTATTCCCTATCATTGTCCACCACTCACCAAAAGGAAGGACATTAATATGCAGGTTTCAAGCTAAAACCAAAGGTGTGTATTAAATTCAGTTTCATTTCCCAAAATCCCAAACAGATAAACCAACTATGTGCAGAGAAGGCAAGCAACTAATTCGATCAGAAGATATTTAAAACTCAACACATAATGCCTGCTACATCAACCATTCTTGCAGATGCAAGAATGGTTGATGAAAGAAAATACATGAAAGAAAACTATTGAAGAATATATTTTCTTCAAAGGAAATACCAAAAAGGAAGGGCATTCCTAGCTAGCATCACCCTAAATACAAGTTTCTTTGTAAAGTGCTATTATATTCACACTATAACACAATTAATGAATTCAAGTAAGGCCAAACATCCATTTTTGATGAAGAGCACCTAGACCATCCGATTAAGGTGTCTATGGAGGATATGGTTAACAAAGTCCATGATACCGTGCTAGCAGATCGCCATTCGAAGATCAGAGAGATTGCTGACATTGTAAACATCTCAAATGAATGCATACAAAGTATTCTACATGAATAACTGGGCATGAGAAAGCAATCGGCGAGATGGGTGCCATGTTTGCTCACAGTGGAGCAAAAACGGAATCGCGTGACAACTTTGGAGCACTGTTTGGACATGTTTAAGTTTAAGTAATCTGAAAGAGTTTCTATGACATTTCGTGACTGTTGATGAAACATGGATCCATTACTACATGCTAGAAATGAAAGAACAGTCAAGACAGTGGATTTCACCCAGCGAACCTGCTCCAAAGAAGGCAAAATGGTTCCATCGGCCGGAAAAGTCATGGCCACTGTTTTTTGGGATTCACAAGGCATTATCTTTACCGACTATTTGGAGAAGGGAAGGATAATCATGGGGCAGTACTATGCTGATTTATTGGACTGATTCGATGATGAATTAAGAAAAAAAGGCCCCATTTGGCAAAGAAAAAAGTAATCTTCCATCATGACAATGCACCAGCTCACTCATCTACAATCCCCACAGCAGATTTTGGCAAACAATGCCAAAATGGATGAGAGAATATACCCTTGGAAATAGCAGTCAATATGATCTGACAGTACTTCATGAAACGTTATTTTAAAAATGAGACAATGAACCGTATTTTCCTCACAATTTTTATTTATGAACGGTTTCATCGTACAGCCATCGTCAGGTACACTCAGCAGAAAAAGAGAGAATTTAGCTGTGAGAATGTATATTTTTCTGTTTTCTGCTGAGTGTACCTGACAATGGCTGTATGATGAAACCAGTCATAAATTAAAATGGTGCGAATAATATGAACTTTGCTGTCTCATTTATTCCTTGGAAGTGATATTGTCTTATTCCTGAGACTTCAGGAAATGCATTTCTAGATATGATGCAATTCTTATGTAAACAATTCTGTTTACTGTATTTCTCAAAGATGGGCATCTGAATGTATTTATATTAGGCTCATATTCTGATGTACTTCTTATGACATTTTTCGATGTTTCTTATCATCTTAAGCTATGTAATTAATCCTATTAGAAAATCTTTCACAAATGTGCTTAATTATAAGTATTTCATAATAAGAGTATTATTTGGACCATACTGAATAATAAAGATTTTAAGCGAAAATTATTAGTTTTTAGAGATTAGAGAGTCATTGCCTACCCGTTTGACATCTCTGCTGCACTATACCACACCTCGACTCTCACTTATTAAGCATTCCCTTTTCTTTCACCTTCCTTCATTGCTGAATTCCATTCCTCCCTCTGTTGATCCTTTTTTCTTGCCTAAGGGGACTTTTATAAAATTAGGTCTAACTCACACCAGATCACTGTAACTGCTGCCTCCTATTTCCTCTTGCTATTTTCCTGCTTCTTGTCCTATTTATTGTTGCTGTTTTGGTTGTTTTATTTTGCTTACTTGTTATGAATATCACTTTCAATTGGCTTTTTATGCTGTATGTGATAAATAAATGAAATTGTGGATGCACATCGCATACACATCATAATGTGTATATGTATACAATATAATACTGCGAACAGCGGACATTAATATGTAGTTGAGTCTTTGTGAATATGTAGTGCATCCTTTGTGGATATGTAGCCACTGAATACAATATACAATGTATATTTGAGTGTATACATATAAAGAATGTATATACTATGTATACAGCAAACGTTGTGCTGTGTGGGATGTTATCAAAACAAACACCATTCATATTTCATTATTCATTTATTTTCTAATTCAGCCCTAAAATTCAGCCTAAAATCATAATTCCTTCTCATTCATAAAAGTATAAGACAAAGGAGATATTACTTACTTAAGAGGAGAGAAAATTACCAATATTTTCATCATTATCTCATTTCATTCCTAAATCTAAGAAATTTACATCGAAAGAGTTACTAAAGCTTCAATTGAAGCTTTAGTAACTTATGTGAATATTAATATTCACATAAGTACTTAAAATATTACAAAAATATCGTAGGCACAAAAATTTTTCACTTGTGAGTTACTGAAGACTGCTTAAAACATTAATTGATTGTATGAAGGCCAATAATTAAATGTTTTAGAGGAAATGAAATCAAATACATTGGGGTAGAAAGATACAAGAATCAAACTTATCTGGGAAAATGTAAACCTATATATTATTGCCTACCTATAGAAAAGTCTTAAAAAACTGCTCATAATTATTACATTTCTAAAATCTCCCAGAAGAAATTTGAATAAGGAAAATCTACTTATGTAATACTTTTCCTTCTCAAGATTTCATTTTATTCCATATTCGAACACCATCACTGAAACATTCTAGTTAATAGGGCATTCAATTTCTAATTTGACACTTTTAAACAAGAAAATAGAATTATGAGTACTATATACTATTCTAAAGGTGAGATACAAACTTAACAGCATCCTAATATAAAAAGTGTTTCTAAAGCATATGATATACTAATTCAAAAGTATACCAATCTATAGGGCAAAATATTATATGCTAGTAACTGGCAAAATCAATGTGGTTAATGTCAGTCATGTGTTTCCAAATTAATGGCTTAAGGAATAACTTTGAAATGGGTTATAAATTACATGCAATAGAGACTGACTGTCCTATAAAGAAATTCCACAAATTCTATATTTAACTTAATCCCCCCTGAAAAATTTTGCCATTTCTATCTTCCACACAATCACACATCAACATATATTCAATTATTAACTACAATTGGTGTCATCAATTTAAGACATGTTTTAGCTTGGATCTGTGTTTTTGTGTTGGTGTTTTTAATAGTCTTTATGATGTCATTTGGATTGGTCTCAAATTATCAATGTTTCCTGTTTTTTTATGGCATTCTTAGGGAAGCTCTCCATAACCAAGATTTATTTATTTGAAATAATGTTATCTGGTCAAATATTAGGCGAAGAAATAAAAGTATTGTCCTCAAATCCATGTATGTACATCAGGGAAAATATGTAGAGCATTTATGGGTGTTGTATGGTTTCCTCAATTCGATTTACAGTTGCAAATTTTACACAAACAAAAGTCCATTAAGTGGAAAGGCCAGACATGTGTCTGTTATTTTTGTGTAAGGGACATGTCCTGAAAGTTTCGTGTAAATCCACATGGTACAAACCTGGTGTGTTCTTGTAAGTCTGTAGAGATTGGTCTTGAAATGCACCAACTAGATGTAAGTTCAGCTTTCTTGTATGGTGAACTAAAAGAAGAAATTTACATATACCAGACAGAGGGTTTAATTGTTGATGGCAATGGGAATAAGATTTTCCATCTGAGAAAGGCTGTGCATGGATTAAAACAGGCATCTAGTAATTGGAAAGAGAAAGTTCACAATTCCCTAATTAGCTTAAGTTATAAGAAATCATGAGGATTGTGAGTATTTAAAATAAAATAGAAATGTAATTGTTGTTGCAGCTTTTTATATGGATGATTGCTTGTGTTTTTCAATGATTCTGTAGAAGTAAATGTATTGAAAAGGGAACTGAAGCTTCAATTCAAGATAAAAGATCCTAGGGATCTTGTACATTGCTTAGGAATGAGAATTTTAAGGGATAGTGTAAAAAACAAAGTAAAGCATAATTAGAAGCAGTGCATACTTAAAATATATAAAGGTTTGGGATGATCAATGCCAAGGTTGCTTGTACTTCATTGGAGACAAATTTAATGATAGAAAATTGTGTGATACTGACTAAAATTAATGCACCACATCAAAGATTGGTTGGACCATTGTTGTATTTATCTGTTTGATCTAGAACAAACAGATAAATTCTTCAGATTCTTGATTTTGTCATGAGATATTGTTTTGGATTCAAAACGGCTAGCTTTTTGACAAAATATTCAAAACTATTACAGACTTTCATAGTTATAGAAAACCCATCCCCTTGATGACCAAGGCAATAGTTTAATCTGAGCTCATATGTTTCCCTCTAAGAATACATTGATGTATGTACACCCAGTTCCACATAAATCTTACCACGTTTGATGCAGGGGCAGTGAGTTTCAGGCAAGTGAGCCTTGAGATGAGAGAGGGGGGAAAGGAAAAACATGGAGGAGATACTCTGTGTCCTAGCTCCGCTTTTAATGTTTGTGTGAATTTTGTTATGTTATTAATATTACAATCATTTATTAGTATCCATGGTTTGGTGACATTTTCACAGCAGAATAGTATTATACCAACATCGATGTCGGAATACATGAATCAGTGGTTTAAAATTGGTTTTTACGATTCTGTATTATATCTAGCTATCCTTCTCACAAAGAGGTGAATGTCATTCATGAGATCCCGTTATTTCCAAAGGATGGAGGCAAGACCTTCTCTTGAAAAATTTAAGTTTAGGTGACAGCTAGAACAGCATTTTGAGGAATATATTCACAAAACCTGCCTCTAAGCCAGCTTCTGTATAAGACTGGAAGGGGAGAAAGAAAATTTCCATGCACTTTGAGTCACTGTAGGACAAAAAAAATAGACCTTGGATTCAATACATTCCCTTAGAAAGATCTACTGCTATAATGGAACATATACAATTTTTGCATAATTTTTTGCATATCAATTATTTGCCTTTAAAATGATTTAAAGAAGGAGTCCATACGTATGCGTCCTGCTTTATCATAGTTTGAGTGGCAACAGCATTCAGTATAGTAATGTAAATTCATGTCTACGCCATGTCCATAGAACAACAACAACCATGTATCACAGAAATAATAATTTTGAAGTAAATATGTGGTACGAAATCCTGAAGAATGCTCTACGCTTTTGAGAAATGATTTTGAATCATAAGATGAGCATCAAAATTAAAATTGATTGCACTTAAAAAAATCTACTATCCATGCAGTTCAAAATAATTTAGAAACTATGAACTAGGATCGATTTTTCTGAACGTATTAGGAGGAAGAATACAATTCGATACCTTTCACATTAACTTCAAATTTAAAATTAACTTCCGTCTCTTTTGTGGCAATTGTAAGTGGGCAGCGCGACCGCTTTCGTCGAAAGCGAACGCGCTGCCCACTTGGCTATCCGGAGGCCTTTGCACATTCGCTGCGTGACCCTAATTGGTGGATTCTTCTTTCTTCCCCGCTGCTCCTCTTGCGGAATCGCTCGAGGTGACTGTATTCCGTTGTTTAAACCTTCTCTGACGACATTTCGTCCTTTGCGATCGGCTTACTAGAGTTGGGGGCTCGGTCGGAGCCGATCTCCGGGCGGTCGGATGGCCGGCCGGAAAAAAGGCCCTTTTAAGGGCCCCCGCTCTAGAAGCTGGATTCAGATAACTCCGCCTCGGTGTTAGTTACTAGTTGCTCGGTGTTATCCTCATTTTGATGGGTCGTAGTTCGTGCTGCCGATGGCCGATATCGGGCGCCGTAAAGTGTCCCATGGTAGCGGGCGATCAGTTGCGAGGCGATAGTCGCTGGAGTGGGTCGGAAGACGGGCGTAGAAAGTCTCCGCCTGCCTCCTTGCCGCTTCCTCGAGTGTCTCCATGTGCGTTGAGTACATTGGTGTGGAAGTTACACCCCAATTACAGAATGGACCGCAAAGTTGTTCACTCCACAACCGAGATAGAATTTCACCCCGTGGAGGAGAGAAGTCCGCTCCAGGCTGGCGATGCGTAAAGGAGTTTGGATCGAATGAGCATCTTGTACAGCATTAGCCGGGTCTTCAGGTGAATGATCGGCGAGCGCAGGAGCGGAAAAACGATATTTCTCTTCCCTTTTGCAGCCGCCGCTGTCTGCCGCGCGTGGGATGTCATCGTTTGGCGACGATTTAGAGAGACGCCTTGGTAGGTAGCTTGTGACCGCCAGGGGATCTGCTCCGTGTCCACAAGAACCGGATCTGGGTCGTCTCTCGGATTTCCTCGTGAGAAAATGATGTCTTGCGTTTTTCTGGCGTTTATTCCCATTCTCCATTGAGAATACCATTCCAGGAGTTCCTTATATATTCCAGTGCCCCGGCGGTGATGCTGCGGGGATTTGAAGTCGCGCCATCGTTCAACACGTAAAATTGTCGCTAGCTCAGGTAGGAAGCGATGTCATCCAACGCTGTAACTTCCAAAGGAGGCCCTGATGCCAAACCTTATCGAATGCCTTGACCAATTAATGTCATCGTTTAAAGCATTTTTTGTTAGCTTATGGAATTTACCGGAATGTTTCAGTTTCTGCTATCTCTACAGCAGCCTTTCTCAACCTTTCGAAAGATATTTCGGCATTACTGAAATCCTTTTTTCTCTATCATTCCTTCACTAATGATAGAGGAATATAAATGTATTTATTCCTAAATGCATCGTAACGACTGTTTCCTGAATGATTTAGAAAATTTCAGGATCGGGTCGAGCTTGAGAGCGAAAATTTCGGGCCTAATTATCAACGGGGTTTTGGCCGAAAATTTCGGCCTATGCAGATCTCTAGTGCAGATCTTAGCTCCAGCAAACTCACGTTCAAGCGAGAGTCAGTGAGCATCGACTAGTATAAGCGGCAATCGGCATCGCAGAGCGATTGGAGAGCATTAATTGCCCCTAATATCCCCCTTTACGCAATGTCTCCACCTTCACATCTCTAAGCTTTCCAAGCACGTAATATTATAGGATGCGCGAAAGGTTTCACTCTTCACGTAACGTTTCACTTACATCTGTTATAGGCTTCTAACCAATCTAATATTCAATTACTAACCATCTTCTCAATCTCATGTGCGATGGATAACACTGAAATCGCTTTCAGTGCTTAGGAATATTGATTTCAACTCAAACTTCTGCTCTGAGTTCCAATTACGACTATGAATGGATGATACTAAAAAGCTTGAATGATCTTAGCATGGACTAATGCAGTAAATGGTCCATCAGAGAATGAGTTCGATCCATGTAGCCTATTTCCTATCCAGTTTGGCTCCGTGCCCCGTTAAGTCTCCTTCTGTGTCAACTCAATAATATGCACTGCGGATTAACAAGTATCAGTCTTCAGATGCAGGGAAACCAAAGCATCAAAAATAGCAGAAGAATTTTTACGATTTATAAATAACTTACTTACTCAAAAAGTCTTACATATAACCCCAGTGACATTATTCCACCATTTATTTCACATTGCGGATCATACTATCGTGAACCTTGAGTAAAATATTCGATTGCTAATGCAATTAGCAGCAATGCTTGTTCGGTACCTTCACCTTCTAGATTAACGTCGAATCATAAGAGATTTCCGTTGTTTTGGTTGCGTATGCTCAATTATAGATATCCCCCTCATAAATTAAGTTTGGCCTCGTCAGTTACAAATTAAACGTCACTAAACGGTAGAAGTATATTGGACACTAATGATCATGACTCTATACATTCCAAGATTAATTTCTTGTTTATTCGATTTTAATGGCAGGTCCTTATTAAGTAATTTTTGGTAGGTTATAATTTAATGAATCTTTGAAGAAAAGTCTCTTGAAGCATAAAATTTAAGAATATCTGAATGAATATCACTGTGATAAGCATAAGGGTTTTATTTAGCTAAATAAAGGATTATTAGCGAATCAAGAGAAAAAAGAACGGTTTCGTTAGGACCAAGCATCAAAATAAAATTCTGTTCAATATGAGAATATTGCTTTTCACGATTTCTTTTCTTTAAAGTTTCTTCGAATATTTTTCTGTAAAAATCTAAAATTTATAACAATTTCTGAAATGGAAGAGGATTGTCCATGTTTAGTAAGTCGCCTATCTGTTTCACATTTGTAAAATGTTAGCATAGTTTCGAATACTTCCAGTGGAGTCTGAAATCTAAACCACAGGGCTTATACCGAAAAAATAGAGTCAACCTTCTTCATTTACGAAGTTCATAACTATTAATTCAATTTCTTGTCCTGCTTTATACATAATTTATCAAAAAATACGAGTTCTATTCATAAAAGAAATTATTTGAATTATCCGCGTCGAATTGTAGCAGACGATTACATGGGTATTGAGCAATCATGAAATAAATTATTAAGAACTAAAATTTCCTCACATCCTTGTGAACTAGTGGCCTTTCAGAAGAATAAAACTCTAAAAGACATATTTCATGAGATACCTTGTGTCTTACATGCTCCTTCCTTTTCTAATTCCTTTGAAAATTTCTTTGGGGTGTTAATCCATTGTACCCGTAGGTTCTGCGCGTTCCGTGTCAATAGATGTCTCGCCATTCAATTCTCACAGCAATGAAAATGGCCTCGGAAGGTGAAGTCTGCACTGAGAATCTGCATTAGTTTTCTTCCATAGGTGTTTGGATAATAGTGATTTTAATGTGAAGTTAATATTTTAGTATTATCTTAAAGAAGGAATGTTTCACTTGTGTAAATTGGTAAAATGAATTGCCATCAAATCTTAAGTGGTTCCTGTAATGCAGGAGATCATTGTTTTGCCGTTGGGAGTGTAGAAGGAATACCTTTCACGGTATGTTATTTATCTATTTAACCTTGTGTAACTGCTGGGTGATTGTATTATGTCTATTAAATTTGATTCGTACCGCCAAACGAATAGGTGATGTCATCTCCGTCATAATCGGTATGTTTTCGACAGAAGCTGTTAAATAAAAATATTTCTCATTTTATAATTGCTCTCCATGAATTGGATTGAATTACAGCCGATGAAGCAGAAAGTCATTGTTTTAATTTTGTGTTATTTACTTAATCGTTTGATTCCATTTGTTCCTTCTAGTTCAATCCATAAATAAGGATTCATGTATGCGAATCATTTTCAGATAAATGTATTGAAATTGGATGGAAGTAGATTAGATTTTAACCTTGACATGATTGGAAATCATGCTATGTCTGTTGGTGTGAAAACGTAGTATTAGGACTTATTATTAACCGTAATTGCTTGTAATCTTATGAAGAACCCTTCAGATTTCATCGTTATTACATAGGAGTAGATTTTAGAAATTGTATAGTGAAATTTGAATTCAATCTCTTTGCTCCAGGCGTATGCTGCTGGCTGTAACATAGTTATTTTAGCCAGTACCTTTGAACGTGTGCAAATAATTCCTGGTGCTTGTCACAATTATGTAAGGATCAGCTGCCTTGATTGCTCTACAGACACAGGCAAAATCGCTGCAGCATATGAAAACAAAGTGTGTATTTTTGAGCCAACCCCACTCATAAATTGCAACAGCTCTCATGTAAGTATAAAAATATTCAAAGTTTCATCTTTTTCTCTCTGGTTTTGTTATTTGAATTGAAAACTTGAATTTAGGACACAACTACTCTTATAATCACCAGAATTATCAATTTATCTTACTAGAAGTTGGAATTTGCCAATATTCATCTAAGCAAACTGCTCTACTGTTTCAGCTCTTAGATTACCGATGGGTTCAGACAGGTACATTACAAACAGAATCTCACGTAACATCTCTGTCATGGAACTTAGAAGGAACCCGCCTTCTGACAGGTGGTGGAATGTTACAGCTATGGCACCAAAATGCCCCTCTTCTCCATCCGGCTGATGAAAACGATGGCATTAATGGCCATGTTGGTGGTGATTCTGGAATAGAAGGAAGTGAGTATGCTATAAATATAAACATTTAAATAATATTCATTGCTTTTCCTTTATGATTACTATTCATAGGTATAAATCCTTCATAGATAATCTGATCATTTCCCTAATTTTTTATCTAAATAATACATCAATATCAGTTTTGTTAGAAAACTCCATCATTCTATTTGCTAATGCAAGTGCACTGTGAATGTTTCGATTCCATTTATGAATATTTCATTGATTTTGTGATAATTTATGATAAACTTGTGAAAATGGCTCAAATATATTTCATTACCTTTGTTTTTTTGTGTAATTTTCAGTTTAAGAGGCAGAACTTTTAAATGTTTATACAATTGAAACAATGCTAATAACTAAAAAAGCGTGCTCTTGATTTATTTAGTACTGAATGTTATTATTTCTTTATCAGCCAAACATTCAGTCACGTCTTAAATGTATTAATTTGTACTCAACTCAATCTATCGGTGTGTTTTAAGTCTCCTTCTGTGTCAACTCAATAATATGCACTGCGGATTAACAAGTATCAAACTTCTGCTCTGAGTTCCAATTACGACTATGAATGGATGATACTAAAAAGCTTGAATGATCTTAGCATGGACTAATGCAGTAAATGGTCCATCAGAGAATGAGTTCGATCCATGTAGCCTATTTCCTATCCAGTTTGGCTCCGTGCCCCGTTAAGTCTCCTTCTGTGTCAACTCAATAATATGCACTGCGGATTAACAAGTATCAGTCTTCAGATGCAGGGAAACCAAAGCATCAAAAATAGCAGAAGAATTTTTACGATTTATAAATAACTTACTTACTCAAAAAGTCTTACATATAACCCCAGTGACANTTGCTCGAATACTAAAATTTGCAATTTAATTTATTTAACATAATGCTTTGTTAACATTTATGTATAGCATACAGCATATTGGACTTTTACTCTTCTAGATTAAAGCATTTCAAAATTATTGTAAATTCTGATTTTTCTCTTAATATTTATTGTGAATGAGATTGTTGTAGACAATTTTTAATCTTACTTGAGGATTTTCTACTTATTTGACTGTTCTTAGAATTTTATTTTGTGGATAGTTTGGAAGGACATGCCTTTCTTTCTCATGGTTTTTACCCATGTATTTGAAATTAATTTTTTATCGCATACTTATGTAACGCATTACTGTTTATCTTACATCAAGGATGGGAGATTGAGGTTAATTAGATACAATTTCATACTCATCTCGTTTCTTGCTGTGCAATGTGAAATTGGTTATAATTTTCTGTACTTTTTAGTTAAGATGAAAATTTTTTTCATGTTTCATGATCTACTTAAGATCATCCCTTGGAATCGAATATGTATATTAATTATCCATTCTGTTATACAGATGGAGAATTTTTTCATATTCAGTTATATCTTTAATTTTTGCCCATTCATTTGCTTCTCATTTCTGTTTTGTAAATTGTTCGTTTTTATTTGCAATCAGTGATAATGTTAGTTGTTACCTGTGTCATCTTCATGCTTATGAATGATAATGCTATCTGTATTGATTGCAAAGGCCTATCAGTTACTTGTGGGATTTTGTCATCTGACATCTTGATCATGAATAATCTTTCTCCTTGTTCAGGCCACGCCCCAAAAGGCGTCACATTTGAAATTGGAGAGGAATCAGTGGGGCAGAAGTCTGGGCAAGATGGTGAAGATGATGACAGAGGATGGGACTGTGTCTGGAAGTGTCACACTGCTACACCAGTCATGCACATGGCTTTTTCACCAGATGGTACCCTATTTGCCACAGCAGGGAAATCTGACAGACTGGTTAAAATATGGTTTGAAAACAAGCAGTGTAAGTTCCAATTTAAATAACTTTCTTATTATAACAGACAAGGATGCCCAATCTTCTGATTGTGATCCAAAGTTCTATTGCTTGATGTTTTTTGATGTATTATTCCCCTAAATAAATATATTTGCAAATTACTTCAGTTAACTATCTCTCACTCCCTAGCCCCAAACAGACATGTATATTTGTCAGTTTGGGATATCAGTCTCCTAATGCTTTAAAAAGTCAAGAGAATTATCAAAAAATATCTGTCTTCCTTAACTATATTTAGCTATGAATTTTATTGAATTAGGAGTCTGAGATCCAATTTTGTCAAATTAAGAGTCATTCCAATTAGAACTCATATATACCTTTTGGATTAACACAATGTGCAAGAAATATGACCTTTATCTCACTTCTTGCCTTTATTACTTTACCTTTTTTGTTTTGTTTTTCACTTTTCTGTACTCTGAATGAAAAGAATGCATTCAAAAATGTCATTAACCATTCTCTTGTCAATTTGCTTATATATTTATCATAACTTCATTTTTACAATATTTTTGATGATTATTGAATTCAAATAGGAATTTTTGTTTATTTTTGCATAAGGATGTATCATTTAATTGTTCCAGTAAAAAGTATTTCTTATTCCCAAATGGTTAGGCAGTCCTGTCTCAGATGAATCTGTATTTTTTTATTTATAAAGGATGCTAAATTTTACTGTTTTACCTTTTCCAGTGCTCTTTCCATCAAAAAGTCTGGATAATACTATGTCCTACAGCCAAACTACAGTAAATGAATTTAACTACGGGTTTGTTTACATTGCTCATCCTCGTGCTGTGACTCAAATATCTTGGAGGAAAACAAGCAAATTCATGCCCAAGTAGGTTTCTTTACTACTGTCTTCCCTATTCTTTTTACAGGAAGGAATTAACTACTTGCTACATTCAGTTACTTATTTATCTGGTATAAATTTAAGATAATGCTTTATGTAGTTCCGTTTTCAATGAGGTCCATAAGGAAAGCCTTTTGGACCTCTTTATTCATATTAATGTTGTTTCAGTAAATCATTTTAATTAACTTATGTTTCATTTTTTTCTACTTCAAGAAAACCTCTTGGAATTACATCTTTTTATATAACTTTCTTACAATATGAAAGTTACCTTGCCAGGAGAACGCAAGAAGTATTTGTTTCCACCTGTGTCGGTTATATTTTTCATTTTATATTGAGACTAAAATTAAAATGAGTTATTAATGAAATTTTCTTCCTTGGAAATTTCTGTGATAAGGTATTACTTTATTTGCAAAGGGAAGTTTGTTCCACTCTCAGTATCTCTAATGTGATGAAACTTTTATACTGCAGGGGTTCTGTATCAAACATGCTTGTCACATCCTGCCGAGATAACATCTGCCGAATCTGGGTGGAAACTGTGCTGCCTGAAGATGGCCTTATTAATATGAGTCAGTTTGACCCTTTAGCCTCACAAAATCCAAAATTTAGAACCCACCGCCACAAGCATCGATTCATGCAAAGACTAAAACATATGAAGTAAGTATTTTAATTTGAATAGTATCTTGATGATGGTGATTCTATCTCAATATTTTCCTTGGAGAGTTATCACCCTTTAAGTCCACTTTATTCTCAGTAATACTTATTTTTCTGTCCTTGAACAATACTTTTTCTTTAGACGAGTTCTCTTACAGGGACATAACTTAACCTTAAGCTATGCATGTCTCACTTTCAAAATTAGGTACGCATTCATGGCACTGCATATGGATATTGGTTATATTTCAATACTGTTAGTGTAACTGTAGAAGTGGAGAGTTTTACTGATTTACTGAATTTAATTTAAAAGAGTTTTGGAAAATTAAATCTAACACCAGCCCTCATTTCTTAGTTGCAAGTGATTCTGGATTATGAAGGAACAGTGCCTCCCTTAAATTTTCTTGGATTTTACCTTTGGTTCACCTAATTACTTGGTTAAGACACTTTCATGAGATGGTCTTGTCCTTGGTTGTGTTTGTTATAAAAAAGTGAGCATTAACCAGTTAAATCTGTGTGCATATGACAATTTAAAAGCTCTTCCTTTCTTTAATATCTTTTTGCATCATCTAATGTTCATACAGTACAGCCTGTTTTGGCTCATGAACTGTTGGATTCCCTCAATTTTTATTTGCTCTCTTTGAACTTCCATTGTATATACCTCTATATTCTATCTATATACATCCACTGAATAAACCTGCATATGCCACTATATATACCTCTGATTGAAATTACCAAGCAGCAAAAAGCTACAGTACTAGCTACATGGCAAATTGATATCTCCATTATGATTTTGTTTGAAAGATCTGGTAAAATTTTTATATCTCTCAAATTTAATGCTTAACATTCCTTTGATTATTAATATTCTATTATGTTGCTAGAATAATATCATTTGCTAAAACTTAACTCCAGGAATCAAAGAAATTTTATTTTAAAGTTTCAAAACTTTCACTTTAGCTTCATATATTAATGTAACTTCATTACCTAAAAAAATTTACTTCTGTAACTCACTAATTTAATTTTTCTTTTTTTACTTTTTGNTTCCGTGAAGATAGAAACTTGCTATTCACGGTGTTGTTAGAATAGATGATTGTCTATCGTATGCCGTAAAGCTTTTTCCCTAAAGGCCCAGGTTCGATCCCAGGACCATTCGAATGACCGAATTTTCAAAAATTCGTTACAGGATTTCCTGGTAAGGTAGAAGGTTCAAATTCGCTACATCTATAGAAGATAAGGATTTCTATCGTATGCTGTAAGAATATTTGTCCTCATAGACCCAGGTTCGATGCTAGGACATTTCATATGCACGTATTATGAATAATTCGTTTACGTTATTGTAGTTGGTGCATGGAACTCGGTGTATGGAAGGCAGTGTGTTGCAGGTGGTGTGTAATGCCTTAGTTAATCCATCTTACATTAAGCTTGCAGTATGCAAGCTTCTTTTACTCGTCTCTTTATATAGACGCTTCTCCAGATATATATAGGATGCTAAAGATGAGGCTGAAGGAATTACCTCACAGAGCCGATGATTTTTTTCCGTAAAAGTCCTGGGTTTGGACACTATGGAAAAAAGCAGACATCCATCCTAGGCATCATGGGTTCAAATCTAGGAGGCCCCAAAAACGGTACTTTTCTGGTTTAAAAGTATTGAGTGCATTTTCAAAAATTCATTTAGCGTATTTTGCACTAAGATACAACGTTAAAATTTATGGAGTGGTTAGAAAATATTTTTATCTTTTTTTTTGACGCATGAGCATTATCCCTGATTGCCCCATGTTCGATGCTAGGTAAATTCTTTCTCGTAAAGTTTTTCTCTTAATTCACCTGTGCTTCAGTCCCAACTAATAGGCAAAATTTAAATGATAAGTTCTCCATAATTTAGTCTTTAAAATCACGAGAGATTGTCATAACTGTATGTTCTTATCTCTTTATATAGATGCTTCTTCAGATATATATAATAAAACTATGACCTTGTAAGGAATAACTAAAACTATTACCTTGCTCACAAAGAATTCCCTAAACAGTGTGGAAGAGAAGTGGCATGGTAGTTCAGTGGTTAGAATACCTGTCTGGAAAGTGGGAGACCTGGGTTTGAGTCCCAGTCATGTCGCTATTTTTCACACTCGTTATTCTTTTAAGTAAATCTATCAGGTAAAATAGCACAGGTTTTTAAAGATAGGCTTTTGAAACAACAGAGATGCTTTCTTAGGTCTCCTAATGGCCCTATATTGATTTTATCAAGGTTTAGTTGCTAAAGGCCTGAAATTGGAACTCCAAAGTATCACCATGTATCTGTGGTAATGTTATAAGACTTCCTATTCAATTTATTGCTCACAATATAGAGCTTTGTTAATAATGATTGGGAATCAGTTTTTGGGGATTAGTGGTAACTAATCACTCTATAGCTTGCAGGACGCAAACAACTTTTATTCGTATGTTGTATATAGATATGTTTCCCCTAGTGGCCATGTGTTTTGAGTCACAATTTTTGGCACCTGGAGCAGTTTCGAGATTCTTTATTTTATGTTCTGCTAAACTTCCAATGAGCTTGTAATATTTGCATGTAATACTTACCTGAATGCTGATTGGAAATAGAAAAATGTATGCAAGTGAAACTTAATGAAGAAAATAACAATATTGCTGTAAAAAACTTGAAGCTGAGTAAAGAAGTATTGGTAAATAGTGAAATGTGCACACGTTGAAAGAAAGAAATACTTTGTAATTTTCCACAGCAGGTTTATTCTTCGACTAGTTTCGTCAATGAGTTGACATCCTGAAGTCCTGAAGATAATAATAAATTTTTATGGTCCTAAAGATGTCAAGTCGTTGACGAAAATAGTTGAAGAATAAACCTGCTGTGGAAAGTTACAAAGTATTTCTTTCTTTCATCATGTGTGTTGAGTTCCACAAATGACACTTGGGCATATTAGTTTTAGTGAAACGTGCAACAAATTCTTAAGGAATTGGTATATACAACAGTGAATCACTTTACTACTTAGTTATGTGTATTGGTACATCAGTAAATTTTTAAGGAAGAAAAATATTCTTTTGAGTGTATTTATGAGTAAACAATTTACTTTTCAGATATTCCTCTGGTTCCAAGCCTAATTACTGGTGATCCTGAAGAAGAACCAAATTTCATACTTCACTGGTTGAACAATAAAGAAATGCATTTCTCCCTTCAGGCTGATTCCATGTTGCAGGAAATGACTCGTAAAGTATTGGAGAAAGAAGATGGAATGGAAATTGATGGAGGACTGGATCATCAAGATCTTGAAAGCGACGATCACTCTCCAAGTAAGTTACAATCCTTCTCCTAATTTGCTTACAGCCCTCCTTTTAATTTGCATTTCGTTTATGACTGTAGCACATCAATTCACTTCTACCTATTTCACAATAACATTAATGTGCTCTTAGTTGACAGGACAGTAAGTTTACCTTTGAGAAATATATGATTTATTTAAATCTTGATATGCATGCTAAATTATTTTTTCTGCATTTTAACACATAGGACATTGTTTTTAGTCACCAAATATTTTTATATTTTAGGGAATGATTGATTTAACGATTACCTTGTAAGATGAATTAAATGATTATTTACTTAAGTCTGTAGAGATTAGTGTCAGTGGGATAAATTTTGGTGTGAAATTTTAATTGGTTATCTCTTACATTGCATGGAAAGTTTTATATTAGTGTTTGAATAGGTATATTTTTATTCATCCTCCATATCTAAGTTTTGGAATTAAAGGAGTACTACCTTACAAAATCGTAAAAAATTCATTAACATGTTCACTGCATCATGTGCGAGAGGGGTACTAAGTGCTGAGTGGAGCTCCTTCAAGGTCACTGCCATCACTCTAACATTGGAGTGATTTGCACTCAGCAATTTTTTTTGATGCCTGGGTGGTATGCAGCACCTGTTATTCATTCCTTGATTTGTATTATATGTTTTTTTAATCGCTAATTTCAATCATTACTGGAATTCTGAGGTTTCCAAGCTACAATTTTCAACTTATAAATGTTCATAGCTTTCTGAGAATTATGTTGTGTGTGAAAATAAACTTAAGATGCAGCCCTAATATTTTATTTACCCTCTTGATATCTGTAAATATAGTGTTCATTTATACCCAAGTAAAATTAACTTCAAATATAAACATCAAATTATATTAAAATCAATACTAGCAGGCGTGACTTCGTGGAAAGCCATTGCAGAAGGATACACTTGGTAAATTTTCCACACTGTATTTATTAGTGACCGGTTTCGTAAGTTGACTTACATCTTCACCTGAAGATGTAAGTCAACTTCACCAAGTGTATCCTTCATCAAATTATATCTTGACATATTGAAGCGCTTATGAAAATCAATTTTTGGAAGTTAAAACTTCAAATCTTAACATTAAATCCTTTAAGCATTAAATAGTTGCAATAACTACATAACATGATACTAATTATTTTGATAGTTTAGAATTCATCATCATCATCATCAGCCATTTTCAATCCGACGTTGGATGTAGGCCTCTCCAAGCGCTTTCCAATTCTCTCTATTCTGAATTGTGTATATGTATATATAATATCTAATTCTGGCTTTCAACAATAGGGCTTTTGACCCTTCCTTCAGTAGCCTATCACATTTCTGTAGAGGCATACTACAAATGTTAATATTAACATTAAAATTTTGTTATAAAGTAGTATATTAACAAGATAGTATCAACAATGAATGCAACAAATAATTCTTTAACAAAAAGTCAGCAATAAAATTTAGTTTTCTGTGACCTCACGCTGGGAAAGGGGTTCCGAATTAGCCAGAGGACTTATATTTTCTGCTGCCTATGGAAAGTCACAGAGCCCCACTAAAATGAGGCCTTACAGATAAATGACTATATTTTGCTTTTACATTGGTTTGAAAGTGTTCAGTGTGTGGGTTAAACATTCTTTGCAAGAGTTACAAACCTGAATGCATTTCTGCAAGATTTCCACCATGTGTAATGGCAAATCAATCAACATTCTTCTTTTGCACCAGATGTTTTTTTGTACCCATAAGGTTCTACCCACTCCTAGGTCTTGATTGAATCTTGGGTTTACATCATAATGCTTCTTGAAGCCATTTCTCTGGAAGCACTAGAGAGCATTGAATGCTTTATTCCCTGCCTTATTTGGTTTTACTATCATTCACCACCAACCTTATCTGTTCTGCTTCTGATTCCAGCTTTTCACATACTTCCATTAGTATCTTTTTCATTCTTGCTAATATGTCTATAGGTGCATATCTGACCTGTCTTATTATAGATTGTACCTCTTTGGTCGA
This sequence comes from Ladona fulva, assembly GCA_000376725.2. Taxonomy (NCBI): domain Eukaryota; kingdom Metazoa; phylum Arthropoda; class Insecta; order Odonata; family Libellulidae; genus Ladona; species Ladona fulva. Next base: position 1,036,959 of record KZ308494.1, on the reverse strand, counting down.
TTTTTGTTGCTGCTTTGTGTAGTGCTAATATAAATAGGGTTAGAGACAGCCCATCCCTCTGTTTAACCCCCTTATTAAAATTGAATTCTTTGCTATGTCTGTTTCCAATTTTTACTTGAACCTTTATGTTATTCATTGTCATTTTCACCATTCATATTAGCTTCTGCGAGATACAGAGTTCATGCATTATCCCATACAATTTTCTTCTGTTTACATTATCAAAGGCTTGCTTAAAGTCAATGAACAACATGTAGTGATCCAATCCATGTTTATAATGTTTTTTCATCATTTGTTTATTAATGAGAAGCTGATCAATTGTGCTTTTATTAGGGAAATAGCTGCACTGATACTCTCCTATTTACCTTTTCATTTCTATTTTCAATCTGTCATTAATTATACATGACAGGACTTCATACACTCTACTTAGCAAGAAAATACCTCTATAATTATTACAATCTAATTTTTCTCCTTTTTTGTATATTGGACATATAATTCTGATGCTCCATTCATCGGGCATCTTTTCTCTTTCCATATTATTATGATTAATTTATGTACACCTCCTGTAATTACTTTCCCTCCACATTTAATTAGTTCAGCAGCTATGTTATCTCTTCTTGGTCCTATACTATTTATTAGTTATTGTATGCTACTTCTCACCTCTCTATGTTTGGGTGTTTCACTCTTATGTTTCTCTATCAGTATGTCTGCTTCCTTGCCAATAGTTCTAGACTCCTTCCTTCTACTCTCTTTCAGCAGTTCTTTACTAAAGAACTGCTGAAATCTAGTCTTCTGTAAAATGGAATTTGAAAATTGGATCCTTTCTTCACAATAAAGACCACTAATTGTAATTTATGTGTATAGCAGCAACAAAATTATTTAGGTAACACTAAAATCTAAAATAATTGTCCCTTACCTTCCAAATCCTGTTAAAGAAAAAGTAAAGGTCCAATTCAGAAATGGCTTACACTGTAAGAAAGTAGAAGTTACTCTGTATGCATCTGCCGAAAATCATACAATCAGTTTGGACCTAATGGAGTGGGAAGCAAATAAATAGAGTTGATGTTGATCATTCCAATGTTGGAGTGATGCACGAGAGCATTACCACCACTCTAACGCCATAGTGTTCTGCAGTGAATGTGTTAATAAAATTTGATTTGGTCAACTTTGCTATTCCGTTTAAAGCTTATAATTTTTCCTTGGTTCTAATACTTTGGAAAAACAATTATTATGACATCTTTTGGCATTTTTGTGACATCTTATTTTATGTATTTCCTAATAAATTAAGAGATAAAATCCAGCAATGTATGGGCACCCAGTACAAGTTATAGTGAAAATGTTACCTTTTATTAGAGGTTTAAAAGCACTCCGTAAGCCATCTTTTGGCAAGCGGAACTTGCACTCAGAGACAAATGGGAAGCTCCTGATTGCCAATTAGAAATCTGTAATCCAGAGCTTCCCGTTTGTCTCTGAGCACGAGTTCCGCTTGCCGAAAGACAGCTAACAGTGTTTTTTAACCCTTTTGCTATGGCGGTATTCTCGTAGAATCATATCTGTATTCTGAGGCTTTTGCAGAAAAAAATATCTCTGAAACACGAAGCTCTCCTGAACCTCTGCCGATGCTAGTTACCCTTTTGGGTCCTTCACAGTGGGGCTCTGGGGAGGTTTACGACCCCTAAAGCAGCATGGGGGTTAGCAAAACTAAATATTGTTGCAGTTATTTTGCTAAGGAATTATTTGTTGCACACATGGCCAATATGTCTTTTGTGATGAAAATTTGTGCTTTGCTGATGACATACAACTTTTAATCGAAACTCTACTATTGATGTTAACATATTTAGCAGTCTACCATAATGATATTGAAATATCTACTATTTTAACTAAATACATAAATATTATCGGTATAATTTTATATAAAAGCTGTAAACTACAAGCAAAATATGAGATTCTCCACTCCAAGGATATATTGACTGAAAGAGCAACAAATCATTCTTTAGCAAAACAATTGTAATAACATTTATTTAACTGCGGCCCCATGCTGTGAAATAGGCTGCGCATTAGCCCTAAGACCAATGTGGTTTCCCGGAGAAGGGTAAGGAAACCTGCAATTAAAGCCAGAAAGGGGCCAAAAAATATACCTGGAAGCTATGCTTCTCCTTGAAGAATAAGCTTGTACCTGCGTTGTCTGTACACGACATTTGTTTGCTTGGAGAGGAAAGTCTCCTTCTTCTATAGATGACATTCGTTCACTTGCAGAGGAAATATTCGTTGTCTATAGACAATAACAGTAGTGAAAGGTTTAAACCTCTAATTCATTAACAGCAGTGTTCCAACCTCCTTTTTTTACATTACCTTTTATAGCTTGCTTATTAAGAATTGAGTATTAATCTCAGGAGATCTGTATGAATAGAAATAAGTCAGTGGGTTTTTGGATGCAATAATTTGCTTTTAAAATAAAAATCATCAGTGTCACCTATAGAGCTATACAGCAGATATGTTTCTTTTTTGTTGTAGGCAGTGGGTTTTAAATAATTCTCCTTTACTTTAAATCATACTTTCTATGGTTGGAGGGCTTTGTTTTATATTTATTTTAGTGTAAATATTTTTGACTTATTTTCATTTAAGTTTATGCTAAAATTAAATGTGCCCTAACTTACATACTTTTTTTTGTGCATATATTTTTATTTTTGGGAGTTATATTTTGTACATTGCTTTGAAATTTTTCTCCACCTCACTGTATTCAGTGAATGCTTCTCATCCACTAAATTTTACTAATATTCACTCTGAAGTTTGAAATTTTTGTAAGCTGTTGATTATTGATTTTATTTTGAGAATTCAGATTAATCTTTGAGTTGCTTACACATGGTGCATGTTGTAATGTAAGAATATGTGGTGCATTTTGTTGTCTCAGAAAAAAAGTGGATCTTAAGTTCTCTTATAGTGCTTCATCTCATTCCTTTAGGGACATCCCAAGAGACCGACTTAATTTACCCATTCATTTTGCCAGGTGATCAATTTGCTTTTAAGTTAATTGGAATGTTCAGCTTTGTTTTATCATTAAAATTTATTCTATTCATGGTTCTCATTTTCTCTATTGTTATCTGAGGAAGGAATTAATCTACAGCTTATATCATTGGTTTGAACGTTTAATATTTCATTTTATTCATAAATGGTATGGATTTTATTTTTCTAATTTTATATTTTGCTTCATATACTCTCAAGTTCTTGATTATAGGGCTATAATGAGTATAGACTAATATTTATATCCATGTTTAATGTCTTATAATAGCTTTAAATCTTAGTAGCTGTAATTGATGGGGAATGATTTCTTTCAAAGTCTTAGCTTATTAGACCTTGCTACAGAACTGCTGTGACTTGTGGTAGGATATTTAGAATGGACTCTTCTATTTTCTATTGCCTTATTTGCATGATTTATATTTCATGAATCTGTGTAGCTTATGTGATATAATTATGTATTTAATATCATAAATTTTATTTGATTATTTGGTGGTAAGTAAGAGAGGAAGTCTTTTAAATGCTGTGCATACCATTCATGGGAAAAAGCTGACTAAAGTAGATGTCAATTGTTGTATGGCATCAGTATAAAATGCTGATTTATAATATACCTCATAAACCCCTTCTGTTAGCCCTTGAATGGTCCTTATTTTTTAATCCACTATGGCGGTCCTTGGCTGTTATTTAGCAAATTAATTGATTTGAGTAACAGAAAATTTCTTTGCATTCATCAAAGCAAGATTTACTTCTTATTAAAGAAAGATTTCATTCTAAGAAGCTTGGTTATGGTGCAATGGATACCCTAGGTAAGGGCACTGCAGACTCTCCTGTTAAAGTTGAAACTATCCTTCAGGAATAGGAGATATTAGGCTAGCATTTAAAAGGAAAAAGGACCCATTTATATTTAGTTCTTACTGTACAGAATGGCTGTTGTTGCTCCTAATTTTATATGTGTGAATTTTTCAAAATTATAATACTAATTTTTGGTGGAAGAATTTAGGCAATATTTTACTTCCATCTGTTTTGAAGAAAGTTTTCTCTTGTCAGAAAGTGCATATCTCTTTGTCAGTTGGCTTTAATTTACTGTAACTTCTATGACCATTTATCTTAGGTGCATGTTAAGATTATAATGTATGTCATACTGACCACCTCTGATTAGAGTAAAGTGTGTCTTAAGTAGTCATTTTTTTGTATATGGCACAAATTTGATCCTCTGTTTGTATTTTATTATTGTCAATGATATTTATGGAATAAAGACCCTAATTTAGTTACTAATATAATTCACTTTTTGCTTAATGTTTATTTAGTTTTACCTTTAATACCCTTAAACCCTGTTGAAAATCAGCTCACTTAGAACTATAAATTCAAAGTGATATTTTAGTGAGTTTTTTGTACAAATGAATAATACTTTTCTCCCCTATAATCTCCAGTCAGAGTATTTGTGGTCAAGTCTTTGTGCATCAGTAAATTGCTTTGTATTTCTGTTACATCTAAGTAATTAAATCAGTTTGTGGAATTATTTTCACTTTAACGTAATAACTACAAATTAGTTTCATCATTATAAAAGTAACTGCTTGGGCCTTGAATTTGTGGTAAGACCCAATGAAGGAACAAGAAAAAGTTGAACTTTTACAAACCACAATATTAATTGGAAAAAAACCCATGGTTTCGACTTGTGTGTTCATTATCAGGTGATGATGACTTCATGAGTGGCAACCATGGTTGTCTTTCTGTAAATATTGTGGTTTGTAAAAGTTTGTCTTTTCCTTTTTCCTTTAGATTAATATGATTATAATTTTCCTTGTGTATTTCTTTGAAAATAACTTAACACAAATAAACATGAAAAATAGAAATGATATTTCAAGATGAGGTGTAAAATATAATATTAGATTATATCAGAGCATTTATTTGTTTTGCTAGTATGGTATATGCATTATTTCTGCATAACATATATCTAGGAGATGTAGGGGAAGCAATGTATAGTTTGCATTGTATGAACTCCTTGAAAGTCATTCTGTAATTGTAATTTGTTAAAAACCTGAATATTTAACATGCCAAGATGATAGGATGAGCTGCCTCGCTAATAAGGTGGAAAAATTTCTTTCCTACACAGGTTGGCTTCAACATTGGCAACATCAACTTTATATAAGTAAGACTTCTGTATCGTAGTAGCTGGAAGGTTCTCAGACCAAATGTGAAGGCGTTCATAATGGGACAATCACCTTCTAGTCTTTCTCTTCCCTGTCCCTGCTTGTGCTCGTGCACCCTTTCCATCAGTGTTCAAAACCCAGCATGTCTCAAGTTCTCTCCATAAAGTGACAGCTTTGATGGCAATAGCAAATGGCAAGCTCATTTCCTCCCAAGTTTGGGTTAGGGAAATGATGGTAATAAAGGTTTGATGGATTAGGTTAACAGAGGGGTAAGACTAGATTTCAGTCCCAGTGTAATTTATGAACTGATTTGAGGTGCAGGAGTTGAGAGGACATCTTTCTTTCTGAAATATTTAAGTTGTTTTCAGGTTTTTGGAGCACTCTCTTCATTGCCTACAAACTTGCCAAACAAAGTGTTGCCAGGGCTAACCTTCCCCTCTCTGAATCGTTAAAAATTTATTATCGTTATCACCTTCACCACCTATCAGATATGTTGCTTTCAGGTACATTGCTCCCTTTTATCATAAACTGGTCGTTTCCAAAACCAACCATGATTTACTAGAGATAATTTTCTCATATTCTAATAATGGTCTTTCCTATCTTCTTGCTTTGAGTAATCAATTTTTAATCTCGGTTAATTCATTATAAGTATACGAATGTTTAGCCATATCTGGGTTAATTAGCTAGGTGACCCTTTCAATCATTTTGTGCCTCATTCCAAACCTGTCTCCTTAAAGAAATGAGCTTTCTTAGAAAGAATTGTAGAGGAATTCCTCAACTTATGTTTCAGAATTTTACACTTTTCAGGTCTGGAAGTCAGTCATATCAGAATCACATCCAAAATAATTTGTTTCATTTATCTGATGATGCAAAAATTAACAATGTTTTAATTTTGCACAGTCATACATTTACGCACCTGCACCATTAACTTTCCCAAGAAAAGATTGCATGCTTTCATCATTATCTGTCAATCTCTAGTGCTTTGTTACCACACACTGCTTTCTGCACCCTAAAATTATTTGAATGGCATTTGCAAATTTCTCAGCACCATCATAAACTGTGATTTAGCACGATGACCAATGTAGGTATACATTTCTTAAGAAAAGCTGTATACTGAAGACAATAATAATGATATGTTTTCTGTTGTTCTCTTGAAGCAAAAGAGAACTTAGTTAAGTAAAAAATTCAATGAACTGGTTCTAACTTATCAGAAACCAACTAATCAAATAGATTTATTAATATATATTTTTAGTAATATTTAATGCAAATTGTAATGCATTTAAGCAGAATTATTTTTTCTTGTTCTTAGATATGTCATTTCATGAAGTTGTAACCTCTAATGTTGATTTAATTTTGGTTTTAAAGTTTTAAATGTTAAATTAGTGGAAATAAAAAAGTGGCTAATATCCTTTTATTGTAATTTGATTATTAAAAAATTCTTTTCTCTTTAACTTGTTTTGATCTTTAGGAAATATAACACACAAATATACTTTAAAATTGCAAAGAGGGTTAAGTTAAAAAGGTTTTTAAATTGTTAAAATAAATATAATTCATTCATGCTCCTTCAGACTAAAAACTCCTATGTGTAAGGAATGATTTTGAAATTAATAAAGTGGCTTCATGCTCAGAGCAGCTTTTCTTATGATGATACAATGAATTTTTTTGTTGAAACTGCATGTCTCGCTCCTCTCTCTCCTGCTTGTTACTATTTTTTTTGTGTGTGTAGACTTATTTTCCTAACCCTTTGCACTTTAATTCTTCAATGTGCCTTGCACCATGTTATATTTTGTTTTGTGTTAAGTATTTCTTGTTGTGTATTGTCACAAGAGAAATAATACTTTAATTACTTCTTAATGCATTAGGGAAAGGTTACTGTTGTATGATATAACATTTTAATGTTGCAGTTAATGTTCTGGATTAGTTATTAGTTTGGAATTTCAAAGCTATCCTTAATTACTAAATGAAAATGGAAACCATATCCCCTTTTTTGTTTTCATTCATAGTAACATTCAATAGTATCCTTAATTCCTCATTGGTGTTCTCTACTAAGATACTTGCATAGGATAACTTTTTACCCTTACATATATCCTTGAATTCATTGAACCATCCTTCAGTAGCATTTCATGGGATACACAAAATGTACTCCCCTCCTTTGAAAACATCCAAAGTTATGCTCCTCTTATTTAAATATAAATTAAATATTAGTTTGTTTCCATCTATGGTCCCATACAAATAAAGAAAGAAATATTCTGAAGAGCAGCTGAATGTTTCCTACATTGGTTGTTGAATACCTTACTACCACTATTCATGGAAAGTTACTGACAAAAACTCTTACAGAAGTGATGTTGCTGCGCAATACAGGTTACTTTTGTATTTTAGGGCAGTTAACTAAGTTGTTTTGGCTCATTATGAATCAGTTTTTAATGTTTTACTGGACTAATATTGTATGCACTGCCAATGCAAAAGTATGGTAGCCTCAGAATAAGGAAGAAATTCAGTGCTATACTTAAGTAGAGTTGGTTTTGCTATGAAAATAATAGATATATAGCTGATGAAGCTTTCCTTTTCTTTTGATCTTAAAACAAGTGGTTTAGGGTTTTTTTTTCAAAAACTCCTTAGCATTCACTCTCCTGATCCCCATCCTTGATCTTAAAATATCTTACATTATTAAAATTTTCCCATATTGCTGGACTCTTAATCCTTATCTATTTTCTTCACAATTGTAGAATTTAGCTATTTTTTTCACCTTGTCCTTCTAAATCCCATCTCCTCATGAACTCTCTTTGATGCCTGTTTTCCATACATTTTCTCTCCTTTCTTTCTGAATTTTCCTTTGTAGCATGACAGCCTTGTTGCTTGCATTTATATATGCAATACTCATACTTACCAGATTTAAATCCGTATTTGTATATTATTGAATGTATTTTCTAGTGATTCTTAAATGGCATCATAGGCTCCTCAAGGTAATAAGCTGGGCTTATCCTTGGGATTGCTGAAAACAGAATTTTATTTCTTTTCAATTAAAATAATGCTGGTCTTCAAACTGCAATAAGACAAATTTATTTTTAGTGATTTGACAGAAATTTGCTTATGTTTCATTCTTTATTTTTTCAGCATTAATGGTTTGTTGAAGAGTGAATGATATGATTTTCAAATTTTATTGACTGTGGACCAGTTTGGAAAGCTTGCGTCTTCAGTAGCTTGAAGCTTCTTTACATGTTTTTCTTTGGCCTTTTGTTTTATTTTGCTAAGAGGAAATCTAGTTTTAATACTCACTCCTTACTTAATGCAGTAACTGTTTGATATGAACTTAACTCAAGTTGTCTTCATAGATGGTATAAATTTGAAAAATTAGACTGAAGGGATGGTTCTGATCACAATTTGATTATCATCAGTAAATTCTGAATTTGAGGCATAGGGCATTCTTTATTTTCTCTTCATAAAGCATGATATTGGGTTCAATTATAAGGAATATTAATGAAAAAATTGACGAAAAACTTCATTATGAATACATACTAAGAATTAGGACTTCTAATTCAATTAAGAGGTATCACCAACTTCCTAATTTTTTTCCTATATTTTTCTTGAATTGTAAAAATTACCTAAGTGCAAAGGGTTGGATAAAATATTCTTACTGTAGTAGATAAGTACCCTCTTATCATCTTTTTTAGTGTTCTCATTTTGCTCTAAGTGGTTCAATGTTACATCATTCTCCTTAACTGTATTCATCAGACAAATTTTATTTGATTGACTTCTCTAGATATCATCAGAACTTCAATTTGATCAATATATTGTTAATTACCAAATTTCTCATTTCTTCCAATTACATGTACATAATAATATATTGAGTTCCTTATGTTTAACTCAGGGAAAAAGGTGCTGAAAGGTCCAGAGACTCACAGAGTGAAGAAATCTCAATCCCAAGATGAGAGTGGAAGTGATGAAATGAGCGGGCATCATCAAAGTGCACAATCTGGCAGTATTCCTAGTCACCCTTCACTGAGGTGAGCTAATAAGTCTTTCTGCATACTGAATACTTTAATTACCAATGCGTGCTTTGAGTTTTTAGATCCCAAAAAAAGAATTAATATTAATGTATCAAATAGAATAAAAATCAAAATACATCAAAAAGTAGGTTGTAAGTAAAACCAACTTGTCTAATCTATAAGGCTCCTAGACTTACCATATACTCATCAGCATTTTGAAAATTACATTTTATTGAATATTGAAAAGTTCATTTTACCCTAGGTTTAGTTTCTGCAATAATATTAAGCATGTAAATAAACTTTTATTATGACAAGATATGTATTTGTGGATTATCATTGAGTTAATTTTATGTAAGAAGCATTGTTAAAAATTCTTTTATCATTGCCAATAATCCTTTATAATTTNCAGCTCTCCTATGGAGAGCTGCCCCTCTATTGTGGTGCCGTGATGGAAATCTTTTAAAGACTCTCACTTTTCCATCTACCCTTTGAAGTAGTTTTGACTTGTTAATGCCCCTGTACTTATCACACTTACTCTTAAGAGCTCATCCTGTCTAACTAATGTAAAAAGCATATAAGAACATGGGCTGCCATTTCCAAAATAAAATTTTTGCTGTTGAACTTCAATGAGCGATTTTGTATAAAATTTGGGAACTATTATTTTAATGATTGATTATCCATCACTCATTAATAGTGTAAATTAATTAGCTTTTTTCTTTGTAGTGCTGCAACATCCATCAATTCCTTGGCCATGGACCCAGGTGGCACTGGTGGTCAAGTAGGTGATTCATTAGATGCCAAAATTGAAACCCTGTTGAGAGATTGGCACCATGGTCCAGATTTACTTTTCTCTATTCATCCAATTGATGGTAGTTTCCTTATATGGTGAGTTTATAACTCTTTTGTGACTTTAAAGAGTTGGAGTTATTATTGCTGTAAGCAATATTTTATCTCTAAAATTATTCACCTGGCAACTTTAATCTGTTGGTTCTTATATGTTCTTTTCACTTCACCTGTTTCACATATTTTTCAATCTTGATGCATAATTACACATTCTATTTACCCGAGTAAAAGACAAAGATTTTTTCCAATTTTAATCTCAGAAAATGAGGGGCCATCATATGTTTGCAAGCATAAGATTAAATTTTTTAATAAGAGCAATTAATTTCTGCTTCATCATCCGTTTTAAACATTCTTATAGTGTGCATAGTCATTATATACCTACAGTCTGGTTGCTTTTACTCCTTTTGCTGCTAAACTATAATTGTATAAAAGTGAAATCTTAGAAATCATAAACTATGAAAGCCTGTGGGTTAATGCAACTGAAATAATACAGAAATCATATTTTATTATTTAAATTTTTTATTTATGTCGGTTATTAATGAATCTAATCTAATTAGTCTTTATTTACTTTCACATGTTCATGTGATCAACTCATTCTCCCTGGTGAAAACCTTTATTTCCAACTTCGGATACTGAATAGCTTATCAATATCTGTATAATGTCTTGCAGGGTTGTCGACTGGTTGGATGAGTACCACCCAGGTTCTTTCCGACAAGCACAAATCTCCTTCTCCACCAGAATTCCTTCAGCATTCCCTCTTGGTGATGCGATGACCATGTCCACCAATGTGTCACTATATCATATTTGCCAACTCCTCAGCAATCTACGCACCAGTATCCTTAGGCAGCCAACTGTCCGAGCACCACAACCTCCAGCAGGCTCCCCTCAAGAGAAGGAAGGTCGTCTTAGCCCTGTACCACCTTCTTCTCCAGCAGCCTCTCCACCTGCAGCTCCTTCCTCCCCAACGCATCCTGCTTCAGGATCTGTGCCTGACCCAGAATCTTCTGAAGGAACATCACAGGACTCAATTGCAGGCAACCCTTCCCTTTTTGTATCCATGGTTACCAAACACAACAATGGTACTCTCAACCTGTGGCATTTGACGTTCAATGACAAGTCCAAGTTCAGTCAGGTTTTGAGCATTAGTCATGCATCAAGAGCTTCTGGGCACCGTTTCCGTGTGAATGACATCACATGTCATCCTGTTCTTCCCCTTCTGCTCACCACTTCCCACCACAACATGCCAGACTTCCCCACTCCAGGCAGTGATGAACACAGCAGGTTGGGAGAAGAAGGAATGACCCCACTTATCAAAGTAAAAGAAGCAACTACTCCAACTGTAAGTGAAGCATAAGGCTTTCATGGATATTTCCTTTCAGCATTTTGCTCTTTAACATTCAAATAGAAAGATTTTTCCATAAAATAATTCTCTTTTCCACTGTTCCTTCTTTATTCTTTGTAACCTGTCACCTACCTTCTTTCTTGTTTCTGGACCAACATTATCATTTTATACAATGAATTTCTTCTAAACGGTATATTCCTCCATTTCACAACACCATTATTTACAACTCAGTTTTTATTAGAAATTAACTTAGTAGGCATTAAAAGAAAGTTTTACTTCTCTAAATAATATACATCAATAAAAGAAAGTTTACTTTTATTATAGAAAGAAAATTGTGAAAAATTATATTCTTTCTATAGTAAAGGTCCTTTTATTCCAAATATGATGTGTTAGATCAGGCTTGTATAACTTTGAACTTCATTGAATTTTGTATCTATTTTGCTCTGGCTGCTCTGACTGACTCTCTGACCTGGGAATGCTCAATTTAAAATGTTAATTTCTCATACTTCTTATCGTCTCATGCTGGAAATGTATAGTCAATGCTGATAATGCAGTACTAATTTATTGGGCAGTGACAAATTTATGTCTGTCCTTGATTCAGAATTTATGTTTTCATTCATAAGAACTGGTTAATTTTGGCTCTTAAAATTACTTGATGTAGTTTCAAGCATACACATTATTGGATATCAATTTAATACATTGATTTTAGGGCCATTTTTCTTTACAAGACTGCTTCTTTTTACTTTTATCAAAATCATGGCAGGGATTAAACACTTAATATTTGAATGTATGAATTTTTAATATCTTTTCAAGATAATAATCTAGTGGAGTTAGAAGCAATCAAAATTTCTGAATTACTCATGTGTATTATTGCAGGTAATATGGATGATCGTAACTTATATTTAAAAAAGTATAAAACGGTTTTATATAACTGATGGTGGTCAACTGTATTATAGCTGTTCTATGTAATTAGGAACTTGGTAATTGTTTTAATAGTGTTTAGTTGCATTAAGTACCCTTTGAGGGGTTGAGCCTTACCCCCATGTGGCAGTGCCACCTATCGCGAGGTCACATTCTTTTTGTGAGTGAATGAGAGGGAGTCTGTACAGTTGTTCATTACTGGCCACAGAAGAGAGAGAACCGCTAGAATGGCACCAAGCCGCAATGAGAAATCGAAGCAGTAAGTGACATTCACCACTTTTAGGGGTTGTTTTGGCTCAACTCTTTTAATTTGTTAGACAGTCCTTTAATGGATGTTTTGAGATGGATTGCATGTGATAAAATTATCTCGTCTGAAATATAATTCAATATAATATTCATTCTGATGTAAAGAAAAAGTATATAGCATGTAAAGTAGCTTCTCCAATATTCAGTGGTAGAATTTTTCCATAAAACATCTGAAATACAAGCATACCTCAGAATTTCATTTTGTTAAAATCTAGTTTTTCTATCTTTCAGGGATTTTGCAGTGAGTTAATTTTATGGAGAGTTGATGCTGTTGGACCGCTGTCAAAATCTGGAGGTGTTTCTGAATTAGCAAGAATAAATTCTCCTGAAATTTCAGCATTTTCAAATGTTGCCTGGATACCCACTTTGTTGCCTAGGTTAGTATCTTTACTGAGATGTCTTTTCCATAATTTATGATGTATTCGATGATGAGGATACTAATCTAAAATTCAATATTTTCAGCACAACCTTAGGTAATCTGTCCAACTCACCAAGTGCCTGTTTTGTGGCTTCAGATGGGCATAGTTTGAGAGTATATCAAGCTGTTATTGATGCCAGAACACTCTTGGCAGAAATATCTAGTTCAGAGAGAAGAAGTCGAATGATGGTAGGTGTTGTATTTTTTGTATACTCAATAAATTCTTATGTGCAATTTTAGTTTTATGGCCACATTTTAGGGAAATGTGGCCATAATGTTGAACTTCTTAAAGGGTACTTTCAAGAGATTTTAAGTCTATGCCTAAAACATTCAAAATGCATTAATCCCATCATGCCCTCATACACTAAGTTAGTGAATTGGGGATAATGTGCACAAATAATTGAACATTGTAGTTTTCATGCTGACATTTAGTTGTCACATAATAGTAGTATTAGGAGAGAAGCTATAAATTAAGGTTATTTTTAAACTAAAAAAACACTTTGAAAGTTAGGAAATTTAAAGGTACAATTAATTTATTACTTGAGGGAAAATTGGCAGAAGAGGAAAAATCTTTTAAATATGTATGAAGCTGGGCATAGAACTAGAATAGAATTACATAGAATGTAAATTTTATTGTAGGAAAGAGAACAAATTAATGGGAAGGGAAGCATTTGAGTTGATTTACGAACTAATGTCATGAATTTTGGAAAGGATAGAATCTGAGTTGAGGGACAGGTTTCCTGAATTGAATAGATGTGTAACTGTAAGAAAATATTTTTAACTAGAGTTGGAAATTATCCTTATATAATCCCCCAATTAACTTAAAATGATAGATAAGTTAAAAAAAGCTTTTTAATAATGTGTTTAATTATCAGATTACTTAAAATGCAAACATATCAATTTGGAGGCTAAGTTTAGCTTTGTTACTGTCATGTCAAAATAGTCTTAAGTCAGATCCATGATGATCATCAATTATATTTAATTAAGGAGTACATCTTTTTTTAAGGATTCCATGGTGAGCATGTCCAGTGACAGTTCATTGGATGAAGGAATGAAGGAATCCTCTCTTCACAATAAAATCAAAATAGTCTCTCAGCAGTCTACTGCTAGACCAGGCTGTGTTATTCAGTTAGATGCTATTTCTGATGCCACACATGTAAGTTCCTCTTCATTCTAGGCTTATTTTTTAAATATTTGTTTGTCGTTGTGTAATTCTTGTCTATTTGTTGTACACTTCTCGATTTTGCTTTCCACAACTACTTCCTACTTTTTCTTTTACAATCATTATTCAAATTTATTTTATTTATTAAATTAATCATTGATCTTAAGGTTGATGGAAGAGCCCATCAGTCTTGATATTTTTTAAATACCTTTTCTATGTATTTATTTTGCAGAAGATTTTGCTGCTGTGATGCTTTTGTATGATTGAAATATTCCCTTGACATTAATTCAATGCTATTGCTCTTGTTTTCAGTTCAAGTTAATTTTGTTTGTCTCTTTTACAGGACTGGCAGTTTACTCAGTTCCTCCATGTGTTCCAAGAACAGCTAATTACGGGTGAAAGGGAAATGAAGACTGGTTTAGAATTACCTAAAGAAGGAGATCTAGGTCTAATGGAAACTCATTTAGGTGCAATGGTGGATCTACAGCAGTCTGCTGTTTTTGAGGAACCATTTTATATTGTTGTGCTGGAGAGAGCTGGAAAAAGCACTGTGTTACACATGTGGAGACTAGTTATTGCTTCACAGCCAGATAATCCTGGTAAGTGAATTCTTGGAAGATGTTTTATTGTGTACCAGGATTTTAACTTTTTGCATAGCTTATTTGTGACAGTTTTAACTTGGGAAGTACATATTGCTGATTTATGATGGTTCAAGTGCTTATTCACCACCAATAATAATCCCAGGCAAATCTAGCTTTTGGAAGAATCCAAACTAAAATAAGTGACATTATCATGCTGTGTTGTTGCTAGAATCTAATAATCTAAAAAAAAAGAAAATCTAATAAAATTCTTAACAAATCTACATGCACATTAGTCAATTGTAACAATAACTAACAAGAACAATGAGAGCTTTCCTGGAACTTTTCGAATGTCCTATGCATGATCAGTTTTCAACATTTCTTTTATCTTCATTTCACTAATCTCTAATTATATGATCATAATTTTATCAGTTATTGTGTTTTCATGGTTATTTCAAGTGAGAGAAGATTTTATTTCTCATAATTGGGTTGATTTGTTCACAGAATTGAGTGGTAGTATGATGTATGTTCCTGATAGCCAGTTGGTTCAAGATGATGAGGATGATAATAGGAGTAGTGTTACAGAGACTGGAAGAGGTATAGGAACTCCGTATAATGGTGGACCTGTAGAAAGTCACCCTAAACCTCCTGATCATGTTCAAACTTCTCATGTTGTTATCTCTACAACCAAGGTATGGCTCAGGATTTGTTGTGATAATGACTACATTCATTCTAAAAATAGGATTTCATAGAGAATAATGCTCTTTGATTACTTTAAATAGCATTTATTTGTTCTGCATCAAGAAATATGCATGCGGTGATTCTTTACATAGCACATAGAGCATTGAGATCACTCTACTAGTCTTCACTCAGCCTTCTTTTTGGTACTTTACTTCCAGTGTAATTCTTTTTCTGAAGTATGTCTCTCCAAGTTTTTTATCCTACATAATTATTATGATTCTAAAATATTTATATAAGAAATTAATTTATTAGTAAAATGATATTAAATAAAGGTTTTAGTATTGTTAACAGCTGTGCTGGAAAATTCTAGTAATTGTGTTATGATTTTAATATCATAAAAAAATTTGAAAGTTTTAAGGCATTTTAATCCAGTCAATTTATACATCCGACCTTGCAAAAGGTCATGGAGTTCTGATTTTTAAATTTGTTGTTAGGACCTATGTGGATAGTAGGATACCAATTTTGTAGGATTGAAAGACCAGTGCAAGCTGCGCTATTCTAAAAAAAAACAACTTTTTTTGGACTTTTTCAGTTTTTGCTCTATATATCCTAAAGTACACATCCCACAGGAAAAGTTTATCAATTACGTATGAAAGTTTATAAAAGGCCCTAATTCAATTCTATACGTCCAGAACTTTGAATGGTTTACTGTTTATTTAGGCTTAATTTGCAGGTTGGTCGGGCGACATAGGAAGTAACGAAAGAGAGACGATGCAGTTGACAAAAAGGGAGAGAGGGAAATAACCTGTCTTCTTTTGATTGCCTTTATGAAGCCTTCAGTCCATGGAGCAGTCGGATCATAGACATATTTTCACTGGGTCAGCAGGATAAAGATAAAGATACCACTCTAGCTTGAGCATGTGAATACGATGATAGTATGTGGTTAGGAGACGCAATAAGGCATCATAATGGTTGCATCAACACTAATAATCACAGCAAACTTTGGTGAAATGATCAAATTTTGCAATTATATATTCTTAATCGCGAATTATGCAAAGTAGAAAAATGAGAAAATAAGGGGAAATAGCTAATCCTTCAGTAAAACAAATCTAAATTTTGCAGTGATTCAGATTTATGAATGCTGAATAATAAATTCTGACATCGTAGCACCTGAAAATGTCTTTGTCCATTTAAATACGCTGCAACCATAGAGTAAGAGTGATTGAAATCTCCTTCGTCTTTGAGGGGATGGTAATGAAAGCATAAACAAAAAACATGCAAAATTTACCAAATGCTTATTTCCTTAGTATATCTTTGATGTTTGGAATTTTTTTGGAATAGCGCAGCTCGCACATGTCTTTCGATCTTGCAAAATTGGTATCCAACTATCCACATAAGTTCTAACAACATCTTAACAAATCAGAATTACATGACCTTTTGCAAGGTCGATCCCTTTCTTATGTCTAAATTGACTGGACTATTTTAATTAAAAACATTTTTATGATGTGCTGCTTTTCTGTGATTATTGGTAGCTGACTTTAACACAGATTTGAGGAAACTCAATGAGTTTTATAAAATATATAAACTGAAAATAGACTATATAATCTTGTTGTTATTATGTTTCGTATAAAGACACAATCTCAAGTAATGCAATTGTATCCCAATGAAAGTATGAGAATTAAAGGGGTAACTTAAAGATATTATTTATTCTATTCCGTCTGTTATTTCATTTACAATCAATTCTAATCACAGCAGTATCTTGGCTTACCTACTAAATTTGTTCCAGTTTGACAATCATAATGCAAAAAGTTTTTATCTTGAAACCTAGATTACCAATATATCTTTTTGATTTATATTTTGAAATTAAGTTTGTATCTAGAAGTCAAAATGGGGTAAGAAAAAAATTATGTCATGAAGTTAGTATGTTGAGTGGTATGTAAGTTAAGGAACCCCTGCACAATTATTTAAAATAAACAAGTACGTTCATTGCTTTTGAAGATAATATCATCCAATATATTTTTACAGAGTGAAGAAAATAACTCACTAAAATAGGGGCTTTACTATCACAACTTTATGTCCTTAATGACTCATTGTTTTCTTTTTTGTAGGTGTGCACCCAAGACTTACCTTTGCCTGAAGGAGTTGAGGTAGTCCATGCAGCTCCAGCTGCTGGCCACCTCAGTTCTGCTTCTATCTATCCTGCCTGCTTCGCTCCTTACATAATTGTTACAGCCTGTTCAGATAGTACTGTTAGGTGAGATAGCATTTCAACACTGTAAATTTTTTATACTTTCTGCTCATGAAGTATGATGAATTTTAGTTGTAGGAGTTATCTCATACTTGATACTTTCTTATTCCTGTAAAAGAATTGTTATTTATTCCAATCATTAGTGTGTAATATTTTGCATTAAGATGCAAAAGGTATCGTAGATGTATACATGAGTGACAATCTTCCTGATTTTTATACCCTACAATGAGCCTCATTCATGTCAGTATGCTCTGAGGGTTACCTTTGCCATTTCGTAAGTATATTTATGATAACTCTCCAATGACTACGTATTCTGTAGGAGTAGCAGGCATAAAAAAGTCTGGCAGGGCTGTGAATTGGGAATATTTCTAGCTACAAGATTTAAAGTGCAGTAACATCCTCATATTTTTTTTTGTATTCTCTAATGACAAGTATGTTTACCTTACTTATTTTAATGATCAGTATGTGGTTGTTCAACATGTAATTCAACTATGTAATTTCCAGCCTCAGTGGCGTAGTGATTAGCTTGTTAGCTTAGCAATGCTGGGGTCCTGACTTCAAATCCTGATTAAGGCGTGGTTTTTTGTGACCATGAATTCTTCTTCTTAAGTTTTCAACCTTGAGGTTGGTTTGTAACAGCACGCCATTCCGATCTTCATTCTGCTTTCCTTTTTAGCTCCTCGTAGGAGGTGCAACTGACATCGGTCATGATTTGCTGAATGTAGGACAGTCTTGGTCTTCCTCAACGGTTTCTTCCTTCAATCGTTCCTTCCAGTATTGTTCGAATTATGTGGTATCCACGTAGGATGTGACCGATTAATTGGACTCATCTTGTTTGAATGTTAATCCATAATTTCCTTGTCTCTTTTATTCTTCTAAACACTTCTACATTTGTTATTCTTTCAACCCTGCTGATTTTCAACAACCTCAATGGTAGTACCTCTCACATCCATACAAAGCAACACTTGACACATGCTTTCATGAATTTCTTCCTTGTATCTAGATCAATGTTTCTATTTGTAAGGATGTTTTTCTTTGAGTTAAAGGCAATCTTAGCTTGTTGAATCTTACTTATTATTTCCCTTTTATATCTACCATCTTTTGTGATTCTGCTTCCCTAATAGGTAAATTCTTGAATCTCTTCTAGATGTTCTGTTCCTAACAAAACATTTATTCTCTGTTCCTGGGCTCAATCTGTACTGCATGTCATTACTTAAGTTTTCTTGCTATTTATGTCTATATATTTTCATATTGTATTCCTCCTTGAGAATTCGGTCCATTTCATTTACAATGTTTTCTAAGTATTCCACTGTGTCTGTAAGTACAGAAATATAGCCAGCATATCTTATCACTTATATTTTCCTTCCATTCACCTTGACCCGTACTTCCAGTGTTTCTCTCACTTCATCTATAGCTTCTTGAATGTATGCATTAAACAATTTAGGAGAGAGAGGACATCCTTGTCTTACGCCTTTTCTTATGGTTGCCTCTTCTGTGTTATTTTGACCCCATGTCAGAGCCAACGTCCTTCATGAAATCATTAAATTAAAGATCATGAATTATAAAAGTTTAATTGTAAGAGTGGTCTCTTCAGACAAAAATTTGCCCAATAAAGTCATCATTATTATTAACAGGCTAGGGAAAATACTTTAAAATTTATTTAGCTCTAGCTTCCTTGTAAATTCTCATTCCAATAGAAACATCAGTCATATAACAGTAAAACTTTGCAATAACAATGAAATCACAAGATCATGTTTATGACTAATGACACATTTTCATGAATTTGTCAACAGTCAAAATCAATAACTTCAGCCTTGACTTAGTTGAAATTCATCTTAAAACATTAGATTGAGAAAGCAACTGTCTTTATTCCACAAATAAATAATTTGTACTACCAGTTTTGACATGTTTATATTGAAACCAATTGTGTAAATGATTTATTTTTGGAATAAAGACCATTTGTTTTCTCAATGTTTTTTAAAATTGTTTTCATGGTTTACGATCTGATGTTTCTTACTTATCGTCACTATCAAATGCTTCCATTATTCACCCAAGTAAAATAGGTCATTTCAATTGATGCTCTCAGAAAGCTGGTCAGTTCTGTTCGCACCTTTATTGGAAGAGATATCACCTTCTTTCGTGTATATCAGTACTTGTACAAGGTTATCCCTCACTCAGTGAGCATTAGTTGAAATAGCCTTTTTCTGATTTCTTTTTATCTGTGTATGTGTATTCTTTCAGAAGTTTTGCTGGGTCGTATTTTATATCAAATTCTCCTTTTTACAGATTTTGGAATTGTAAGGTATCAAAACCTGATGCATATAGGAAAAGTAGAACATATGAGTGGGGTGAATGGGAAATGAACAGGAAAGACAAGGAATCTGAAATAAACATCCCTGGTATGCTCTTGTTTAATCAGTGGTGAACTTGAATTCATTAAAAAATCTATTTATCTTCAAACATTTTTTTGAAAATCTTTCGTTATAGGTCAGCCATTGAATATAAGTGCTGCTTATAGTGGAAGAATTGCATGTGCTTACAAATATGGAAAATCCTTCACTCGCCCACATAAAAGTGACAAGGAATCAAGATATGTCAACTTATGTGTTGCTATCTATGAATGTGAAAGCACTGGTGGTATGTATAGATTAGCTTTTATGGATGTGTGTGATGTAATTGTTTTCCTTCTATTTTATATATTTATAGACATCATTGTTTCTGTGTGATAGTGTTTCCTCAACCATTCTTCCATTGCAAAACTCTAGGAAAAATTCAAAATAAATAAAAATTATTCAAAATACTTATCATTTTCCTCTTGAATTCAATTTTGAGTAATTTGTCTTTTGTTAATATATTTTAACTGAAACGTAAGATATGTCTCACAGAACCAGCTCTGAAATAAACTACTGTTACACCTTAATCTATTACTTTTGAAGAGGCAAACAAAAAAAAATTTCAAACTGAATTGATATTTGCAAAAATTCAAATTAAATAAAACTTAAGTGACTGAAAATAATTTCTTTCTTTACTCTTTATATTGTTGTGTTTTCCCTATCTTTTTATAGATTTGCAATGTAATGTTAGTGGGTGACAGAGATAATTAGAATAGGATTAAAACTATTTGTCAATTTGATTCAAAGTTAGAATAATTTAGTCAATTCGTTTAGAAGTGAAAAAGCATGATTCACATATCACTGTAAACATTTTATCAAAAATACTGATTTTAGATGAATCATTGATATTTAAAAGTACTATGAAGTTTGTAATCTTCAGCTATTAGAATCATTCTAGGAGCTAATGTAATTCACTAGAGGTAAAAAACTGGACACTGCAGTTTAAGAATCTTTCTCAAACCTGGGTAGAATTTTATTTTAATTAAGAATTTCATTCCATTTATAATCAGATGTGAGACAAGCCAAATTTTAAAAGAGCCTGTTTTCAAATCATAAACTTATAAATATTGTGAATTTGAACCACATATTATTCAGTCCTCATTTAATGCTCTGAACATCAAAACTCTCCTAATGTGAGATGGCATTGTTTAATTATCTCTGTAATTTCAGGTTCAGAATGGGTGCTTGAGGATACAATTCATCTGAAGAATATTCATTTACCGCAAATCCATCTGGAGAAAAATTTAGACATGAGTTATTTGAAAGATAAATCTTATCTTCAGAAGAAGCATAGAATAACAAATTTAATGAAAACATTCTCGCAGGAAGACATTAGATCTCCAAAGAATGGGGAACAAGCCTATCATGAGAATGCAGGCTTGGGTAAGATGATAAATACAGTAGTTAGATTGCTTGATATGTTTATCATTGACAGATGCTGGATATGAAACTGAAATTGAGAATTCGAATGTTGATGATGTAAGTTTTTTAACTCATTTTATACCATTAATGTACTTGCTAACTTTATTAAAAATTTTATTTTCAGGTCTTTTGGCTGTTCCAAGTTTTAGTACCTTACAATCTCTTAGGAAATCTATAACAGAATGTGGAAATGTATGTCCATTAACACAGAAGCATTTGGTTCAGCTTGACTGGGTTTCCAATGAAGATGGATCTCATATCCTTACTGTTGGTGTTGGTAGTAAGGCAAGTCATTACATTGTAGATGTGATTTTATGATAATTATATATTCTTGATAGCATTATCTTTGTTTTCTTAAGATAAAAAATACACAGATTTTTTAGTTTTCTCAAAAAATATTTATTAATTGATATCAATCTTGTCCCCTTCAAAGTATTCCCCCTAAAATATAATGCGGTTGAGCCAGTGATTTTTCCAATCCTCAAAGCACTTCTGAAAAGCAATTCTTGGTATGGTGTTTAGCTCCTTCAGTGATTCTGTCTTGATATCCTCAATGTTGCCAAAACGTCATCCTTTCAGGGTGTTTTTCAGTTTTGCGAATAGATCACAGAGAGACATGTCCGGTGAATACGGTGGTTGAGACATAACTGTGTGTGTTTTTACCAAAAGTTCATGAACAAGCAATAAGTTGTGAGCTGTTGCATTATTGTGGTGCAATTGTCACAAATTGTTTTGCCACAGGTCCGATCATTTTCTTCGGATTGCTTCACTCAAACAGTGTAGAACTTCCAGGTAATATTCCTTATTGACAGTACAACCTGATGGCAAGAACTTATGATGCACTACGCCATTGAAATCGAATAAAACCGTGAGCAGAACCTTTGATCAAACCACATTTGATCGAACTTGACGTCCTTTTTTCAGTCTTGGATCTTCAGGAAGTTTCCATTGGGACAACTAGGCCTTAGTTTTGATGTCATACCTGTACATCCATGTTACATCACCAGTTATAACCCATTTAATAAGTTCTCGATCATCATTGACTTCATTCAGCAACTCTTGAGCAATATTTATTTGGTGATGCTTTAGGTCAAAATTCAACAATTTTGGACAAATTTTTCTGCCACCCATTTCATACCCAAAGCATCCATAATTTCTTGGCATGAGCTAAATGATTTGCTAACCTCATCAGCAACCTCTGATTGTGATTCAGCGATCGTCCATAATCATTTTCTTCACCTTTTTTGATGTTATCATCGGTTGCCGATGTGCGCTCGTCATCTTCAGTGTCTTTGCAACCCTCTTTAAAAAATTGTACCTCTTGTAAACTTTTGTTTTTTTCATTGAATAATTGCCAAAAGCAACATTCAACATTTCCAATGTGGTGCAGCACTTTATTTTTAATGCAAATTCTTTGCATTAAATTCTATTTTTGCCGCAAGTCAAATATCGCCTATCACAGTTAAACATGTTTAACCTTTTTGACTGCCAACAATAGAATAAGCCTTCAAAATGGCTGCCCTTAACAATGTAAGTTAGGGACATGTGTACCTATACACAGAAAAAATATTTTGACAATTGGAATTATACAGCCAGGGAAATTAAAGAAATTAAAATTTTTGATTACACCTCGTATGTATGTAATATGTAATTATTCTGTTCACTGTTAAGTTCTTGGCTTAAATAAATTACTAAATAAATTAAGTATCTAAAGTTTTCTTGCATTACTTCAGGTGATGCTTTTTACGCCTGTCTCAAGTGATTTGGCTCAGGCAAACATGAAAGCTATGAAAGAGTCACAGTCAACCAACCGGCCAATCCTCAGGAAAGCATCTTCTCTTGCTGTTGCTAACTATGTTGATGAAATCAGGTGAGAAAATCCATTGTTTTTTTAAATTTAGATTTTCTATCAAAATTAAAGGTAATTGTTTATTGAACAACAAAATCTTGGTGTTGTAATAATACCTGTTTGAAATGTCTATTTATAATTAAAATTTATTTTGTGTTTCATATCTTTTTAATTTAGTCATTCATTCATATATCCTTGCATGAGTTGTGTTTACTTGAATTTTTTCTTTATTTTTTATTTGAATTTTAGGTGGATGAAACTGAGAAAAATAGAACTTCGCACTGCAGATGGGCTGCCCCCTCTACCTATGCAAATATCATGGGTCAGGGATGGAATACTAGTCATTGGAATGGACAGCGAAATGCATGTTTATTCTCAGTGGAAGCCATCCAGTTAGTCACAATACACTCTATCTTCCCTCTTTATTTTTCTAATCATAAGCACTATATGAAGTAGTGATTTTTCAGTGTAGTTTTTATGAAAAATTCTGTCTGGAAAAGATCCCAAGCAAGAATTGTGTGTAGAAAAAGCTATCCTCATTTTGCCATAATATTCCTCTTTAATTTAAGTTTACCTTCAACTTCAATCAGTTCTGAGAATACTAAGATTTATGTAGAATTTAAAATTAGTAAGTTTTTCAACTAAATTGATATTAAACTGAGTTCAGTGAAAAGACTGAATTGAATTGCTAATTGAAATATGCTTATAGACTTGCAAATTTCTTAACTTGTAGATGATGACTTTTTTATTTATTTAACCAAACAGGCCCTATCTTTGTGTTTATTTATGTGATACCTTTATAGTTAATGTCAATATTTCTTGTGAGTAATCCTTTGATGTATTCATTCTTTTATTGGAAGTTTACTCTACTCAGAATTCTTTATAATGCCTTGATGTATCTATAAGTCATATGCATGTAAATATATCTATTGCATGTGATTTCATTGAAAGTGTCATTTTAGACATCCTGGAACATGAACAACAAAGACTGATTCATCAAGGCTCTGAAGAAATACAAGGTTCAAGAATTTTGAAAGATGAACACCTGAGAAATCTTGCTCAGGTAATTTTATTATGGCTTTTTTATTTAGTGGCATTACATAGTGTTGATAATTACCATATCTACTTAATAGTTTCTGGATTACTTATTTTTGGGTGAAAAATTTTTCTCGTGTCTCGTGTATTGTTTTCTGTGCTCTAAAGTACTAAATTTTCTGTATTTCTCATAATAACACTCTAAAGCTTGTAGTCAAATCACAGAGTATAATTGTGGTCCACTCATTGTATCTTTACTTTGACTCTTCAACTATTTGTGAGATGCTATGTATCATTATTAAATGATTAATATGGGCTCCTGGGTAGCCAAGTGGGCAACGTGTTTGACTCCTATGTAAGCAGTCCTAGGTTCGATTCCCAGGGGGAGCCTACGTGCAAAATGACCTCAGCTGTCAAAGCACTTTTAGCAATACTACTACTACTATGATTAATATGACTCAATTTTTGCATAATTTTTACTATTGTAAAATGTGAGTAATAATGATTTAAAATCTTACATTGCTTACCCAGCTGGCTGGCAACAACGAATTATTTTGGGGTTTAACAATGATAGCTTTTATAATTTTTAACAACAGAAGTATTGATGGAAGTTTTATTAACATAATTCTTTGTGGGGATTAATAATCATAAAATGCCTTATGTATTGTTTATAAAACCAACAAAGAATAAGCCATTAAATTAAGTTTACACTTAAATTGTTAAGTAAGGAATTTGAAATGAACCTTTTTAGTATCAAAAACTCTACATATCATTTGTAAGATAGCTTAATATAAAATATTCCTTGCAACAAAAGGTAATAACATGGAATTGAAAACATTGCACTTGTATTTTGGACAGGAATACTACATAGTGATTAGGTAGTTATGTAAGATGAAGTGAAAATAAAAAAATATATGCAAAAAAGATTTACGGGTTGTTTTCCTAATGGCACTCACTTCCCTGAAGCTACCCTTCTCATCCAGCATAGTGTAACATATACACGATGAAAATGATTTTGCAAACATTCAGAGCAGAACTTCTTAACCCTCAAATGTATTTGCTATGTATTATGCCACCCCTGATATTTTCTGTATCTTAAGAACCTGAACTAAGAGTAGTAGGAATTTTGTTGTTTTTTAACCTTTAAATGATATCTTGGTATTAACATTATCCTTGTTTCTTTTTTCAGGAAACTTCTCAGAGGCGCTTGCCCCCTGTTAGTTCAGTGACCCACCTTTCACGGGTTGCATCCATCAACATGATTCTCTCAGGAGACAAGAAGAAGCGAGGTAACACTCAAGGTGATTGGTGTTAGTGTGTATGTCGCATGCTGCTGCTTCAGCTGGCACTGCACTTTGCTGTTGGCTCCCTTCCTCATCAAATGGTTGGATCCCTTATCTACCAGATTCACATTCAAGGCCATTTATTTAAAAATAGTGTCTAGCACTTGAACTGTTCACCAAATTTATCACCATCTGGTAATGGAATCACAAGGGGTAAAATCTACATCTCAACAAGATTTGGACATTTCTGGTATTTTTGTTCATAGCTTATTCATTTGCTGCAAACCTGAATGTAATCTGACTCATATCAGGATGAAACTTTGCCCCTTTATACCTCAAGAGATATATACCTTAAAATGAAGAAATTACAAAATTAGCATAATCATCAGTATAGGATAAGTATCAATTTTTAGAACATATATATTACTGCCAGGCATTTGCTTAAGTTGAAAGTAAACCCCTAGAAATAATTTGTCACAAGCAAGGTTAAAGTTTAGCATAGTTAATCCTTTCGCGATGGCGGTATTCATCTAGAATCGTATACATATTACGAGGCTTTGGCAGAAAAAACATCTCTCAGACACGAAGCCCTCCTGAACCTCTGCCGATGCTAGTTACCCTCTTGGGCCCTTCACAGCAGGGCTCTGGGGAGGTTTGTGGTCTCTAACACAGCATGGGGCTTAGCAAAACTAAATGTTGTTGCAGTTATTTTGCTAAAGAATCATTTTTGCACACATGGCCAATATGTCATTCATTATGAATATCTCATGCTTCGCTGATGACGTACAACTCTGCTGTTGAGATTAACATATTTAGCAATCTACCATATTGATATTGAAATATCTACTATTTTCTCTAAATACATTAATATTAACACTAAAATTTCATTTAAAAGCTGTAAACTACAAGCAAAATATGAGATTTTCAACTCCAAGGATATATTGACTGAAAGAGGAACAAATCATTCTTTAGCAAAACAACTGCAATAACATTTATTTAACTGCAGCCCCATGCTGTGAAAGGGGCTGAGTATTAGCCCTGAGACCCATACAGTTGCCCAGAGAAGGGTAAGGAAACCCACAATCACAGCCAGAAAGGGGCCATAAAATATACCTACAAGCTATACTTCTCCACGAAGAATAAGCTTGTACCTGCGTTGTCTATAGACAACAGTAGGTTGTTAGTTTAGGAAAACCTCCGTCATCTATAGACGACAGTAGGTCTTTTGTGTAGGGAACCGTCAGTTGTGTATACACAACAACAGGAGCGATAGGGTAATTCTAGTAACTCGTTAAATTACTTATTTCCAAACAGATAAGAAACTGCCATTTACCCATTTATTTACTGCCATTTAATATGCCTTAAATTTTCAGTGAAATCTAATGTGCATTCTTCATGATATCAATAGTGATTTTACAATAATAAATATTTTAAAGAGCTGTGGCAGCTTTTAAATTGTGGAACAATTGAGTAATGAAACAAAACTGTATTTTGTACATAATAGTATTAATTCTACTGCAAAATACAATTTCAATTTGCCTGGCTTTCATCATATCTCTGTCGATGGTTGAAAGACATTGCAGCTGGTTGTGTAGGTCTTATTTTACTCTGGTATAATTATAATGTTAAAATATTTTTCATATCAAAAACATTGCTGACAATGTTAAATTTTGGAGATTGCTTTCTTGCTAATTTCATTAGAGGTGCCCAGTGCCCTGGTTGTCATTGGCTTTAATCCTGTCAGTGTGCTTGATTTTGTTGCTTTAATGGACTAGATGTATAATAAGTACACAATTGACTAAATTCCTGATTTAAGCTATTGTTTACAATCTATACGTATGAAAATTTTCAGTCTTTTAAATTGTTGAGCCTTTTGGTTATGGTGGTGACTGGATGATTGCTATCTCACATTAATGTTGAGATTAATCCAAAGTTTACTTATGGTGAGCATTCCTCGTTATCATTTAGTTTCCTTTAATTATTGATAACAGTTATTCATATAAACTCTTTTGAATTTTACTTGTGCAGTAAATGCCCTTTATTTACTTTGAAATTGAGTGGAATACCTCTTATTCATTTTGCAATTGAAATTTGAAAATCCTTGTCATAATGATAATACATATATTAAGATATTAAATTACTGTATTTAATTTGTAACAAAGTGCATCGATCATTCAGTCAGTTTCCTGTATACCAATTATACCTTAGGGCTATCATTTCATACATTTTGATTCTTTAGTACAGTCATCATAAACCAAAAAAAAACACACATTAGAATTATCAATCTGCACTGTTAACAATACCTCTTTTGCCCTTTGATTTTATATTTTATGCATACATTTTCTTTTGGTTGATTGACTACCATTTAAATACCTATTGTATTAATTTCTTCCTTCCTCATATTTCTTTACTCATTTACTTGTTCCTTTCATTGTAAATCTAAAAATTTACTCTTTTCTTACTCCAGTGGATATATCATTAAGTTATTCCTTTACCTAAACATAAGTTGATTAAGTGGGTTTCTTATCAAATTTTTATCAAGGAGACTACGTTATTTACCAAAATGCCATTTTTAAAGATGGTAAGATGGTCTTTCTACTAACCCTATTTCCTCAATAATTCATTAGTTTCAGTCAGTTGGTGACAATATTCTCTCTCTAGAAGAAAGGTATCATACCTGAGTTAAGAGTGCCATGTCACAGTAATCTGCACTATTCTCCCTATTGTTAATTGATCTTGTTTGCTTCTGCATGTTGAGTCAGGTAATTTTTTTATCATACAATTGAAATCTCCGCATTTTATTCTCTATTTTCATCTGTTGCTAGGTTTCACTGTAATTAATTCTTTTCCATCTTCTCTGAATCTTTTTGTGTCTAAATAATGAAAACAACCCTGCTGTTCACATGTTCTTTCTATCTTTGTAATAACAAGAGCACAAAGCACATTTTCAGCATTGCCATTGAATGTTATGTATAGAATAAGTATTGCTTTAATTGTTGTTCCAATTATTGTATGTTTTCACTTAATTATAATTGGTTTTAAATTATAGATGTTAAGTTACCCACTCTTTATAGTACTAACCAATCCTTTCCGCATATTTATCAAGTGGTATTTCAGGTAAGAGCTAAAATTGCTTGTCATCCATTTGAGGGAAGGAGCTTTATAGCTCCTCTTATGTTTTCATGTAAAAAATATCAATTTTATTTATATTATGATAAGGAAGAATTTGTCCTGCGATTTCTATATTTTCAAGTACAGTCAATTCCGCTTAATCGGGACACATTGGGACTAAGACATTTTGACCCAATTAAGCAGCTGCCCCAATAAATCGAATTTCTATAAAATGTGAACATAATACATTTTCTTTCAACATGTTAATAAATTATTGAGCAGAAATATGAAATACAGGAAAATCCCTTCTCTGGACTACAACCTTGTTGTGGTAGAAGGGCTTGCGAGTTCCTATGATCAGAGAGGATAACTGACGGGAACTATGTTCCTGGTAAGGTCACCCATGCCAGAATGGTCAATAGGTAGGGGCCAGACAAAAGGTAGTCCATGCAGCGTATGTACCTCAGTGAGGCAGCTGCAAAGGCGTCTGTACCCCAGTGGGGCGGCCATTATGGGTGATGGTGGTGTCACGTTAAGAGAAAGGTTGAGGAAGGCAAGGGGAAACCACCTCGACTACCACATTTTATCCCTAGCAATTATGATGTGCCAATATAAGAATATTGTAAGTGGCGTAAATGGGACTCAGACCTCTACGGGGAGTGTTGTGCCCGGCAGTGATAGGAATAAGGCTATCTCGGTCATCATTCCATGAAACCCTTACTCAGGAAACGACAAGAAAAGAAGAGAGAATATGGCCAAGGAAACAAGGGTGGGAACCTGGAATGTTAGGACAATGCTTACCAAAGGGAAGTTGGAAAATGTAAAGGTAGAAATGAAGAGGTCCAACATTAACATACTAGGGCTATGTGAAGTGTGATGGAAGAATGGTGGTTATTTCTGGAGTGATGATGTCAGAGTAATTTTCAGTTGGGGAAGAGTGTGACATGTAGAAAGGTGAAACAGTTAACAGGAAATAAAACACGAAATAGAATAACCACAGGAAAACGGTAAGGGTGACTTTGTGCAAGATGGTGCGCACCCAGGAAAAATCCCAAGGAAGAATGGACTTGAAAAAAGTCTGACGGGACTGGGAAACAAACACGGGTCTCCCAATTGCTGGTCGGGTGCTCTGTCCAGTGAGCTATCCCAGCAGAACATTTCTCCAAGCCATTCGGGAGACTTTGTAGGTAAGGACTTTGCGATTTCGTCCACATGGTGGCATCATTCACTGTCGTGGCTTCATAGAAGCACTGGCCACACAAAGTGATGGAAAGTATACCCTCTTCAGGTTGGAAACACAGGAAAATGGGTAAGGGTGACTTTGCGCAAGATGGTGTGCACCCTGGAAAAATCCCAAGGAAGAATGGACTTGAATAAAGTTTGACGGGACTGGGAAACGAACACGGGTCTCCCAATTGCCGGTCGGGTGCTCTGTCCAGTGAGCTATAGGCATTAGGCTATCAGATAACAAAGAGCAGAAAATGTGAACTGATAATTCCCTATTTTTGGTGTCATAATGACATTTGTAATATTTACAGTCAATTTTTAAACTAACGGAAGGCATTAGGAAAATGAAACTTTTTATTCAAACACTTTGTGTCAAGTAGTTATAAGGCACAAAGCTTTGTGTTTATCTTATGTTTATTTCAAAAGATACAAATTGCCAAACTTTAAATTTTTTCGAGCCATAATTTTTTGGGCAGATTTTGAAATTTTGCTTCAAATTTTCCTGTCAGAATTCGCTCAAAAGTTTTCTTATTATTTTGTGTAATAGAGCAACAAAACTTGTGTAAGAATACCAAGTTTTGTTTTCCTCAACGGAATACTGCCTGAGATAATGTGTCTTAAAGTTGATAACAATCGATGTCATACTGTAGAAGGATGTGGTAAGGGGTGAAACAAATGACTATATCTCTGCAAGTATTTCAGCGATGGATGTAAAACTTGGCAATTGCTTATAGAGAATATGAGTTTTTGTTCACACAAAATTTCATTGAAAAGAGAGGGGCACTTTTCTAAAATTGGTCCATTTGTCATGGAATGGCCCACCCATTATACAGTATGAAGCTATTTATTGGTATTAACTGAAATGTATGTATAGCACGTTTCTTGTACCACTTCATTCTCTTACTTTACAAGGATAATAAGACAATAACTGGTCGCATAGGTCAATACCACCCATGTAGGAGCAACTGCTTCCAGTTTATTCCTAATGACCCCTCCTCTGTTTGGTACCTTGATAAATTGGCTACCAAATTCAGAGCTGATCATTAGGGCAGCACGCCTGTCTTTCCACTTGAGAACGCAAACACCTTTATTGTTCCAGCTGTGGATTTTACCATACACTTTTTAAAATTTAATATTGTATCTTGATTTCCATCATGACAGATAACCATCAGTTGCTTTAAAAATTGTTATGCCCCAGTTTTTTAGTGATCTTCTCCGACTTCCCTTCATCACTGGGCCACTGATATTCACACCTTACCAACTAACTATGGAAAACCATTGATTTAGAGCTTCTTCAACTTCTGGGTCCTTTCTGCCATGTTTTCTTTTAGATGTTCCTGTTTGTCCCTCCTGTAATGTTTATTCCTTACGAAGTTGATTCTCCTGTTGCAAGAGACACACTATGGTAGATTTTGGTACACAAGTTTTCTCAGCTAGTGTGCGATACCTTGAATACAATGGTTAGCTTTGAATCTTATCCAACAAAGTAATTTTACTTGCCAGAGTAAAATCATTTCTCAGCATAGTTCTCAGGCAGTAGTTAAATTTTCAAATAAGATCTACAAAACAGTGGTAACAGTATGCTAGAAAGCAGAAGTGTGTTAAAACACAAAGAGAGCAGGTTGCTAACTGGTAGTTGAAATACGCCACTGGAGGCTGAAGGGGTATCAATCTAAATCTAGTTGGCGCCTATGCCTATGTTCACATCTCGTGTACTTAATTTTGCTTGCTTAATCGTGGGCAACGATACATGACTGACTGGAAGCTCGTGTCTGTTAATGTCCCGATTAAGCGATTAAATTTTGTATTGCATTAATGGTTTGGTTTTCGTTCTTCAAGATTTGGCCCAAATAAGCGGCTGCCCCAATAAAACGGTGGACCAATTAAGCGGAATTGACTGTAAAAGAAAAAGTCTTAACATTTTCTTTCAAATCAACAAACTGCAAAATCCTCAAGCTCCTTTACGAGGATAAGGTTAAAAGTTCTCGGCCTGACAATGAAATATGGTGATTTTCAGTTAAAAAATGATTTTATTTTTCTACATAATCTCCCTTGACTTCAACACACTTGGTCCAGTATTTCTCCAACATCAGTATTCCTTCCTGGAAGTGAGAGTCTGGAAGGCTGTGAAAATATCTAAGGCCCTCTCAACTTCTTCATTGGAAGTGAAGCGCTTCCCAGAAAAAAATGTCTTCAAGTTTGGGAACAGATCGAAGTCTGAGGGTGCTAAATCAGGAGAATAGGGGGGATGGCCGAGCAAATCGTACCCCAAATCCCATAGTTTTCCCATTGCCAACACACCTTTGTGAGCAGGTGCGTTGTCCTGGTGAAAGATGATTTTTTTCTTCTCCAAGCCAGGCCTCTTCTAGCGAATTTTGGCATCCAGCTGGTCAAGAAAGTTGGAGTAATATTCGCCTGTAAATGTTCTGCCTTTTTCAAGGTAATTAATTAACAGGATCCCTTTCGCATCCCAAAACACACTGGCCATGACCTTTCCGGTAGTTCCGATCGACTTCGCTTTCTTTGGTGCTGAACCACCGGCTTCCACCCGCTGCTTCGACTGCTGTTTCGTTTCTGGCGTGTAGTGGTGGACCCATGTCTCATCCATGGTGACAAATCACTGCACAAAATCAGTCGGTGCCCTCTTGAATTGGTCCAAACATTGCTGCGAAAATTGTTTGTGCATTTGTGTTTGATCGGCATTCAGCAAATGTGGCACCCACCTTGCGCAGAGCTTTTGCATCCCAAATTCTTTGTGCAAGATGTTTCGCACCCTTTCTTCCAATATCCCCATGACCTCAGCTATCTCACTCACCTTCACTCGCCTATCGTCCAACACAATATCGTGCACCTTTTCGATGGTTTCCGGTGTGGTTGCGGTTTTTGGCCATCCTTCATGTGGGTCATCTTGGAGGGATGTGCGATCATCAGCAAATTCAGCTGCCCACTTTTTAACAGTTGACATTGAAGGAGCAGAGTCCCCGTACACTTTTGTCAACTTCGGATGAATTTCCTTAGGGGTTAATCTATCCAAAACGAAAAATTTTATGACCGCACAATATTCAAGTTTATCCATTTTCCACAAAAGACGTCTACTGCAACAATACGTGTAAACAAACTACTTGAGAGAACAAGTTTGAACTTGTCTTACGAAATCATGACACGGACGCCCAGGCAGGGATCATAAATTTTTGCTGATTGGAACGCCATCTCTGTTTCAGGCCAAGAACTTTTCACCTTACCCTCGTATATGATATAACTGTGTACAATAATGTTGTAATTTAACTTTTTCATGATTCAATAATATCATTTGTTAATTCTACTTTGTTTGAAACTATATATTTAATAAATAGATCCAATTTCCCTTTTCTTAAAGGTTTGGCTCCAACAGAGAATATAAGCAGTGTAGATTATATGCCTGATTATGGGCTATTTGAAGCTAGTCGCATAGCATGCCCAGTATTACCCCAGTACCATCCCAAGCAACTCATGGAATTGTTGAACTCTGGTAGAATTCGTTGGGTGAAAGCCATTCTTGCACACTTGGTCAGGTATGTAATCTTTAAAATTCCCTCTTACAAACTGTAATATTATCTACTTCATGCAGAAATATCCATGTTCTATTACTACTCTCACTTTAAAAGTTGCTATGTGAAGTTTATTGCATTATTATATCTTTAATACACAAACATGATTGTATTGTACTGAATACTGTCAAATAAGGGTAGCATTGATGCAATTCTCAACTGTTCTTTAATTGCTTTTCTTGTCAAATTTCAACATTTATAAATATACTTCTGAAAATAGGAGAATATTTCTTGACTGATTTATGTATTTTAATGTAAAATTAACTTTTCTAACCCATTTAACTATCTTCAATTGCAAATTCTTTTTTGGAATTGTCTGTTTTGGTTGATTTAATTTCCAAAGTTGAATCTTAGGCTCTAATACAATAAGACTGCATCTTTGATCAAAGATATATTTTAGTGAAGGCATTCTTTATTAATTGTTAGAAGTCAGCATGCTCTTGATTTTTAATTCTTTGGTGTTTCTAAAATATATCCTAAAATAATTCCAGGTGTATATCTGGAACTTGTACCATTCGGCAAGGATCAGTTTTCCAGAATAACACAGATGAGGAAAATTTAGTCAAGCAAAGAGGTTGGTCACGATCTCGTACATTGTCAGTCAGCTATGCTGGAGCTGGTGAGTGAACTTGTATTCAATTATTATGCACAGTGATGGGTAAAGTACTGAAAAAATGTAATCGAGCTCAATTACAATTACACTGTCAAATTTGTAATTAACTACAATTACAAATTACTCTTTGAGAAAGTAATCAGTAGGATTACAATTACAATTACTTTTTATTTTGCTCCTGTAAATGCCATAGCATTAAAGAATAATGAATATATTTAAGGTAAAAGCATTGATTTTTAAATATTTGAATTTACTTTGTATGGTGTCCATGGCTGATGTCTTGATTTGATTCTTCTCCTCGTACACACACCGATTGCTTCCTCTCTTCACCATGTCCGCCGATGACATGAGAAGGTTTACGTACAAGCCGGTTGTATTTGTATTGCCAAACTTATATCGCATAACCCACGCGATGTAGCCACATTGTAGCATTTATATTTTCACCCAAATTCACGTATCGTTTGACCCTTCTCAAGTTCTTGAAAGCAATTCCTGGCGGGAAGTCACCCCTCCCCTCCCAAGAGATGAGAAATTCGGCTCCAGGGTGAACAGTGTAGTTAGAACTGCCTCTCGATGTGTTCAGCGGGAATTCAAATGTTCACTTTCGATTACTCAAATGTAATGATCACTCGCACGAGCTTTGAGGTAGATTACCAGTAAAAATTACTTTTTTAAAAATGGATCGATTACAAGTAAAAAATTACCAAAATGTAATCGTTACAAGTAATTAGTTTACTTTTAAACCTTCTTGTATGTGATTTCCTCACCAGACGATGGCCGATCTACATCACTGATCATGCATACAATATAATGATAATTCTTGGGCAATAGCTGCTACATCAATAATTTATCATGGTTTATCATCTTCTTTTCAATCTACTTCTTGTCTCTTTGCCTTATATTTTCTGTTATTTTATCATTTTAAAAGATGTCTTTCTCACTGCGTTACTAAGTGATAGCAGTTATTCTTGTGAAGTTCATCTCTGCTCTTTCAAATTATTGTTATCTTTTCGCTATTCTAATTTTCAGAGTATATTTGTGCATACTAATTCTAAGGTATTAGCTTTGTGGCAATTTTCTCTCTGGTTTAGAAATTAGCTACTTAAAAATCAGGCCTGGGTTCTTATGGATAATATCTGTAATGAAATTGGAGAAACTTACATTGATAATTGCCAGAAGAATTAGTCCTATTTTAATGATGATAAAGGTATCATTTTTACCAGTAAAATGGGACAGATTCTACTTACTTAATTAGGGTAAAGCCAGCTACAAGAAAAAAATCTTCAAACAAAAGGGAAATATGATAGGAAAATGTTGTGATAGAAAATATATGGAGAAAATTGTAATGAGTAAATCAAAAATAAATCTACATCACAGATATCTCCATTTCATGAAACTTTTGTTGAATACAAGTACCTTATTCCATGGTGAATGAGATGCACTGATCAAAAACACGCACCATAACTTTGAAACAACTTAGAAATATTCCATATTTATCATCTGTGCGTTAGACATCCAGATTTTGTAATAAAATATTTTGGAAGAAGCAAGAAATACTTTTAAGTATTCAAAAATATTGAAAGTAAATATATGATCTTGGTTGGAACATAAAATAGCTGACTAAGATTTCTCAGGCATGGTGCAAATAAATCTTGATATGTCACTAAGTGCATATTTTACATAGGATGTTAAATTTGCAGCATTTCTGGTTCTCTTTTGGTTTAAGCTTCACATTATACTATTTTAACAATCTATAAGGAAAAGGAACATGGCTGTGATAAGATATTAGAGTTCAACAAAAGCTCCAAATAGCCTTTGTCTGCAAGCAAACTAACCATTGAAGAATTCCAACCAGCAGGGTTTAGAGCTCTCTGTGGTCACGCTTTGCAAGTATTGTTCTCAATACTTATTTCAGCAACTATGTTGCCATCTTTGGAAGAGAAGAATATCTTTAATTAATAACAGTTTGCTTGCAAACAATGGCTATTTGAAGGTTTTCTCAAATTCTAATATTTTAACATTTTATCATTTGCTCTTTGCACTAACGTTTAAATATTTGCTGAACAGAAGTAAACATCTTTATAGGTGTAATTTTGTATTTTTTGAGTTTATACTCCCCTTTTCAGTGGTGATAGGGTAAATAGTAAAGTAGTGCTGAAACTTATTATTATCGTTTCAAGTGTAAGATGAAGACTAGAAAAGAAACTATGTATACATTTGACACAAAATGCTGATCACTTTTCCAGTAAAAATTCTTGAAAAAATTCTTATGCAATGCAAGATATGGTATATTGATGAGAATTTTCTTCATTTGAAGTCCCAATTTCTTGAGATGTTGACATCCTTGACACACAGGTACTTCCAGCCCTATGGAGCAGAGAGGTTCAACCACTGCAATCCCTGAGGAATTAACTCTAGACTATGCAGAGATCACTTCCATCCCCCCTCTGCCCCTCTGGACTCTTTTGGCTGCTGACAAAGAGCGCTGTGGAGTTGTTCAAGGAGTTGGGGCTGCCAGTGGGGGCAGTGAGCTCCCAAAAGGGGAGTATGAAGATCTCTTTGATGGAGGAGTCATGTCTGCTGGAGATGAGCCTCTTGACATGTCTCTGGAGGAAGAAGAAGAAGGGGAGAGCACTGTTGGCTCTCCAAGGAGTCGTAGAGAGAGAAGGCCATCTGCAATCTCAGAGCGGCAAGTTGGACTGTCACATTTTGGTCCTCGCCAAGTGAGTTTCCAGCTAGTCTCTTTGAAGGATAAAGCTTAATTACATGACTGAAATTAGTTTCCATTTTACTCTTTGACCTTCCATGTATGCCAGCACAGAAAGACAATCTTCATCATTAGATGAATAGACTGAATTGATCTCTCTTATTGGTGGTAATGTTGCTCTGAATCCAATGTGCTGACATTTTTGCAGATTATACTGTGAGGTTATTGACTCTTTTTACAATCCAGTTTAGGTAAATTGTAACCATTCATACAAACATTTTGTGAGTTGAGATAAAGTTGATGAAGCTTTAACTGGAGCAGAATTGTACTATATGGGTACCTACACTAGTAAATGTAAATATTTAGATTATGCTATCAAATTGATATTGAGGATTTTGCTTCTGATTGTAAGAAAAGCTCATTTTTCTTTGAAAAGGAAAATTACATTGTTTTAGATTCATGCAAATTAGTCCAGTCAATTTATACATCCGACCTTGCAAAAGGTCATGTAGTTCTGATTTTTTAATATGTTGTTCGGACCTATGTGGGTACTAACATACCAATTTTGCAAGATCGAAAGACTTGTGCAATTTGCGCTATTCCAAAAAAACAACTTTTTTTTTGCACTTTTTTCCGTTTTTTCTCAATATGTCCTAAATNTCAAGTTATTTGGCAAGATACAAGACTAAAACGAAAATTTTTCATTTTTTGTAAAAAATGGCCAATATTTGAAGAGTCATATCTCGGAAAGTTCTGGACGTACGGAGTTGAATGTGGACTTAAAATGTAGGATATTTTATGTACGTTAATACACAATTGATTAACTTTTTCTGTAGGACGCATAATTTAGGACATATTGAGAAAAAACGGAAAAAAGTGCAAAAAAAAAGTTGTTTTTTTGGAATAGCGCAAATTGCACAAGTCTTTCGATCTTGCAAAATTGGTATGTTAGTACCCACATAGGTCCGAACAACATATTAAAAAATCAGAACTACATGACCTTTTGCACGGTCGTGCCCTTTTTTGTGTCTAATTTGACTGGACTAAATACAGTAGGTAGTAAAGTAGGTGTATACACTTACATTTAAAATGAGATTGTACTAATTCTTAGACAAGTTGAATTTCATTATGAAATTTTTATGTTAGGGTTATTCAGTTCAGCTGACTGAAAGACCATACATGTAATGATTTAATCATTGAATTAAAACACTTGATTGTCCTGTGATGTACAAATTTTGTACCTGAATTTTAGAATAATTGCTATCATTGTTGAAATTTTTATCTTAACAAGATGCTGTATTTTTTATCCCTATATCAAAGTAAGATGCTGACTTATTTGAAAATTTAAAATATTTTGTCAGAATTTCAGTGGCTAAGATATTCTGTACGTTCTTAAACTATTTGAGAATGGGTCTCCATATGTAATACCCATCTATAATATCTGGATAAGCATTACATATCACTCTTAGAAGTTACAACAGAGAGGTTTTTCTGTACATATTTCCATTCAACTTCTTATTCATATAAAAGCACTACTGCTATCATCTGTTATTATTTTAATAACTTTTATATATTATTATCTAACTTTTATATTACTATTATTATCTATGTAATTTTGTTTAGGATACATTGTGATGTATCATGTTATTAGGAATTTTTCATTTAAGTAAATAAGACTATGATTCATTGAATTACTAGGGACGTATGCTATCAAGGCTTTTGACCCACACACATCTGCCTGGCCTCTCAAGTTTGGACCAAATGCATTTGCTTGCTCTGGCTGACACAGTCTCCACATGTAACACAGATTTTGCTGAGCGTTTTGCCAACGATGCTGCCAAAACTGCAATTTCCAAGGAGAATCTTACTGGAATGCCTGATGGACAGGATCTATCAACTGGTGGGAGGAATTTATTATCACACTATATTTCATTGCAATTCACTCTTTTCTCATCACTTTTCTACATATTTTCCCTGCATCAATCTTTGTTAATTATATTACTTAGATAATAATTCATATCAAGTCATCTCTTTCGTTTTGTTCAATATTGTTTCTTAGCTTGTACCTGATGAAAAGTAAAAAAAATTTCAAGTCCTTCTTCGAAGTTATATTTGAACTTCTTTCTAAAAAAATATTGTATCGAATATCTATCTAAAAAAACTGGTGTTTCAGATAAGTTGATGTAAATATTCCCCCAAATTTTATGTCAAAAGATGTATTTCTTTATTAAAAAACAGTGAAAAGGTGTAACTTCTAGGAGTTTCAGAATGTATATAATGATAATGCATAATAGATTTCTACAAATTTGTCTAATCCGAGAAACAATACCAGTAATCTATCAATACATTTATCTAGAAAATTAGTTAAGTTCTTATATTTTTCTGTTTATATCTTTCCTTTACCTTTTCAGTGTATAATTAACCTCATGTTAAAGAGGTTTTGTTGATTTTTATGTCAAATCAAAATTATATCTTCCTCCACCATCTTTTTATCCACATTTTTGTTTAAACTTTTGACCATAGTAAAATAATAAATTTTGTTTCATCTCTTTAGATTGAGCCTTTCAAATTGAATTTTTCTATTTTAAGAAGTCACTTCAACATACA
The DNA here is from genome assembly GCA_000376725.2 of Ladona fulva. Lineage (NCBI taxonomy): Eukaryota > Metazoa > Arthropoda > Insecta > Odonata > Libellulidae > Ladona > Ladona fulva. The sequence goes on along the minus strand of KZ308494.1, from coordinate 997,478 downwards.
GTGAAGCCTTGGTCCGTGAGTGTCTACCAAACATTTTAATAAATTTCAACTTGATATACTATCAATACATCGAGTATGTATACACAGTTTTGTCTGATGAGCATCACGTGATCATTACTTGCCTAAAAATCATTATTATATGTATGAATATTTTGAGGTTTCAGAACAAATCATGATTATTTAAGTTTCTGTTATTTCTTATGGGGAAATCATTTTGATATACGAGTGCTTTGGATTACAAGCTGTTTCCGGAATGAATTATACTTGCAATCCAAGGTTTGAATGTATAATATTTACTATATTTGAACTGTTTCTGTTGTTTCCCATACTTAATAAATATCTTTCTGTATTAAGTTGATGATTGATTTTATGTTCAATATTTTATCTTAGATTCCTTGGATGACTGTGGACTGAGGTTCCTGCTTGCCATGAAACACTACAATTTCCTGTTGAGATGCCTCCCATTGGCACAGAGAGCTCAATTCCAGCGACAAGGAGTGGGCACTGCAAATATAGTTTGGGCTTTCCATTCAGAAAGTGAAGAAGAACTGTTAAATCTCATACCATCTTATGCCAAAGGGTCACCACGTTGGAGCACATTGAGGGAATTGGGAGTTGGATGGTGGCTGAGATCAAACACTCTACTCAAAACTTGTGTTGAAAAGGTCAGTGAAAGAAATCTAGTAGTTTTCATGAATGTGTTTGAACTGGTGAGGTCATTTTGCATCTTAGTGAACCCCCACTGGGAATTGAACCCTGTACCCTTTTCTTCAAAGACCACTTGGATTAAGTTATTTTCTGCTTGTGCTCTATTGTGTGTTTAGTACTTAAAAACTTCCATTGTAAAGTAACAAAATATTGGAAAAGGAATAATTTCAGGTTACCCTTGCAAAAATACTTAACTAGAAATTCAAGCTGTAGAGAAATTACCTTGAAATATTGTGCCTTAATTTCAATCGATTAAATTAAAATTTGTAATTATTACAGTATATTAGGATATTTTATAGTTTAAAGAATGGATGTTGCCATTGTATTGGCTAAATATGTATTGAAACTTCTTGTGTTAAACAGATATGTAGATAAAGTGGCTTAAAGCAACTAATGTAGAAAGTACATGCTTGGTTCATTTTTATTTTTTTAATAGACACAGCTGAAATACATTTGATCTCTTCACTCACAAAATGTATATTTCTTCCATTAACACTCATTCTGGCTTTCATTACCTAACCTGTCCCATTCTTAACACAAATACTTATCTTAGGTATTTTTAATAACTGTTTCACATGCTTGAAATTCACTACCAGTTCAGATTAACAATTATGCCTCAGTACAATCCTTTAAAGGTAAACTATGCAATCACCTGTTCTTCGTTTATGATTGATTTTCCTGTTTTATGCATTTTAAAGTTTTTTATGTTTCTTTGTATACTGTAAAGTTATTTTTTGTCTGTAACTTGCATTGAATTATTTCTGTTTATTTTTTTGTTGTATTCTTCTATAGTAATTTCCTTTGTGTAACTTGTTATCATAATTATTTTTTGCTCTTATGAGTATTACCCAGAGCATAATTAATAAATAATAATAATACTCTTATTAGGAATTTATTGTGACTTTTATTTATTTAAATATTAGAATTAAAGCTATCTCAATTTTACAGAAATGAACAGAAAAAGCAATTCAGAAAATACCCATTGGTTCTTCCAATATGTTCCACCTAGAGTCATCCATTTCAAGTTGAGATTCATTCTGCTAATGATCTATTCCACGTTTTCTGTCTAATCAAGAACTCTGAGATTCTAAGCAAGCAACCCATCTAAACACCTGAATCAGTAATATATTCAGATGAATGGTCAGCATATTCCATTCTGAATTTTATTGAATTACTTAATACTAATATTACTGATCATCAGTATTGAAGTGGCATAGAATCAGGATGGAATATATTTTATATGAAAGAAAACTAATTTTTAAATGCCAAAGTCAAAATATTACAGAAAAAGAGGTGTACTCAAGATACTACTATTGTCTCTTTTAATAAATATTGCCACTGAACAAGAATAGTAGTTCTTAAATGCATTACCTTCTCATCATTGTCATACACATTAGCATATTCTTCACTATTTTGTGAGCTGTCAAATTTTCAGATACTGTGCATTTAATATATTTTGGTCAAAGATGTGCATTTATATGCCAATAGGTCATGAACTTTGCAGTTTAGCTTGGTAATCAAGAGGCTTAAAAGCGAACTTTTATATTGATAGAATGATTTTGCTTCTACTATTACATATCTAATTACTGTAATTGATGTATGAGATTTCTCTTTTTCCTTAATCTTTTATTCCTTTCTACCTAAATTTACCATTTCATCTATCAGTTATCTCAGACCATCTTTGGTGTGGTTGTTCTGGGTTTAAGATCTCTTACTGTATGCTGCTGCTGTTTTACTAGAAATCTCTTTTTCATTGCATGTTCTCTCCATTGATTTTTCCTTTAATTCAGTTTCCTTCGTAGAATACTTGTTTCTTACACCCAACTTCTTGGTATTATTTTATTTGTAAGCAATAATGTTATCTCTAATTTGACAGATGGCAAAAGCAGCCTTCCAAGCAAAACAGGACCCATTAGATGCTGCTTTATTCTACTTAGCAATGAAGAAGAAAAGTCTTGTTTGGGGACTCTTCCGTTCCAGGCGTGATGAACGCATGACTCAGTTCTTTGCAAACAACTTCGCTGAAGACAGATGGAGAAAGGCAGCTCTCAAAAATGCCTTTGCATTGCTGGGGAAACAGAGATTCGATCATGCTGCAGCATTCTTTTTGCTGGCTGGAGCTCTGAAGGATGCAATTGATGTAATTGATTAAAATTTTTCTGTGGCTTAGAATCAGCTCATAACAAATACCTAAATGCAGTGCTAAGAAAAGTGTCATGTAAATCAAAATAAAGGGATGTTAAAAAGAGTAATGATTATAAGTCTAGCTTCGTGAAACTTTAATGAATATTTTATAAAGCTGTAAATCAAAACATTATGGAAACATTTACTTATTTTTATTTTAAGCAATGACTAACGATTACTCCTCTTAAGTGGTTTTAATGCTCAAATCGGTATAAGCTGGTAAAGTCAATGTTTCTTTTCAATAGCTCATTAAATTAAGCATTATAAACTAGCTGGTATTTTTAACGATTTGTAGCATAGTATTTTATTTTTTTATGAACAAATCAATCTGACTAATTCTTGGAAAAGTTGATATTTGTTTTCTATAATTTATATCTATTAATCATAGGTTATAAATTATTTTCTTATGTATTATTATTAAAATTCAGATGATCTATATGGTTGCTACATTAAATCGCAATGAAAATGTTCCTCTGAGTAAAATTAAATTTTTTGGCTAAAACCCAAACCTAACTTATGATCCTTTTCTTTGAGAGACCTACAAATGCACATTTGTCTTCCCTTCACCCATTGTAATTTGCGATTCTTGAACATTTTTATTGGTATGATACACAGCTGAAGCCAGTTCAAGGAATAATTTTGACTCATTTGAATATCTTGATGTAATTAAAAATAAAAGTATTATTTTTATCAATTTAAATGGACCTTAAGCATGCTGAAGTCATTGACTTACATTTACTTGATATCCTTGGTTTCTGCTAACTAATGTTTTGCACATTTGTCTCTCTCTTGCAGGTTTGCCTTAATAAATTAGAAGACTTCCAGTTAGCTATGGTAATATCTCGTTTATACGAGGGTGAATTAGACTCAGCACCTCCAAGCTTGCAGCGGCTTTTGTTTGAGGTAAATAAATCTAAATTATTTTCTAGTCTAAGGAAAAACTTGAAAGTTTTTAAAAAATTTCTGTTGTCTTCTTTATAAAAGGTGCTGATATGATAGTGTTTTTTTCCGGAGTTATTTTATGTAAATATGAAAAGTTTATAAAATTTTAAATAAATTCATTATAATTTGTAACAAAAATTTCTGTATGGAATATTTAAATGGGAAATTTAATTATAAAAATACTTAGTTATTATTTTTTTAATAACCTCTTCATGTTTACATCTACAGGTCATAATTTTTTCCATCAATGTGACATAATAGGAAAGATTGTGGAAGTGCATTATTGAGATTTTATACAATATTGCCTCTTAAAATCCTTTTGTAATTATCACTATTTTTGAAGCAGTTTTTTTACCATGTTTTTATATTAAATTTTGTATATCAGAAAGTATTTTTCTTATAGGAAATATTAGGATGCAGCAGTGATGGTGAGAACCAGGTGCTATCAAAGGCCCATCCTGATCCTTTCCTCCGTTCTATGGCTCTATGGATTCTTAAAGACCACACAGGAAGCCTCAACACTCTATTGCAGACCAATATCGGCACTATGCATCCTCAGTACATTGATGATGACAAGCCTGAAGGCACCACAGGTAAGGAGAGTTATCAACCCAAAGTTAACATTTTGAAAATTTTAGTAACATTGCAAGAAAATTATATAACAGCATGCATCATGGACCTATTATATGAACTGCAGTACTTCAGATTGCTTACTTACTTAATATTACTGCAGCAATTCAGATTGGAATGAACTTTTCCAGAAAATGATGAAAAGAAAGATGCCCCTCAAGCGAGTTACATTGGTCAATGAGTAGCCATTCAAAGGGTACTTCTATGAAGACTGTTGAATGCCCAGAATATCTAACAAGGGGAGTACCACCTCTGTGAGAAACAGATTCGCACCAGACTTTCAGGGCATGCTCCTTGCTCAAAAATAATAGACGTGTCCAACCTAACATATATTTGAATGAATGTTAACGGGAACGGGAAAGGTAAAGAATGCTTGGCAGGTAGGGAGATAGAGAAGTTATTTGTAAAAAGAATGGGAGAAATTAATTTTCTACTAAGAAGATTTTGCAATCTTCATGGTGATGCTTGTTTATGGTTTGGTTACCTAACTCCGATTTTCAGTTGCTAATTTTGCATTAAAAAATGCTTAGTTGTGTCAATGGTTGGACACGTGTCTATTATTTTTGAGCAAGGAAAATACCCTGAAAGTCTCGCACGACTCCGTTTCCCACAGAGGTGGTTCTCCCCTTAAAAGTTTTCATTTTTTTTATTTCTTACTCCTTTTGTACAATATACAGCAGTTTTGAGCGTGTTTCTTAGATAAAGAATTGCATATGTATGGGTTAAGGTCTTTAGGATCGTAAAAGAGGTTTGATGTAGAGATTGGCAATAACAGTCTTGACCCGTGTCCTCTGAGCACCTCCATTCCCCAGCGTATGTGATGACAGTCTCTGAGTATAGTGAACAGTGAGTTTTAGATGGGTTGGTTTGAGTCAGAAGGACTGTTTGGCTCAAAAAGTACTCAAATCATCTGACAAGTCAGAATGTGTCTGTGAGACTCAAAATGATTCGCCATGACCAGTCTTGAATCAGCTCATCTGCTGGGTCTTTCTACCAATCCATCTGCCAAGCCATAGGAGACACAGAGAAAATGCTCTAATTGTAGTGGGGAAATGCATCAAAATAATGGTTGNTATTCCAAGTGATCTAATTTGTATACGATGCAATTCATTGCATCTTTGCTCGTAGCAATCATCCCGCTTAGTCATTAACATTTCAAATACTGCCCAGAGCCAAAGCGACATTTCTGATTTGCACAGTTCTTGATTATAGCATTTGAACATTAATATCAAAACCTCTGTAAATTATCATACAAATCACCATAATATCTTATTAAGGATACATTATTGATAATAAGTTAATAGACTGTTCAATTATGTAATTTTTTTAATTATATTCTGAAGTAATCTTGATTTCAGTGTGTGACATTCACTTACGCTCGTTGCTTTTAGCTAATGATTCTTCGACATTGACATATTGATTTGAGGAATTTCGTTTTATTCTTTCATAAATTAGACACAATAATCTTTAAGGATAATTAAAAAAAATGTTTCCATTGTTTAACTGTTTTCTTCTACTTTATGCCTTTTCATGATTTAATAATAGTAACTGCATAAACATGCAATGTTCACCCTCATTTAGTTGAAAAGTGCAGGTAAATGAGCAGTAAAATTCTAATTATCAATTATAAATTCATTATCCATCAATAACCTTTATTAATATCCTTCTATTTGATGTCTTTTTGTGAGCTAGATAGGAAACTTTCCACCATATGGTGTAATTCGAGTTTTCATTTCTCATTCACTGTATAATACTGGACAATATAGATGTTTACAATGACCGTGCAAAGTCGTTCTTGAATCGGATTCCAAATCCGTAGTTAAATGTCTTGAGGGAATGTTAATTCTGGAAAGGATTAAAGAAATGTCTTGAGTCTTTCACAGAGACTACGGGGTACAGAGTTAACTACAAAGGGCAGGGCTGTCACTGGTCATGTTATATCTGATCAGTCACCACAAACATTTCCTGTATGTTGGACACCTGCCTAACAGAGGTGTGATCAGGAATTTATAACCTATCGGTTTTTCCCCAACAACTCCTTTCATTTCTTTTTGGGAAAACCTTACCTTTCTGAGATTTAAATGACCAAAAAGGTGCTTTAAAACGTTTTTCTCTCACTGTGATCTGCCTCATATTTTATGGTCCCTTTGATTAAATAAACAATACCTTCTGATGGGAGACAAAGGAAAAGCAAATTTTGGGAATGGTGATGCTTTAAAATTTCTTGTCAAATGAAAAGACTTGACTTGCTTGTACTGAACAGAAAGTAAATGCACCTTGCATGCTCAGTGGAAGTCAACAGTATGGTGGTAGGTTTAGTTATGGCTCAACAATCTTGAAATGACAAGTAGTCAATCAGCATGATGAAATTGTTAATAATCTTCGCGAGATGGTCTACTACATTTTCCAGATAAATAAGAGGAATAGCATCTATTTTCTGCAGTAGTATGCTCCAACAATAAGGAAATTGTAGAATAAGCTTAGTATAAAATGTTTGTTGATGGAAGGGTAGAGCACCTGCATCAGATTAGTTTATTCATAAATGCCTCTCATAAAAATTATAACATTATTCTCTTCAAAAGAAAAAAATTTTATATGATTAATTAGTAGTAGTATTGTTAAAAGAGCTTCAACAGCTTAGGTCTTTTTGCATGAGTATCCGCACTGGGAATCAAACCCAGGACTCCTTTCACTGAAGTTGAGTAAATTGCCCACTTGGCTATGCAAGAGCCCTATAATTTATTATTCAATATCATCTGCCTGTGGTTTCATTCCTTTTATCTTTTTTGATAGTAATATATTTTCTTTTTACAGCTTGAGGCAAGATTTCAAATGCCAACTTTCATTTATCAACTGCTGACTTTCAACAGGAAACTATTTAATAGATTATTGGTCTATGAAATGTTCCATCAAGTATTGCTTGATGTGTTTCAAGATACTTATGTTTGTTTTTGAATCTGGCACGTAAATTGCTGATGAAACGGGTCAGAGCGATTCATAATAGGATGTATCAGTTAAACTCACTGTTGGACGGTACAAGTCAACCTGTAACTTGTCCTTTTCTGGTGACAAGTCAACCATATGGGTTAAAACTATGATTATGCCAATCTCTTGTTTGATATCGTGTTATAACTATGATGAATAATGAGATTGAATTAAATTGGAGAACACACATTTTAATTAATTGATAGCTCCAGATGCTCTATATTCCATATGTTTATGATGGTATTACAGAAAGATAACTTTCTTATCTTCATTTTGTCCCTCTATTTCATTCGTGTTTGTATTCTCTGCTGCCCCTTTTAATTAGTTGATACAAAGAATTTTCAATATATGTATGCAGGTTTGCCTACATCTCCTGGATGCCCTGGGAGACTCAGAATTTGACAATAATTTGTGAAATACCTTCTGGATTGAGGCATTCTCCCACTATTACTTAAATAGGTTTGCCTAACAGTTAGTACTCTAATTTACTGATTTTGGAACTTAATACAACTTATCTTCTTTTATAGTTTAACACCAGCAGTCCTCCAATTTAGTCTAAATTGTCTCATTACGAAATATTTTATTTGAATAATGACACTTTTAGCTAATTTCTATTATTTTTTGTGGAAATTTTGTAAAATCATCCAAAATTACTTCTCTGGGTAGAGTTGTGATTAAATTGCACTTTTATGCTGTTCATAATTCATAAACATAAAATGTATAGTGTATAGTAGATTAAGAAGTTAGGCTTTAAATTATCTCCTAGAGTTTACTACTCTTGGAATGGATAACTCCCAAAATCTATGGGAAAACCCTAGATGTACGTATGTACTTATTATCAAGTATATTTCCAAACCTATGTAAGCTAACACTAGAGATATTCTGATTTGGTGGATTAATTACATTGATTATATCTTCTCCAGCCAATCCAAATGTGTTCAACTTTTACGTGTACCTGAGGACCCACCCATTGTTAATTCGCCAATACATTGCATCTACTGCACAAGATAAAAAGAAATCGCATGCTGTCGTCTTATCTGGTTTCAGTTATGGAATGGATACCAAAACATCACATTTAGATAAGCAGGTAAGAAATGATATATTCCTAGCAGATCCCGTGCAAATATTTGCTCGTATGGTGTATTTAATATCTCCAAAAATTTAAATGCTTGTGACTACTCTATATTTTAAGAAACATATCTTTACACAATAAGTAATTTCAATCTTTTCCCAACTGATTATTTCACTGTGGTTATTCCAAGTGATCTAATTTGTATACGATGCAATTCATTGCATCTTTGCTTGTAGCAATCATCCCGCTTAGTCATTAACATTTCAAATACTGCCCAGAGCCAAAGCGACATTTCTGATTTGCACAGTTCTTGATTATAGCATTTGAACATTAATATCAAAACCTCTGTAAATTATCATACAAATCACCATAATATCTTATTAAGGATACATTATTGATAATAAGTTAATAGACTGTTCAATTATGTAATTTTTTTAATTATATTCCGAAGTAATCTTGATTTCAGTGTGTGACATTCACTTACGCTCGTTGCTTTTAGCTAATGATTCTTCGAAATTGACATATTGATTTGAGGAATTTCGTTTTATTCTTTCATAAATTAGACACAATAATCTTTAAGGATAATTTTCAAAAATGTTTCCATTGCTTTCAAAACTTTCCAAAAGTTGAAAAACGTTTCA
>KZ308494.1:973734-988191 GCA_000376725.2 Ladona fulva | reverse complement strand
TAATTCTTAATTTCTTAATTTAAACCTTCGGATAACATTATCGAAGGTAATGAAAATCAATTTATATTTTAAGCAATATCAATATACACAAATTTCGATATCTGGCATTTAATTCGTTATGCTTCCCTGAAAACATATAGAAGTAGTTTTGATTTAACGAGTAAGTATATTTTATAGCAAGAAGCCAACTTTACTCACATTCATTTACATCCCGGTTGGTTACAAACATTCCAAATGTTGACTAGAATCAAAGCGACATTCCTGATTTACACAGTTTTTGGTTTTAACTTTTGATCATCAAAGCTACTGTAAACCATCATTTATAAAAAAACTTAATTTCAATCTTAGATTGTTAAGTTGTATAACAATTGCACCATCACTATGAAGTAATTTTGATTTGAAAGCGTAAAATTTACTTACGCTTTTTGGATTCAGTTAATAATTCTTCAATGTTGAATTATTGATATGAGGAATTTCGTATTATTTCACATATTCTTTCAAAGTTTCTTCTAAATTAATTCAGAATAATGTTTCAACCCAATGAGAATAACTGAACCTCATTATTATCGCATAAACATATTACCCTTTATATTTTCAATGCAAAAAAGTAACAGGAAATTTCACAAGGATAAAGGAAAGGAAGGTAACTTAGTAGGTTGGTTGAAAATAAGGTATATCCTGTATAACAGGAAATTTATTTGTAAATATTTACGTTGCTATAAATAACATTTGGTTGCTACAGACGCTGAAAGATATGTAATAGAAATCAATGTCATTCCCTCACCCCTTCTTTCTCATCAACATTGGTTTACTGCCACATGGCAGGTCCTTGGCATCATTGGTTTTAAAATAATTTCCCTCCTAAGGCTTTAGCTTTAAATTTTGCGTATCCTTCTCTTCCTTTTACTTCATCCAAAAGCTTTCTTCTCTTTCTCCCTTTCTTCATCTTTCCCTCCACCGCTCCCTCTACTGCCATTTTCATTAGTCCTTCATGCCTTAGGAAGTGTCCAATCCAGTTTCTCTGCCGTTTCTTAATAATATCCATCAATATTCTGTCTTCTCCCATGTGCTGCAGGACCTCCTCATTCCTTAATTTGTCACTCCAAATTATACCTTCCATTTTTCTCCATGTCCACATTTCAAACGCCTCTATTCTCTTCCTTTCCACTTTCCTAATTGTCCACGTTTCAGATCCATACAAAAACACATTCCAAACGTAGCATTTCATCAACCTCTTTTTCAATTTCATATTAAACTTGCTTTTCGATAACCTTTTCATCTTGATGAATGCCATCTTTGCCATTCCTACTCTTTCTTTATCTTCTTTTAAGCATTTCCAGTCACTTTCCACTACACATCCAAGATACTTGAATCTCTCCACCTGCTCTATGTCCTCTCCATCCAAAACCAATCCTATTCTTTCTTCACATCCTATCTTCATGGTCTTTGTTTTTCCCTTGTTTATCTTCATTCCATATCTTTCACACCCTACATTAATTCTGTCTATTATCCTTTTCAACGTCTCAGGATCCTCGGCGATCACTACCATATCGTCTGCGAACTTGATACATTTTACCCTTTTGCCCCCAACTTTTGCTTCTGCATTTTCCTCTTCTTCCAAACTTTCCTCGATCATTTCTTCTATATACATGGTAAACAGTGTTGGTGACATACAGCATCCCTGTCTAATTCCTCTCCCCACTTCGCGCCATTCACTTAAACCTCTGTCAAATCTCACCGCCACTCATTGATTCTTGTACAGTCTTTCAATCAATCTCCTCTCTCTCCATTCTATTCCCTTTCTTTTCATTACTTCCATCAGTTTCCTCCAATTCACCCTATCAAATGCTTTTTCAAGGTCCACAAAGCATAAACATAACCCTCTTTCTCTCTCCAAATATCTTTCTCCAATTATTCTTAAAAGTCCTATTGCATCTCTTGTCCCCTTTCCTTTTCTGAAACCAAATTGTTCCTCTCCTATACCTTCCTCCACCTTGCTTACCATCCTTCTATTCAATATCCTTAGCATTATTTTGGCAGCATATGATATTAGACTCATTGTCCGATGTACTTCACATTTTGTAGTACCCTTTCTCTTGGGTATTGGCACCATGACAGTCTTCAGGAAGTCTTCCGGCCACTCTCCTGTTTCATATATTTTATTACNATCTGTGTGGTCGGTTTTTAAAAATGTTCAAGTTTGCATGCTTTACAACAATTGGTTCTCTAATTTTGGGTGAAGATTCATCCTTAAACATCCACTCTCAGATGAAACAAGCCTTATACATTTTTCGTCTGCAAAAAGCCTTTAATATTTCATTACTTCATCAGCTACTGACTTCGATTGGTCTGCTCCTGTGAAACCAAAAGAAGAAGAGTTGGTTCTTGATTGGTCGCAGCCAGTTTCCAGGAAGGATTCCTTAGAACTCAAATGGGATGATGATGACGAGGATGATAAAACAAGTGACACTCAGTCAACTGTTAAACAAATGTCACGTAAGTCTCATCTTAAATTAGTATGAAATCATTTTCAAAAATAGGAACATTCATCTCTACACTCACATTTCTTTGCAATCTCCTGTTATGTTATTCAAAGGTTTTCTAATGCACTTTTGTCTTTTGTTGTTAATCTCTGTTTTAATGGTCAGGAGTAATTGCATCCACAATTTACCTTTTTGAAATTTATAATACCAGTAAAATATTCAGCAAGAGTTTCAGTAAGTAAAGTAATTTATGTCTTTTAGGTTTAAATTTTGAAACCTCAACATCTCATTTTCAAATCACAGAGCTGTAATTTGATACTTAAATTGTGTTTTCAATATTTTTGTTTATTGTTTCAATTATAAGTAAAAAATAAACATTTTTCAAAATTAGTTTAGAGTCAGTTTTTGAAAAAGCCTTCATTCTTATATTTTTTCCTCTAGTGAATTGTTAAGTGTGTAATATCTCCATTTTCTCACCTAAAGCGCTAAATAAATCATGGAAAATAGTTCATAGGTAAATGTATAGGTGCATACTATGTAGGTAAACTATATCAAGTCACATCTTTTTCCTAAACAGGCTGGTTAATCCATCAGCTGGTTATTGTAAAGCCTGTTAAGAGGAATCAAGTTATAATTGTAAATATAGAGCAGCAAGTACAAATTCATAGCCTAAACCACTGTCATGAATGACTTGCTAATTTTTGGGGTATAGAACCCATCAACCAAATTCCAGAAGACCTAGCTTTCATGGGTTTTAGCCCAGAAAATTCTGAATCCGTAGTTTTTCCCATAATAATCCATCAACCAATTTTTGAAAAAGCATGACCCAGAAAGAGAAAGAAATCTATCCCAAAGTATTGCTGGAAGATGTGACTGGGTAACATCATCATATAGGACCTCTCCTAAAATGATCCTGGGTTTTATTCAAGAACACTTTTAACACCTCTTACAATTAGTAAAATTGGAGCTTTGTAAAGCCCTGTTGGGGGGATCACTTGTTATTCTTGTCATGAAGTCAATCCATGTTCCAAATTTCATCAAAATCTTTTCTTAGTAATGTTATTATTCATTTATCTAGTGAGTTAATACTGATAATTTAATTACCTTCTGTGCTGATGATTTAAATGTGTTATGTAACAAAATAATTGAGTTGGCATAGTGTAAAACATTTGCTAAACTTTCAAAAACTTTAAAAAATGAAGCAAATTCACTTAAATATTCTGTTAAAATTTAAACACATTATTTACTCAATATTGAACGATGTTTTTCAAATTAATTTCAATGTTTTTCAAATTTAAGCTATGTATATATATGTGGTCATTAACTGTATAGTCACATTGATCAGTCTTTCTTCAGTCATAAGTGGAAGAAAAACATTTCTTCCACTAATGACTGAAATAAAAAGGATAATTTCTTCAAAGTCTGATGTTTGAAAAGTTTGAAGTTTCCTTGGATTTTTAGTGTATTTATTTGCTAGAGTTTCACGTATTATTTAGTGTTTGTATTAAATTTTTCTCAGATTCCATCATATAGCCAGTGTAGGTTCTTATTATTCTCAGTATGACATTACCATTGTTGTTAACAGTACATCAGGCCAATCNTGTCTCTAGATTCATATGATGATTCTTTTTTTCATTTTGATATAGAAATAGAGCCTGAAAAAGATTAATATGAAGTTGACATGAATATCTTGACTTGTATGGGATGGAATCTTAGACCAATAAATACAGGAAAAGGAATCTGTGTGGTCGGTTTTTAAAAATGTTCAAGTTTGCATGCTTTACAACAATTGGTTCTCTAATTTTGGGTGAAGATTCATCCTTAAACATCCACTCAGAATAGCTCAACTGCCCATTAAGAAACAATTGGAAGTAAAAATTGATAATTCCATACTATTTTCAACTCACTTGACTCTCAGGAAATAAAATAGATAGCCAATGTAGCAAATGAAACCTGAAATTTTGTTATTATGTACTCTACATTCTTCTATGAAATGTGACAATGATCGAAGCAAAGTCATGGTTCAAGCACTCCCTGCCAACAGCCCAAAGACAGCTTGCAGGGTAGATATGTAGATGTAGATTTACTCAACGAAAAGAATATTTAGATGTTTCATCATTTTGAAATGCCGTTGACAAAATGATCTGAATAATAAAAGTCTCCTAAATGGTCTTATGTGTGTCCCTGCGATTTGCCAATGCAAATTATCGGAAACTGCAAATGCTAAAATCTCATACAATTTCTTCCTCTTCACATAATTGTGGTCTATCATTAATACTTACCCTGTATTTTGTTTAGACCTCAATTCCCAATCTATTCTTGTAGGAAAAAACATAAGTTTGGATTCAACAATGGAATTATTCATCATGGGGGACGATTTGCTTACAACCTCAACATTTTAGAACAGTTTTGTTTATTTGTTCAATAATCTTGTAATTTTGGATATAATACAATATTGGATGTCCAAAATAAGAATCTTTATTCAATTTCTCTTCTCTTGGTACTTGTCTCAATTTCATGAGACTATTCTTTCTTATTTAATTTTGCAAAAGAAACAAACCCTGCAAGGGATAAAAGTGAACTATAATGCATGATCTTGGATTCAACAATGGAATTAGTCCTCAGGGGGACTGGTTGTTTACAACCACAAAATATCATAAAATGTTCGTCTATTTCATCAAAATTCTCACAATTTCAAATCGAAAGTAATGTTCCATGGCCAAAATAAGAATTTTCATTCAATTTTGGAAATAATGGTCCAATTAACCATTGAAAAATGTAAGATATTGGGATAAAAAGTAGCCTAAGTGTCAGTTCAGGATATTTGAGGATAAGGTGAACATTTCTCATCCTGACACAGAGATGGCGCTCCAATCAGTGAAACTTTATCATCCCTGCCAGGGCACACATGTCATTAATTTGTAAGACAAGTTTCAACTTGTTCACTCAAATAGTTTGTTTGCACGTATTGTTGCAGTANGCACTTTTGTCTTTTGTTGTTAATCTCTGTTTTAATGGTCAGGAGTAATTGCATCCACAATTTACCTTTTTGAAATTTATAATACCAGTAAAATATTCAGCAAGAGTTTCAGTAAGTAAAGTAATTTATGTCTTTTAGGTTTAAATTTTGAAACCTCAACATCTCATTTTCAAATCACAGAGCTGTAATTTGATACTTAAATTGTGTTTTCAATATTTTTGTTTATTGTTTCAACCATCACTTTCCTGGATATCTTTTCATCAACTGATAGTTTCAAGTCTTAATGATACTTCTGAGAATATAACTCAATTTTTTCTGAAATCCTCAATTGTTTCTTTTACAAAACTGAAAATTATCGTAAGAATTGAGTGATAAATACAACAGATATTTTTTTTACCCTCTGGAGGTAAAAGCCTCCATGGAGACTTTGGGATAGAGAAAAAAGCTTTGCATGGTTTCATAACTACATTTAAGGTTAAAATTTACCAATTTTCATCAAAATCTGAGATGGCGGATGTCAAACCCTAAGTTTTGTTTTGGATGAATTGACATGGAATGACCCAAATTGCTGTTTTAGTAGTCTTGTGTATATTTTGATTCAACTTTTTCCCCTGAAATTCTGTATTTAAACTTTGACCCACACACAGGCATATGTGGTGCATATGTTTCTACCTTCTATTACTATTCTGAATTAAANTACCATTGTTGTTAACAGTACATCAGGCCAATCAGTTTGAAATATTTTTTTTTGTTTTATGTCCAATTAAGAAATACTCCATTTATTTTTAACAAGAAACTTCTACTTTATCTGAATTTTGTGTTTACTATGCCTTATTACCTAGTATTCTAAGGAAAAACAGTGTATAGATATCAAATTTAGTATTCCTTGTACTGTTTAATCTTATCATCAAATAAAACTTTGAACAAAATGTAAGTATTGTGGAAGCAAAAAAATATATCAAAAATGAAATTTATTTTGTGGCAGTGATGAAAAACAAAACATATTTTTGTACTTTATTTGTCAGATTTGATTGTCATCTGTAGTCATTTACAGTATTGTTTTGTTTTTTTATGTTGTTGTGCATAACTCACTGTTTATATTGCAGATTTTGTTAGAGGATTCTATTACTCCTTTGGAAAGGCAGCTGTACTTTACCACAGCCCATGCACACTTTAAGGCTGGCTGTCCTGCTTTAGCTCTTGAAGTGCTTTCAAAGCTGCCCAGCAAAGTCTTGGATTCAAACGGAAACAATTCTCCCAGTAAGATTAATCCTATGTTCATTTATGACAAATATGTAGTCACTAGTATAAAGGGAAATTGGTTAATTTGAGAATTACCTAATACCCAGACTACTGGTAAATACTGTTTGTTTGATAATTTTTACAGCTCATAAGTAGGGACATGCAAAAGTCGCACATGCGATAACGCGAATTTTAACGCGAATTCTGCGGTTTTCCCGCAAATACGCGAATTTCGTGTTAATCGCGAATTTCACCAATTCAAACGCGATTTTCACCAATTCAAATGCGATTTTCATCATCTTTTTTTCCGCTCATGCTTCTCCCACGAAAGTTTGTCCGAAGCGTATGTTTATGCCACATTTTTCCGATAAACTGAGGAATTGGATAGCTTTCTTAGCTAATTTTCAATAATATAAGGTAGAATAACAGTACTACACTATAGGAATCGACGATCGTGAATGAGTCGTCAGCGAGAAATCACTGTGTAANTTATATTTCTATATATTTCTTTTATACTACCTGTGCAGAGCATAGAAATGCTATTAAGAAGTAAAATTTTCTCTTTTGTTACCTGATTCCCTTACAAAAACATCCTAAGGATTGAAAATGCTAACAGTTATGACTCATGTTGCTAACTCTGAGAGTAGATATTAGTTTACATTCATTCCTTATTACAAATTGAACTCTCAGTGATTAGCATTCATATTAGGATCAAATAATGTCAAGATAAAAGTACTGCTGTTTAGATGTGACTTAATACTTAATTTTTACCAAATTATCGTGTAATGCCATTTGATTGAAACTGAAACCATAGTATGAGATAAAATTAGCTTTCTCAGTATTTTCTATGCCTGACATAAATAAACAGATGGTGTAAAAATGCTCCTTCCTTGAATAATATTTGTATTATATTTATCTACTCAATTCCTGTTTGAGTTGTCTCTTATTTTCTTCTTTTACTCACAGGTCTTTTGAGCAGTCCTATCAAAGCAAGAGCTCAGGATGTACAAATTGATACTGGAATATTAGGAGAGAAGTCTCATTGGACATCCGCAGAAAAAGGTAAAAAGTGATCTTGAACTCTTTAGATATCTCATAGTGGATATTTTCCTTACTTACAATTATTACACTTAATAATTACAGTTATTTTCTATTGTCTGTCTTAAATTGTTCCTGTTACTTAGTATTTTAATATGTATTAAATAGTTTTTGTGAAAGTTAGTTCACATACAATTATATGAGTAATTTCTTGTATGGTAGAGATGGAAAGAACTTTGTCCAGGATCTACAGAAAATGTATTTCTTGGCGACCTGTTTCAGTTTATGATAGTTATTATTAGTTGAAACCAGTTGCCGTAAATATGTTTTCTGTGGAACTTGGACAGTGTTATTTCTACCTCTACCATTATGAAATTTCATAAAGAATCGGCAAATCCATTGATTGTAATTTTTTTCTAATTTTTATTGTTTTTTTTTAAGATGTATGAATTGAAACTGATAATAATGCTAGTTTGGGAAAAGTACCTTATCAGATGAAACAAGCCTTATACATTTTTTTGTCTGCAAAAAGCCTTTAATATTTCATTACTTCATCAGCTACTGACTTCGATTGGTCTGCTCCTGTGAAACCAAAAGAAGAAGAGTTGGTTCTTGATTGGTCGCAGCCAGTTTCCAGGAAGGATTCCTTAGAACTCAAATGGGATGATGATGACGAGGATGATAAAACAAGTGACACTCAGTCAACTGTTAAACAAATGTCACGTAAGTCTCATCTTAAATTAGTATGAAGTCATTTTCAAAAATAGGAACATTCATCTCTACACTCACATTTCTTTGCAATCTCCTGTTATGTTATTCAAAGGTTTTCTAATGCACTTTTGTCTTTTGTTGTTAATCTCTGTTTTAATGGTCAGGAGTAATTGCATCCACAATTTACCTTTTTGAAATTTATAATACCAGTAAAATATTCAGCAAGAGTTTCAGTAAGTAAAGTAATTTATGTCTTTTAGGTTTAAATTTTGAAACCTCAACATCTCATTTTCAAATCACAGAGCTGTAATTTGATACTTAAATTGTGTTTTCAATATTTTTGTTTATTGTTTCAACCATCACTTTGCTGGATATCTTTTCATCAACTGATAGTTTCAAGTCTTAATGATACTTCTGAGAATATAACTCAATTTTTTCTGAAATCCTCAATTGTTTCTTTTACAAAACTGAAAATTATCGTAAGAATTGAGTGATAAATACAACAGATATTTTTTTTACCCTCTGGAGGTAAAAGCCTCCATGGAGACTTTGGGATAGAGAAAAAAGCTTTGCATGGTTTCATAACTACATTTAAGGTTAAAATTTACCAATTTTCATCAAAATCTGAGATGGCGGATGTCAAACCCTAAGTTTTGTTTTGGATGAATTGACATGGAATGACCCAAATTGCTGTTTTAGTAGTCTTGTGTATATTTTGATTCAACTTTTTCCCCTGAAATTCTGTATTTAAACTTTGACCCACGCACAGGCATATGTGGTGCATATGTTTCTACCTTCTATTACTATTCTGAATTAAAAAAAAAATAAGTTCACAAAAGGAAACTATTAACTTACAGATAGTTAACTCAGTTCTAAGGAAAAGGCAGATTAAATCAGATCTGAAAGGCAAACAAAGCTGGTGCAGATACATTATTACATAGAAAAAACAAATAGAAATATATTTGCATAACAGTAAACAAAAACAAGAATGTATTATAAAGTACAAATAATTAGGTTGCAGCATAGATTGGTATAAAAGTATCTATAAAAATACTAAAGTGAAGATAATGATGAGTGAATGTCATTTTCTTTTCAGGAAAAAGGGAAGACACAGAAGATGGAGATAAGAGTGAAGATGGAGGGCCGAGTGGACCAGATCTGGACATAATGGCTCAACAGCTCAAGTTTGTTGCATGTCTGAAGATCCTCATGGAGGAAGTGTCTACCTTAGCTACTGGTTTTGAGGTTGATGGAGGACAGCTACGCTACCAACTCTACATTTGGCTGGAAAGAGAAGTCGAGGCATTAAAGCATCTTTGTAACTACAGTGCAGGTGGCCCAGCTACTGGTGGAGCCAATGGAGATACTTCTTACCCTACAGATCTAGGTAAAAGTGACAATGTTTTTAAATTCTCTGATGTTTCTCTGCTGGAGTCAAATCCAAGTTCTATTTCTTCTGTGCATGATTTATGTCTGACTACTTCATAATCCAGCTTATCTGTTATTTGGTAAGAAAGTCATCTCTTTAAATTCTTTATTTGGGACAAGTTAANAAGAAAATTTTTCTTATATTTCTATATATTTCTTTTATACTACCTGTGCAGAGCATAGAAATGCTATTAAGAAGTAAAATTTTCTCTTTTGTTACCTGATTCCCTTACAAAAACATCCAAAGGATTGAAAATGCTAACAGTTATGACTCATGTTGCTAACTCTGAGAGTAGATATTAGTTTACATTCATTCCTTATTACAAATTGAACTCTCAGTGATTAGCATTCATATTAGGATCAAATAATGTCAAGATAAAAGTACTGCTGTTTAGATGTGACTTAATACTTAATTTTTACCAAATTATCGTGTAATGCCATTTGATTGAAACTGAAACCATAGTATGAGATAAAATTAGCTTTCTCAGTATTTTCTATGCCTGACATAAATAAACAGATGGTGTGAAAATGCTCCTACCTTGAATAATATTTGTATTATATTTATCTACTCAATTCCTGTTTGAGTTGTCTCTTATTTTCTTCTTTTACTCACAGGTCTTTTGAGCAGTCCTATCAAAGCAAGAGCTCAGGATGTACAAATTGATACTGGAATATTAGGAGAGAAGTCTCATTGGACATCCGCAGAGAAAGGTAAAAAGTGATCTTGAACTCTTTAGATATCTCATAGTGGATATTTTCCTTACTTACAATTATTACACTTAATAATTACAGTTATTTTCTATTGTCTGTCTTAAATTGTCCCTGTTACTTAGTATTTTAATATGTATTAAATAGTTTTTGTGATAGTTAGTTCACATACAATTATATAAGTAATTTCTTGTATGGTAGAGATGGAAAGAACTTTGTCCAGGATCTACAGAAAATGTATTTCTTGGCGACCTGTTTCAATTTATGATAGTTATTATTAGTTGAAACCAGTTGCCAGTTTCTGTGGAACTTGGACGGTGTTATTTCTACCTCTACCATTATGAAATTTCATAAAGAATCGGCAAATCCATTGATTGTAATTTTTTTCTAATTTTTATTGTTTTTTTTTAAGATGTATGAATTGAAACTAATAATAATGCTAGTTTGGGAAAACTACCTTGTCAGATGAAACAAGCCTTATACATTTTTCGTCTGCAAAAAGCCTTTAATATTTCATTACTTCATCAGCTACTGACTTCGATTGGTCTGCTCCTGTGAAACCAAAAGAAGAAGAGTTGGTTCTTGATTGGTCGCAGCCAGTTTCCAGGAAGGATTCCTTAGAACTCAAATGGGATGATGATGACGAGGATGATAAAACAAGTGACACTCAGTCAACTGTTAAACAAATGTCACGTAAGTCTCATCTTAAATTAGTATGAAATCATTTTCAAAAATAGGAACATTCATCTCTACACTCACATTTCTTTGCAATCTCCTGTTATGTTATTCAAAGGTTTTCTAATGCACTTTTGTCTTTTGTTGTTAATCTCTGTTTTAATTGTCAGGAGTAATTGCATCCACAATTTACCTTTTTGAAATTTATAATACCAGTAAAATATTCAGCAAGAGTTTCAGTAAGTAAAGTAATTTATGTCTTTTAGGTTTAAATTTTGAAACCTCAACATCTCATTTTCAAATCACAGAGCTGTAATTTGATACTTAAATTGTGTTTTCAATATTTTTGTTTATTGTTTCAACCATCACTTTGCTGGATATCTTTTCCACAACTGATAGTTTCAAATCTTCCTTGCAAATTCAACAGCTGATGGTTCACTTATTTTGTCTTTTTCTGAAAAGTAATACACAATTCCCGAGTCTTTGTGGTAGGAGCTTCCAAATTGCAAACAATATTATTTAAAGGAACAGAACAAATACCAATAAAATGATGTTGCAGGTCCATAGGGATACATAAATCTTGTCTCACTTATCAACATGTTTAGACATGACTAATCAAAAAAACGAGACATTGTCATAAAATGAATAATAATAATGAAAAATTATTGCGCCACTATAAATCTTATAAAATGCGGCTGGNATATATATAGCTTGAAAGGTGAGACCTGGTTTATACAGAGATATAATAAGGTTTAAAAATAAGTGGTATAAATGTAAATGTGGACAATTTACGTTCTTTCTGTGGTTTGCAGTTGTGCAAGTTTGAATAATGTTAACTGACAAAATTGTGTATTTTGTTATCTTTTAAAATTTAAATTTAAAAATGTTATCTTTTGTAGAAGATACAATTGTGGATGAATATAGAGATCACCATAATATGACTCCAACTCCTGTGAGAGCAGGAGAGAAGCCAACCCTTCATGAGATCCTAATGGCAGAAAAGCTTGACTTTGAAGCAAAGGTGCAGAGAGCATCAAGAAGGAAAAAGTGGCTTAAAGGTAATTTTCTTTTGATAGAAAAATACTGCACATTATGTTGGTTTATTATAAATTCCAACACATTCTTATCAAAGTGACTGCACGTTGTATCAAACTATTTATTTAAAATTTAAGCAATGCTATAAACAAAATATGGAACTTAAATGAATATATTTATTAGGGTGCATNAAGGAAAAGGCAGATTAAATCAGATCTGAAAGGCAAACAAAGCTGGTGCAGATACATTATTACATAGAAAAAACAAATAGAAATATATTTGCATAACAGTAAACAAAAACAAGAATGTATTATAAAGTACAAATAATTAGGTTGCAGCATAGATTGGTATAAAAGTATCTATAAAAATACTAAAGTGAAGATAATGATGAGTGAATGTCATTTTCTTTTCAGGAAAAAGGGAAGACACAGAAGATGGAGATAAGAGTGAAGATGGAGGGCCGAGTGGACCAGATCTGGACATAATGGCTCAACAGCTCAAGTTTGTTGCATGTCTGAAGATCCTCATGGAGGAAGTGTCTACCTTAGCTACTGGTTTTGAGGTTGATGGAGGACAGCTACGCTACCAACTCTACATTTGGCTGGAAAGAGAAGTCGAGGCATTAAAGCATCTTTGTAACTACAGTGCAGGTGGCCCAGCTACTGGTGGAGCCAATGGAGATACTTCTTACCCTACAGATCTAGGTAAAAGTGACAATGTTTTTAAATTCTCTGATGTTTCTCTGCTGGAGTCAAATCCAAGTTCTATTTCTTCTGTGCATGATTTATGTCTGACTACTTCATAATCCAGCTTATCTGTTATTTGGTAAGAAAGTCATCTCTTTAAATTCTTTATTTGGGACAAGTTAAGAATATAAAATAAGGTTTTAGTACTCTCAAAGAAGTATGCACATAATTAAAAATCCATAGTGCCTCACTAATGTGGAATGGCTCAACAAATATAGTTGGTATAATTAGTTGATCATCTCTTACAGATCAGGTGATTCAAATGGTTTTGCATTGAGCAAAAAATGGGTATTGTTAAAACCCCCCCCCCCATAAATTCTCAACATTCGAAGGGTATTTTATCTTATTATTCCAAGAATCTTAAAGATTGAAATATAGTAGTACTAGCCGAAGTGCCCGTTGATTCTCAACGGGGAATATAGAGATAGGATTTAATAAGTAGGCATGTTTTTACCAAAGAGAAAGTAATATCTCTTTTCTTGACATAGCTCAGTGGGACATATTGTCAAAAACGAAAATTTTCAAATCACAGTTCTCATAATCTGGTGCTGAAATCCTTAATCGATGATAAAAATATGATTGTATAAAATTTCTTTCTCATGAAAATTGTTTCTAGATTCATATGATGATTCTTTTTTTCATTTTGATATAGAAATAGAGCCTGAAAAAGATTAATATGAAGTTGACATGAATATCTTGACTTGTATGGGATGGAATCTTAGACCAATAAATACAGGAAAAGGAATCTGTGTGGTCGGTTTTTAAAAATGTTCAAGTTTGCATGCTTTACAACAATTGGTTCTCTAATTTTGGGTGAAGATTCATCCTTAAACATCCACTCAGAATAGCTCAACTGCCCATTAAGAAACAATTGGAAGTAAAAATTGATAATTCCATACTATTTTCAACTCACTTGACTCTCAGGAAATAAAATGTGTCCCTGCGATTTGCCAATGCAAATTATTGGAAACTGCAAATGCTAAAATCTCATACAATTTCTTCCTCTTCACATAATTGTGGTCTATCATTAATACTTACCCTGTATTTTGTTTAGACCTCAATTCCCAATCTATTCTTGTAGGAAAAAACATAAGTTTGGATTCAACAATGGAATTATTCATCATGGGGGACGATTTGCTTACAACCTCAACATTTTAGAACAGTTTTGTTTATTTGTTCAATAATCTTGTAATTTTGGATATAATACAATATTGGATGTCCAAAATAAGTCTTTATTCAATTTCTCTTCTCTTGGTACTTGTCTCAATTTCACGCGACTATTCTT
This sequence comes from Ladona fulva, assembly GCA_000376725.2. Classification (NCBI taxonomy): domain Eukaryota; kingdom Metazoa; phylum Arthropoda; class Insecta; order Odonata; family Libellulidae; genus Ladona; species Ladona fulva. Next base: position 973,860 of record KZ308494.1, on the reverse strand, counting down.
TCTTATTTAATTTTGCAAAAGAAACAAACCCTGCAAGCGATAAAAGTGAACTAAAATGAATGATCTCGGATTCAACGATTATTTTGGTCGTCAGGGAGACTGGTTGTTTACAACCACAAAATATCA
>KZ308494.1:901793-971508 GCA_000376725.2 Ladona fulva | reverse complement strand
AAATTTTACAATTATATATGCCAATTTTTACACAAATTTCAAAGTAATATTCCAAGAAAAAACTATTGGTTTTATTTTCTCAAAATTTTCACTTCTTTGTTGTATGTTTGCATCACAGTTAATATTACTGGTATAAGTGAAAAGGTGTTTTAAAATCATGTTTCAGGATTTTCCAACCAAAACATCAGTAATTCTTATGGAAACAACTTTAAAGAAATAAAAAATGCCAAAATTAAAAATTGATATTAAAATTGCTGAGATGTTGCTTTTTGCTAACTGGCATTGTACATTGTATCTTTATTTTATTATTTATTAGGTTTTATTTCATTTAATGTCTAAGTAGGTATAATTTAATCAAATTTCAAGAGTTCTATTCATCTCAACTCTGTGGTGAAAATTTCACAAACATGATTCACACTTCAGACTATGTATTCAATGTTTCAATTCTTTCCTCAGCTAATGAAACACTTCTGCGGACTTTGCTGAGCTACTGCAGCTTGCATGGGGCAAGTGGAGGAGGTCTGGCATCTGTACGCATGGAGTTGGTCATACTTTTACAGGAACTGCAACAAGAGAAAACGCAGCAGCAGCTACTATCCCCTCTCCCCTTCCCCACCACTTTGCCTCTCCTCTCTGCCAGTGTTGCATGCAATAAGACAGTCATTGCGGACCCAGTTCGCCACCTACAGGTTATTTTTCTTCCTACATTTTATCTGTAGTCAAGTCAATATTCGCTCCTTACAGCAGAAAATTAGTAATTTACAGCTAGGCCATGCTTTGATAGAATCTTTTGAATATTTTTCTTAAAGTAAGCTATTTCAAGTATCTTATCTAATGTGTTTATATAAACTAGCTTTTTTTACAGTAGGTTATGCATCTCATGAAAGAATATAAAAATGTATCTACTAAATTTTATGGCTCAAAAAAGACCTATTTGCATATGTTTTGCATTTGTTATCTTTCTACAATATCAAAACAGGTCTGATTGAGATACTGAATAAGCTCTATTTATTGGAGTATATGGTCATAATAAAACCATAACTCGGAAACTTAAAAATTAAACTGAACTGTATATTAAGTTCTAATAGTGCTTTTAAAACTTTTTTCTTGAGTTTGCCCTTCTAATATCATCTTTGGAATCATATTTTACATTGTCAAATTGAATACTTAACTACAACTCTTGTTATCTTAATACAGTAAAAATCCTAATATTTTTATCAGGATATTTATATTTATGTCAATTAAAAACTTCTAATTTAAGTTTTCTTATTTCTATTTTGAAATGTTGACAAATCCCTCTCATTTCCATAGGCAAAGACTCATGACATGCTTCAAACTATTGTTGAACTCCGATCTCCTCCAATGCCAGTAAGGACAAGATTTTCAGAAGTGTTTGTCCTGAGAGACCTGTCAGTAGCACTTTCAGCTTGTATATATCAATCCTTATGTGATTCTGACTCATTCAGCATTAAGCAGCAGCAACAGGATAGGTGAGTTTATCTTCTAAATTCTTTTCTTACTTATTTTTAGCAGAATTCTGCTGATTTTTCAGCATAACACTTTCCTAAGTAGCATTGAAAATATTATTAAAATTGGTGAAATTTGTTTTATATTATAGTTATCAAAGCGCTGGTATTGAGAGCATTGCCCGTATGAACCTGGTGTATCCCAATAGCCATTTAATTGCTGGTCATAACAGGCGTCGAAGATACAGCAGTGATGAACCACTTCAGGTGACCACATTGCCCAGTAAATGGCCTGGTATGTTTCATTGAAATATTTATTTAAAGTATTTTTAGAAAAGCTAATGGGTTCAGATCAAATATGTAACAAGATCCTCGCTTATATTAAAATGTATTGCATAAATCTTACAATATTTCTTTAGTCTGTAGCTTTGTCTGTTTCCTTAGATAAGCTTGCTTTATGTATGACTTAAGTATGGTGAAGACCTACTACTTAAGATTAAATCTAAAGTTAATGTCATTGGTACTCAACTTTCAGACATAGAGAAATGAAACATCAATTTAATGAATTTCAATATAGGATGCATAGATATGAAATTGAAATAAAGATGCATATACAGTACTTCTTAAATTACAGTAAATTTAAATTTAGTTTACTTTATAGGTTGATGTTGCATCTATTACTGATAACCTGATAGTCTTCTGTTTGAATGTACAATATCTTAAATTCCTATTCCGCATGCATTTCTCCTGCTCTGGCCTAATCTTGCTTTGATAAAGAGAGTTTATCATTCATTCATTTCTCTTGTGCATAGGATTTAATATTGCTTTAATTATTTCAATGGAAATAAGCTTGTGTATTATAGTGATTGTGGAAACATTTGGTGTACATTTTAGTTCAAACTCCTTTTCACATCTGATGCAAATTACATGTATTACAAGCTCATCAAGGGGGGCCCATTCCACCCCTTGGCCCCTTCTTTTTTCTTTGTCTTTTACAAGTTGTCTTCTAATGATAGGATTAGCTTAGCACAATAAGCTATGCATCCAGGAAAATAAAAAGGAAATAGTAAAAGACTGTGTCCCAAATCCAAATCTTCCACTTGTATAGCATATTGTCCATATATTCATGCATCTTCCTTTGGAATTTCTGTTTGGACAAGAGCATTATCATCTTCTGAGAGATCAGTATCTCATCTGAAGAGATGATGATGACTCCAGAATGCAGAATAAATCAAACTAGGAGTATAGAAAATTAGAATTTGTCAGGTAATTTCTCATAGCAAAGGTAGAAAAATCTTAAGAGCCTAGTACTGATTGCTTGAAACTAGCAGTGGAAAGGATACTGCTGAAGTAGGTGATGCATGAGCTAAGCTTCTGAGTGTTTTCTTTGTAGGAGCTTGTACATTCACTCTAAAATTGAGGGACTGTTTGAATAACTATCCTTTAAAAGTTTTGCTTTTAGATCCTATTGGGGTGTTAAAAGACTCGTATAGTTTAAGTTCCAGTGAGATTTTTTTCCCTATGAATTCCCTCATTAATTCATCATTAGCAACATCTTAACATTGGATGTAATTTCTTATTTCAGGAGTCACCAATTTGAGAGCTTTGCTTGCACGTGAGAAAGATGAAGAGACGCCAAAATTAAATGTTCTCTTGGTTGAAGCTTTTGTTGCCACTTTCGTGAGCCTTGTGGTGTATGCCCTCTCCACCTGTGACTCCAGCATCCTCTATCGCTTGGCTGGACAGCGTTTTACCAATAATACATGGGCTACCCTTTTTGGAGGAGGAGTCAAAAAATTGCTGAAAGTGGCAGCAAGTGGTGGTGGCATTGGTGGCCCTGGCAGTTCTGCTCAGGTTTGTACCTTTTCTGATTACATAAAGGAATGAATTCTTGAACAAAATAGTACATTTGCATGTATACCCAGCTAGCCACTATTAACTGTATGACAGGGGGTGCATGCACCATAAGACTACTTCCCCATCATTATACTGTCACTAGTCTATGGAAAAAAGTGAGTATGGAGCAACTAGTTCTAGCATCTGTTTCCCTAAATCTCATCTTGTCTCATCTGATACATTTCTCAGTATTTGATTGGGCAGTGTAAGGGAATGGATGCTAGGGATTGCAATCCCAGAGGGATATATCAATCCCAGGATTACGGGATTGTGGTAATCTCAATCCTGGGATTCTGAGATCCCAGGATCGATGGGAAGTAATCTATTTTGGTGAAATAAAAACATTCATTGTTTATGAAAAATAATTTTATATCAAGCATCATATGCAGTTATGAATCAGTATCATATATACAGAATAACCAAGTAACATTAATGAAAATAATTTTTTTCAAAAGGTAAAACCAAAATAAAACATCATATTTGGAAAAACTCAAAGAAAGATTAATAAAAGTTGTTGTAGCATCTTAAACTGGACAAAATTTCCTTTATTTACAAAAATAAACTACCTCCAAATTAAGTTTCCTCTGAAAGTAAACATTCACAAGTTAAAAAAATGCCCTTAAAAAGCAGAGTGAGTCTAATGTTGTGTCACTCATTCTCATTCTATGTTTATATATTTATAAAGAAATGTCTCAATTTTTTATGGTGATTTTCTGAAGAGAACAACAGTTTTCCTTATCTTTTGAATCAATAATTTAAAGTTTGTTTCTGATTGTGTAATTTCACATGCAATACCACACACTGGCACTGTACATTGTATCTTTATTTTATTATTTATTAGGTTTTATTTCATTTAATGTCTAAGTAGGTATAATTTAATCAAATTTCAAGAGTTCTATTCATCTCAACTCTGTGGTGAAAATTTCACAAACATGATTCACACTTCAGACTATGTATTCAATGTTTCAATTCTTTCCTCAGCTAATGAAACACTTCTGCGGACTTTGCTGAGCTACTGCAGCTTGCATGGGGCAAGTGGAGGAGGTCTGGCATCTGTACGCATGGAGTTGGTCATACTTTTACAGGAACTGCAACAAGAGAAAACGCAGCAGCAGCTACTATCCCCTCTCCCCTTCCCCACCACTTTGCCTCTCCTCTCTGCCAGTGTTGCATGCAATAAGACAGTCATTGCGGACCCAGTTCGCCACCTACAGGTTATTTTTCTTCCTACATTTTATCTGTAGTCAAGTCAATATTCGCTCCTTACAGCAGAAAATTAGTAATTTACAGCTAGGCCATGCTTTGATAGAATCTTTTGAATATTTTTCTTAAAGTAAGTTATTTCAAGTATCTTATCTAATGTGTTTATATAAACTAGCTTTTTTTACAGTAGGTTATGCATCTCATGAAAGAATATAAAAATGTATCTACTAAATTTTATGGCTCAAAAAAGACCTATTTGCATATGTTTTGCATTTGTTATCTTTCTACAATATCAAAACAGGTCTGATTGAGATACTGAATAAGCTCTATTTATTGGAGTATATGGTCATAATAAAACCATAACTCGGAAACTTAAAAATTAAACTGAACTGTATATTAAGTTCTAATAGTGCTTTTAAAACTTTTTTCTTGAGTTTGCCCTTCTAATATCATCTTTGGAATCATATTTTACATTGTCAAATTGAATACTTAACTACAACTCTTGTTATCTTAATACAGTAAAAATCCTAATATTTTTATCAGGATATTTATATTTATGTCAATTAAAAACTTCTAATTTAAGTTTTCTTATTTCTATTTTGAAATGTTGACAAATCCCTCTCATTTCCATAGGCAAAGACTCATGACATGCTTCAAACTATTGTTGAACTCCGATCTCCTCCAATGCCAGTAAGGACAAGATTTTCAGAAGTGTTTGTCCTGAGAGACCTGTCAGTAGCACTTTCAGCTTGTATATATCAATCCTTATGTGATTCTGACTCATTCAGCATTAAGCAGCAGCAACAGGATAGGTGAGTTTATCTTCTAAATTCTTTTCTTACTTATTTTTAGCAGAATTCTGCTGGTTTTTCAGCATAACACTTTCCTAAGTAGCATTGAAAATATTATTAAAATTGGTGAAATTTGTTTTATATTATAGTTATCAAAGCGCTGGTATTGAGAGCATTGCCCGTATGAACCTGGTGTATCCCAATAGCCATTTAATTGCTGGTCATAACAGGCGTCGAAGATACAGCAGTGATGAACCACTTCAGGTGACCACATTGCCCAGTAAATGGCCTGGTATGTTTCATTGAAATATTTATTTAAAGTATTTTTAGAAAAGCTAATGGGTTCAGATCAAATATGTAACAAGATCCTGGCTTCTATTAAAATGTATTGCATAAATCTTACAATATTTCTTTAGTCTGTAGCTTTGTCTGTTTCCTTAGATAAGCTTGCTTTATGTATGACTTAAGTATGGTGAATACCTACTACTTAAGATTAAATCTAAAGTTAATGCCATTGGTCTAGATATCAAATTGAAATAAAGATGCATATACAGTACTTCTTAAATTACAGTAAATTTAAATTTAGTTTACTTTATAGGTTGATGTTGCATCTATTACTGATAACCTGATAGTCTTCTGTTTGAATGTACAATATCTTAAATTCCTATTCCGCATGCATTTCTCCTGCTCTGGCCTAATCTTGCTTTGATAAAGAGAGTTTATCATTCATTCATTTCTCTTGTGCATAGGATTTAATATTGCTTTAATTATTTCAATGGAAATAAGCTTGTGTATTATAGTGATTGTGGAAACATTTGGTGTACATTTTAGTTCAAACTCCTTTTCACATCTGATGCAAATTACATGTATTACAAGCTCATCAAGGGGGGCCCATTCCACCCCTTGGCCCCTTCTTTTTTCTTTGTCTTTTACAAGTTGTCTTCTAATGATAGGATTAGCTTAGCACAATAAGCTATGCATCCAGGAAAATAAAAAGGAAATAGTAAAAGACTGTGTCCCAAATCCAAATCTTCCACTTGTATAGCATATTGTCCATATATTCATGCATCTTCCTTTGGAATTTCTGTTTGGACAAGAGCATTATCATCTTCTGAGAGATCAGTATCTCATCTGAAGAGATGATGATGACTCCAGAATGCAGAATAAATCAAACTAGGAGTATAGAAAATTAGAATTTGTCAGGTAATTTCTCATAGCAAAGGTAGAAAAATCTTAAGAGCCTAGTACTGATTGCTTGAAACTAGCAGTGGAAAGGATACTGCTGAAGTAGGTGATGCATGAGCTAAGCTTCTGAGTGTTTTCTTTGTAGGAGCTTGTACATTCACTCTAAAATTGAGGGACTGTTTGAATAACTATCCTTTAAAAGTTTTGCTTTTAGATCCTATTGGGGTGTTAAAAGACTCGTATAGTTTAAGTTCCAGTGAGATTTTTTTCCCTATGAATTCCCTCATTAATTCATCATTAGCAACATCTTAACATTGGATGTAATTTCTTATTTCAGGAGTCACCAATTTGAGAGCTTTGCTTGCACGTGAGAAAGATGAAGAGACGCCAAAATTAAATGTTCTCTTGGTTGAAGCTTTTGTTGCCACTTTCGTGAGCCTTGTGGTGTATGCCCTCTCCACCTGTGACTCCAGCATCCTCTATCGCTTGGCTGGACAGCGTTTTACCAATAATACATGGGCTACCCTTTTTGGAGGAGGAGTCAAAAAATTGCTGAAAGTGGCAGCAAGTGGTGGTGGCATTGGTGGCCCTGGCAGTTCTGCTCAGGTTTGTACCTTTTCTGATTACATAAAGGAATGAATTCTTGAACAAAATAGTACATTTGCATGTATACCCAGCTAGCCACTATTAACTGTATGACAGGGGGTGCATGCACCATAAGACTACTTCCCCATCATTATACTGTCACTAGTCTATGGAAAAAAGTGAGTATGGAGCAACTAGTTCTAGCATCTGTTTCCCTAAATCTCATCTTGTCTCATCTGATACATTTCTCAGTATTTGATTGGCCAGTGTAAGGGAATGGATGCTAGGGATTGCAATCCCAGAGGGATATATCAATCCCAGGATTACGGGATTGTGGTAATCTCAATCCTGGGATTCTGAGATCCCAGGATCGATGGGAAGTAATCTATTTTGGTGAAATAAAAACATTCATTGTTTATGAAAAATAATTTTATATCAAGCATCATATGCAGTTATGAATCTGTATCATATATACAGAATAACCAAGTAACATTGATGAAAATAATTTTTTTCAAAAGGTAAAAGCAAAATAAAACATCATATTTGGAAAAACTCAAAGAAAGATTAATAAAAGTTGTTGTAGCATCTTAAACTGGACAAAATTTCCTTTATTTACAAAAATAAACTACCTCCAAATTAAGTTTCCTCTGAAAGTAAACATTCACAAGTTAAAAAAATGCCCTTAAAAAGCAAAGTGAGTCTAATGTTGTGTCACTCATTCTCATTCTATGTTTATATATTTATAAAGAAATGTCTCAATTTTTTATGGTGATTTTCTGAAGAGAACAACAGTTTTCCTTATCTTTTGAATCAATAATTTAAAGTTTGTTTCTGATTGTGTAATTTCACATGCAATACGACACCCAAGAAGAGTTCCTTTCAGACTACAGGATTTTGAGCTTCGAAGAGAGATTTTATAAATTTCATGTTACTAAAATGCTCTTGAAAAATATTTTAAATGAAAAAAGAAATTATAGTTATTAATACCAAAAGCCCAATTATTCATCTTTAAATTTGTCTTAATTTATGAGATCGTGAAATATTATAATGTATTAAAAAAATTGAGATATGAAGGTGGCCACTGGGGTGTAGTCACTACGTCACTCAACGGCATGTGAAGTTCGTGCCTGATGTAGTGACTACATCGCTCGCAGTTGAGGGGTCAATTGCAAAATTATTCAAATCAGAACTTCATTCATTCACTTTGTTCAAGGTTCTTTGTAGGCTTAGGATTCCAAGGAGGATTTACTTCTGGATGTGCTGTCTTGGGGATTGAGAAAATGGAGGAATTCACAATTTTTTAATCGATCAAAATTAAGGAAAAGGGTTAAAGGTGACTCCATTCATGAAGGCATTCGACTAGGAAAATTTGTAAGCCAAAACGATAATGAAAAATGCCTGACAGTACTGGAACTCAAACTTGGAATTCCCAGTTGCTCTATCCATTAAGCAATATTGCCAGAACATTNGCATTCACGTGCTAGACAAGAGGCTGATGAAGAAATTTTTATAAGTACCGGGACTGATAAGTTCTAAATATATCTTTAGAACGCACAAGTTCGCACACATTATTATTCAGCTCATCTTTGTCAACATCATTTCAGAGTGATGAAACATTTAAATATTTACTTCGTTTAGAATTCGGTTCGAAAAGTTCGGAATAGTTCCCGGTCCTTCGGCGCACATCCAGCCCCAAACATGGACCAAAAAACATCCACTTCTCCCCCTCTCCTTAACATACATGGGGTCGAAACGCAAATTTCGTGGCCGATATACAGTGAGTGGCCCTTTGGGGCATGACGAGAAGGTTTGCTCATCACTGAAAAATACTGTCTTCTAGGAGTCTACATATTTCTGGGTGAAGACAAACCGTGCTTGTTTGTGCGCATCGGTTAGAATCTCCTTCACAGCCACGTGTTTGGCTGTGAAGCCAAAAGCCCTGAAAACTGGAGCACTAGTTGTTATAAAGGGTGGAAACTTTCACATTTTTAAGAACCTATGACATTTTGAATCCACTTTGTGTAATTATTGGTGTGAGCTTCGATCCCACGAGAGTCAATGCGTTCCCATAAGATATTCGCATATCTTTATTTTCCCAGTTGAGAACCTACAGGCACTTCAGCTAGTATAATTAGAATTTTGTGTGATGATGCTAGATTGCTATCAAAACATGTAGCTGCATTAAATTACTGGTGGAAGTATACAATGATGAGTTTATTCCAGTGTTCATGCATTTCTTGGTAACCAGATTTTAAATTAAAATAGTGTTCTTATCATGCATTAGGTAATCCAAGAAACCCGAAAAAAGACAATTTCAAATGGAATTCCCAATTTTCCTTTTGGCCAGTTTATGAAAACCCGACTGTGCAGCGTCCTTTTCGTAATTGCACCTTCTGCCCCCCTCCGCGATAATCCTCTCGAAGTTTACCCCATGGTGGCCCTCGCCTTGCCTCCTGCAGCGACTGCAAGGACATTAAACAAAGGGAAGGAAAGGCTTTCGTGAATGGTAGAAGAGAACTACCTGGTCCGCTATGCAAATCCATCACCCATTCGTCCATTGACCTGCATCTCCTGTATAGCAGCTGAGAGTGGGATATGATCTTAAGGAAATGCATCAGAAACCGAAAAGACGCCGCCTTAAACACGTGAAGAAATGGGTGCGGGTTTTACTTAAATGTCGGAGCGACTTACTTACAATCGCAGATCTCTTGTATTCCCTCAAGAAGCCCGATAACAGAAGAGGATACTCGTATTGTTGATTGTTTTCGACGGAACCCTTTCTCAACCACTGAGGAGGCAAGGTGTGCTGTTGGGCTTTCCATAAGTTCCCAAAAAAGAGCGACGGAGGCTCCGATTTTCAAGGGCTTGATGCCAGACACGCGGCTGTGAAGGAGATTCTAACTGATGCGCACAAACAAGCACGGTTTGTCTTCGCCCATAAATTCGCAGACTTCTGGAAGACAGTCATTTTCAGTGATGAGAAAACCTTCTCGTCATACCTTCATTCCAGGTCTTTTTTCAGTGTAAGTAAACAGATATATCGACGCTACATAAAATAAACATAAACTACCTCCAAATTACCTAATTTTCCTCTGAAAGTAAACATTCACAAAGTTTAAAAAAAATACCTCAAAAAGCAGTGTGTGTCTAATGTTGCGTCACTCGTTCTCTATATTTATTGCACAGCAAAAGCCCTTTCTGATTCTTCACTAGTGGAAGGAATAGTTAGCAACTGCTCGTGAAGAAACTGCAGACTTTCTCCTTTCTGTCCACTCTTATGGAAATCCTTCAGCTCTCGTTCTATTGACAATTCTAGATCGTTTGAATTACAGGAGGAAGAATATGTCTTTGGAGAAAGATTAGGTGCTTTCCTGGTGCATGATGTGTACGAATTCTTCATAGGATCTCCACCAGGTCAGATGAATAATATTCATCTGACCTGGTGGAGATCCCGTGAGAATTCGTATACATGTCTTTGGAGGAACTAAGCATTGCGTAATCACTGAATCGAGTTCATTTTTTAACTTCTCTGAATATAATAAATCAATCTCAGAACATGCTGCCGTTAGCTCAGTTTGCAAATTCCATAGATTGGCTTGTAGATGCTGAAGAAACTTACTGTCCTTCCATGTCCACTGCTTCAAATCTTTTACTGGTATTAGAATTAAATGTAATCAAAATTATTTTAACAAGAATTTTTATGTTTTCTACTGTTGGAATAGAAAATAAATTCCCCAAGTCCTCATCACGAGCCTGTTAACCGCAATGAAAGTACCTGAATACTGCTGATAAGTGATTTCTTCTTTTCCTTATTTCTTTCTGCAATGCATTTCTCATATTATGCCCCAAATCTGTATTCATATCATTCAGTTTCTTCATCATGAATTCCATGGCTGCTTCACACTTCAGAAGATTGGCATCTCTTCGGCAAAGAGAATCCGCAGTAATTTTTATTGGATGCAGTGCTGCGAAAATGGAAGAAGCAAGTTCAAATTCACTCTCACTGAATGTTATATCAGAATTCATATGAATTAAGGCCTTCATTATACAGGTTTTAAGCAATATAAAACGTTCAATCGTTTCCACTAACCTGTGCCAACGAGTCTTTGTATCAATAACGAGTGTTTTTCCTCGCCATATTTTTCGATTACATATTTCCGAAGAAATCTCTCGTTTTTCGAGGGTGATTTTCTGAAGAGAGCAATAGTTCTCCTTATCTTTTGAATCAATAATTTAAAGTTTGTTTCTGATTGTGTAATTTCACATGCAATACCACACCCAAGAAGAGTTCCTTTCAGACTACAGGATTTTGAGCTTCGAAGAGAGATTTTATAAATTTCATGTTACTAAAATGCTCTTGAAAAATATTTTAAATGAAAAAAGAAATTATAGTTATTAATACCAAAAGCCCAATTATTCATCTTTAAATTTGTCAAAATTTATGAGATCGTGAAATATTATAATGTATTAAAAAAATTGAGATATGAAGGTGGCCACTGGGGTGTAGTCACTACGTCACTCAACGGCATGTGAAGTTCGTGCCTGATGTAGTGACTACATCGCTCGCAGTTGAGGGGTCAATTGCAAAATTATTCAAATCAGAACTTCATTCATTCACTTTGTTCAAGGTTCTTTGTAGGCTTAGGATTCCAAGGAGGATTTACTTCTGGATGTGCTGTCTTGGGGATTGAGAAAATGGAGGAATTCACAATTTTTTAATCGATCAAAATTAAGGAAAAGGATTAAAGGTGACTCCATGAAGGCATTCGACTAGGAAAATTTGTAAGCCAAAACGATAATGAAAAATGCCTGACAGTACTGGAACTCAAACTTGGAATTCCCAGTTGCTCTATCCATTAAGCAATATTGCCAGAACATTTAGAAATGCCTCTTGGGAGACTTTTAAGCAAGGGCTTATGGTTTTTTTTTTTTTGAAAGTGCTGCATCAAAATCAAAATTATGTACAATAAAAATGTTAGACTAAACTAATAACCTAACATATGATAATTGTGCTTGATGGCAGCAGCTATTGTTGAAACTACTGTGTAAGTAACTTTCAGAAAGTTTGTTCATGGAGGCTGACACTCATGATGTTACAATTATCAAGTGGAAGAATTTACAAAGAAAATTACAATGAAAATGTACCTACCATTGTAATAAAGTGTCATTTTATATTTCGACACAATAGAATTTGGATAACATTTCTGTAATTCATTTTCTCTATTGTCTAATGAGGCAGAAAATAAAACTTGAAATTAAAAAAAAATATTTCCAGTTTAAAAGTTATGAAATGATTAGAGATGTGTGAATACTCGAATTCTAGAAACTATTCGACATTCGAGATCTTGAATAAGAATGCCAAAAGCTAAAATTCGGATATCTCGAATACTGTGCCATACACCATTGGGTGCCAATATGTGCATACATTGCTATGTTTGGCATGCTTACAAACTACATCTCATATATGCAGTGAGGAGAAATCATGGCAAAACACGTCATGATGCAAGATTTAAAAAATTTTGTAAACATCGTCGACGGTTGGTGCTCGATATGAATATAAGCTTATGATATGATATATATTTTGATCATTGATTTATGAGTGACACAAGGAAACAAGTCTTTTCTTCCAAATCTGGACTGCCTACGCAATTAGCTAATGAATTTTACGTAAGAGTTTCTGAGAACTCATGCTACCCAACTATGAGTTAGATCCTTACCGAATTGAGCGTTTACCTGGTGATAAATGAACAAGAATAAAAAGAACTTTGTAAATTTCCACAGTATCTTTTTATTCTAGTTCAGAATGTCTTTCCACGAAATACAGCCTAGCATGATCGAATTTATAGGTGATGAATGTTTAACTTGTTATAGTAATACCATGTTTCATTCTGTCGAGTTAGAGATTTATGCTGAGTTTCGTCTTTTCCATAATTTGTTATTACCTTGACATTATTGGACCTAATTTCCAGTTTTACCACCAGTATTCTAGTATTCGAGGTATGAGTTGTATTCAAATTTGAGAAATCTCCTATTCGTCCCATCTTTAACACAATCAATTTCCCAGTGTTAAAGTTAAATAGTAAGTTTATTGAAGGTTAGAATTATTAGTACCTCCTAGGTACTGACCTGAAAAATAAAACTTGCATATTTTTGAAGGAATCAATATGATAACTTAAGATTATGAGGGTAGGATGCATTGGAGTTATAGCCATCAAGCAAAGAAATAATAAATAATATCTCTTTGTGCCTGAGTGTAAGAAGTAATCCTTGCATTCTGAAAAATGGAAACTTATTGACAGTATGAATTTGGTTCCTCAAATGTGAAGGTCTGTTGTATAATGGTTTTTCCTTTTTTAAATAGACTGGGTCCAGTGGAAGCATTGATAAGGAAGCTGAGGGAATGGGAGTTGGCGAAGGTGTTTGGAACACAGTTACAACAAGCCTGAGTAAGCAACGGGTTCGTTTGAACATGCGTCTCCTAGGCCAGCCAGGATCACAACCAGGTGGAACTCCTCAGCCCCTCAATATGAAGGAGGACAGACCTACATACAGGGAACAGTTTGTTCCCCCTGAAATGTCAATGGTTTCATATTTCCTGCTGAAGGTGAGGTGTAGAATATTTTGATAAAGTAATCAGTAAGTTTTCCATTCAGCATCAAATATTTCTACCTCTGCAATTGATACATTTTGTTTAATATTTTCCTTTAATTCCTCAATTTTATCATTATTTACCTTTTCTTTGCCTGAACCCCTCATATCTGTGGGATTTCCTTCTTGAGCTGTCTGTCAGCACCAGTCTTAGCACCCTTACCATGCATTTAAAATTTTCTTTGTTATTCAATTAATTATTTCAAGGATTGAAAACAGTTACCAACCATAGCATTGCTAATTGAAATTAACCTGTTAGGTTCTTCAAAAAGTAGTTTCTGGGCAGTGTCTGCCTCAGATTGGTTGTAAAGTCACTAGGGAGTGCCTGCTTATATATCAACAATTACTGAAAGGCTAACAAATTTATTGATCATTAATTATTAATTATATTTTCATGTGATATTTATTTTCTGCTTGGGAGGGCTATCAAGATTAAAGTCCTAAATCAATTTTTTTGCACTTACATGAAACAAAAGTAATATGCTCTGATATTTTTCTATATATTCCATGCTGCATTTTCTATGTAAATTTTCCAGTGTTTCAGTGGTGAATGTATATCCTTCCAAGACCATTTTTTTTTGATTGAGTGCATAATCCCTTTTGCAATGCCTGCTACATCTCTTCTTCCTATTGCTATAAAAGCCTCTTTAAAATGTCTCTTTAAGCAAGTCAAGTCACAATGAAAGTCACATTAAGCTAGGACTGGTGAGAAAGTATTGTTTATCGGGCAGTATGGAGTCAACCATTACCATGTTGTACCTAAATGTTTTGTGAAAGAAGCTGTTTTGATCTGAACAGTGGTAGTTAATGGATCATGAAGAGAATTGCTTGCTATAAAAATTAATAACATTCATATGGAATATGTTTTTTCGAACAGTGTACTGCTGTGCAAGTAGAAATTACAGCTTATTGAATATAGTTCTGCAATTGTTCAATGACCAAATGTTCATAACCAATGGTCAGTGTTAATCATATCCCAGGTATACATTCATAGTAGGCCGGACTTCATGGATCAGCATTATTATGAAGTGAAGAATTACCTTGTAATTTCTACAAGAAAGGTTTTATTTTGATGATGGGTTGCGGCTTCATTGCCATCATCAGGTAAAAGGTTTAGAAAATGTAAATATTTGTAGATATCATGCCTAATAGAGCATTTCCAATACAATTTGGCCACTGTTGCCTTATTTACATTACAAATTAAATTGCCATATTAGGCCAGACATAGTGTGACATAGTAGGCATAATTTTCCCCCCATAATACTCTAATATCTCTCCTCCAGCCTTGACCATGACTCTAATTTAACATTTGTGAATAAATATGGATTAAGCCATTCCATTAGCTGAGTGATCGTTGTGAGCGGCATTGCAGTTAGTTAAAAAGAGAACAATTGATTTCATGAACAGCTTTTAATTACCAGTTATCAGTGGCTCAATTGGTGGTGATCACAGGCTGGAGTCAGTGAAGTGACTCCTCACTGGGCAATGGGGAATTCTTAGTTGCATTGTGGGTCTGTGGTCGCAGGTTGTTGCTCCTCGGAAGTTGGTCCTAAGATTGACTGAAGGTTCGGTTGCCACTCGGTGGAGTTCCTTGATGTACGGGTCGGTATAGTGACACCACAACTCAAGGTAGAACTCCTGAGACTGTGGGTCAGTGTAGTGACTCCACAACTGTTGCGACTGAAGTCCAAATTTGCTAAAAAAAAATGCTGCTCCTTAAATACTAATGGCGGTCTAAGGAAATACGTGCCTTTTTTTTTCTATGAGGTTGTAAGGTGAGAGGTACAGGTGGCACAGCTCCCAGGGTCTGCATCCTCGCAACTTTCAACTTTCTCCTGGTAATTGTGTATTTCTGCTTTTAGCAATCGTAAGTGCTTCATTGGCACCATTTGAATCCCCTGGCTTTCTCCTGCTATTGCACCTCACCGCCTTTCAGCACCTTCATAGACCACAGGTGTGGGAAGGGATCTTTGGGTCCAGATGCTCTCCACGGTCACTTTGGGAGAAGGTTATCTTCTGCCCCAACTTTTGCTAGCATGGGAATTTGTTGTAAGGATTCATTACAATATTAATAACATGAAAATATTTTTGTTCTTCCAGCCTGCAATACCAAATGATGATGCCTATGTTGATTATGACTCAGCTGATTCACAAATAAGTGATGGTGAGGATGGGGATAGAGATGATGATGAAGAAGAGGAAGATGTCTTTGAAGGCTCTGCTGCTACCCTAAGGGCCAGGACAAGTATTAAGGAGAACACAGAGCATTCCAATCCTTCAAGTTACTCCTGGTGTGTCCTCCGTTTGGCTATTGTTCGATTGATTCAGCACCAACTTCATGAATTTCTTTCTGTAGCTGGAATTGAGCTCCAAGGTTAGTCCCTCTATCTGCAATCATAACTTGGTAGGAAAGTGTACTAAAGTTTTGTAAATATAAGTAAATTAAGTGTTATTTAATCATTTTAGTATTGGATTATATTAATCATACCTTCCACTTTATCAATCATACATTTTTGATTATACAGAATTACCAGTCTGCAGTCCTCTTGTCCATGGAGTGCTCCGTGTTGTTGGTCAGTGGCAAGATATGCTGCGGGATGACCTTGAAGCCAGAGGACCCCCACCTCAAGATTATATCCCAGGGTGTTATGTTGATTCTGGAACCAACACAGGACCAGCTATACACAAATATCGTTCACTTTTAGATCGTTACAATACACCTTTTAAGTGAGTAATGGTTTCTGTTAAAACTGCAATGTTTCTGTTTATGTAAACTGGCTAACTCTTTATTTAAATTTCATACTTTTTATCTCTTATGGGCTACTGAAATATATCTTGATTTATCTTTGGTGCTACTGCCAGCTTATTCAGAAATATCTAGTCCTTACGGTCTCATAAATTGAGTCTAGAGTGTGTGCGCAAAGAAGTGCGTAGCTATGACTTCTTTTTGGTGATGTATAAAAATCAATTGGAAAAAAAGGCTCAACTTACAGCAACAAAATTTCATCCAGAGATACATAAGAGCAAGTCAGTCAGTCAGATGATCTTTTTAAAAATTTCGAATATGCATTATGTTGTTGTTAATCGGTGTAAAAGTTTAAAATCTATCCAGTCCTAGAGTGTTAATCTTAGGAGAAATTCATTGCACCATCGCATTCTTAATATTATTAAAAAATTTTCTATGATCCGAAAATAAGTAATTTTTGTATGTTAATGAGCTTAATTGTAAGGTTACTATATCTGGTCCGAGAGATATGCGACAGTGTTACCACATCATCTTCTAGTAGTGTGCGAATTACAAAACGTCCTACTGTTATAGCTGTTGGAGCAGAAAATACAGTGGTTTAATAAATCAGAGAAAGTAATTGAAGGAGCATTAGCAAAATGATCATTCTGTGACATCAGCAATGTCACAGTAACCATTTACATGATGAAAATTTACAAACGTGTGTGTGTATTATCACAAGAAGGAAAAAGGGATGTGGCTGTGTATAAAAGTCTTGCATTGAAATGCTCCTAAACCTGTGCCACTGGCTACTGCAAGAGCATACCAAAGGGTAACGACTTCTAATTCCACGAAATCAGTTGGACGCTAGGAAGGTGTATGCGGGAGATCCTGGGTTTTACCCGGCGCCCTACTGGAATCGGATTCCCCTCGGTACAACTTTTCAGTGACAGCTATAGAATTAACTCAAAATTAAGTTGCCATCTGTAGTATTAGAGGGAAAGTCTTCATTTCTTTTTACTCTCTGGTGAAATGTGCGTCTTTTTGAGAAGTGTGGTAAGTAGTAGTAGATAAGTGTGTGGTAGTAGGTATTACGCTCAGTAGTAGTTTTTCCTCAAAGAGCATATTCAAAGCATAGTAGGTAAGGTGAATAGGATGCAAAGTTTAGCCAGTAGAATTCTGAGGGGCTGCTCATCGAGTGTAAAAGAAATAGCATACTATTCCCTGATTTGCCCTCTCCTGGAGTATTGCTGTACAATTTGGAATCCTCACAAAGTAGGATTAACATCCCATCTTGAGATGGTTCAACGTAGGGCAGCTAGGTTCATTAAGGGAGATTTCAGATTTGACAGCAGTGTTTCAGCTATGATAGAATCCCTCAGATGGAACTCGCTTAGTGATAGAAGACTTGAATACCGTAGGAAGCTTTTCGATAAGTTTGTCACTACGGATCTCGGGGAGGAGATAGTTGATTTTCTCATCCCAGCTAGTAACGCACACAATCTTCGAAAGAAAACAAAAAAAGCGATACAGGGAAATAGTCGCCAGGATGGATAGTTATTTCTGGTTGTTTTTCCCAGGAAGTATTAGAGAAGCTAATAGCTTTCCAGGTTAGTTAGGGATATAGGTGTTTTACACCCCCTGCCACGCGCCATTGGCAGTTTGCCGGGCGTAAATGTAAATGTCTCAGTTTTATTTTAAGAAGCAAATATCTGTGCATGAAAATTTTGCTACATTTTTGATCATGCTATAAAATATAAAGGAATCAACAAACATGTTTTATTTTAAAATTTTCAAATGCTACTTTTACTTTTTCTAATATATTGTTATTTCTTGAAAAGAAGTTACCTCTCCCATTAGTTTATTTCTTAATTTTCTGGTAAGGCTTCTTATTAGTCTTGGTGAGTGGTTTCCAAGCTTTTACCCCAACTTGCTTCCTATAACAATTTGGTGGGCTACTGAAAGAATACCTTGTTATTATTTGAAAATTTTCACTATCTCCTAAAAATAGCTTTATACATTATTGTTATATTACAATTATATTCAAGTTAACTTTATTGGTTCAGTTTTTATTCATGCCAGCATTTGATTTTTCTCATTTCAATTACTAATGACTAGCATAGAAAATTGCTCATAACCTTCACAAGGACTGTCTACTGCAAAAAGGACCAACCTACGGGTTCAAACATAAAAAATGCAAGTTTTCCACATGCTGGCAGTTGGCGCTGTTAAATTATTTAAGTAAAATGAGCTGAAGCGCCCACAGAAGAAGCTGGTTGAAATTTGACATTTGCTGTATCTTCTTTAGCTGCTTGCTGTTAATGATAGACATATTCCTGAAACTTGTGATCAGCATTGAAGTAGATTATGCCTATTTTATCTCTGTTTTCCATAAACTATACTTTTTGAGTGAATCTAAGGCGTTATTATGAATCCATGTGTGATTTTCCTACACTCACAAAACTCAAAAACAGGGGATTACACATGAGAATTTGCATGTTTGAATATTATGACAGTAAGTCAAAACACCAAACTTCCTCAAAAATGAGTAATTTTTTTAGATAAAGCAATGGATGTGAGCCATGGAGTGACAGTGTGTGGGGACCTCGAGTAAAATCAAAGAATAATTCATTGGTGCAGACTACTGCAGGCAAGCAGATTTTGCTCTGTACCCAATGGTACATCTGTCAAAAGTGGCACATTACGTGATTATTAGCAGCACACTGAATTTAGAGAAAATGGAAAATAAATATTAATTATTTTATAAATTTACATAATAATATAAATATTTTCATAACCTAGCCTTCCATTAAATTACAGCATGTATCGATATAGTTTATGGTGCATTATTGTTGTTTGTATGCTGCATCTAAAATTAATGGTTCCATGAGTTAGGTAAGATTGAGCACTCCTGATCTACTGGGTCACTCATTGAAGTTGGTTAGAAGGACACATTTGAGCCATCGGTTAGACTCATGGGCTTATAAATGGCAGTTCTTCCCATTTTGTTGAAAGCAGTCCTGGGTTAAATCTTGATGGTAAACCAGTTTTTTTGTATGGTTAAATATTGATGGCAAACCAGTTTTGTGTACAGTAGTTTATTGTTGGTGGCAGGAAGAGCATCTAACTGTAAAAGTTCATGCCAAAATCAGACATCATTATATTTTTAATCTCAATCATCGTTTGCTGATTTCTTTAGTTATAAATGAGCATATACTATGAAGCTGAGGTGATGTTAGTGGCCGTAAACATAAAAATACAGTAAAACCTCATTACATCAGACTCAAGTTGTCCCTATAGTTGTAGCCATCTTTGTTTGCGAGGAAAAAAATGATTGGTAACTTTGTACTTTGAGAAGTGTGCCTAGGAATATTCCCAAGAAGAAACATGTCAAAAAAGTTCTTCTTTGTTTGGTTCTTATTTGAAGATAAGATTATGAAGTATTTATTCAGGATAATTATATATCATTTGTTTGCCAAAGTAATGTTTAGGTTATGTAATGAAATGTTTGAATTTGAAAGGACTTTTAAAATTGTTACAGCAGTGAAATAGCACAATAATGTATTAGTATAAAATTGGAAACATTTTTATTTCAATTTCCATTTCAAAAATATGAAATCTGCTTGTGTGACTGATGAGTGGATTTTTTGCTAATTAAACAAGTGTTTGTTATTTTGTTTAAATGTGGAAAAGTTCCACAAGGTTATGGCTTCTACAGCTGATTATTGAAATGCTTTCTTTGCAGCTCTCGCCTACCATCTGCTGCCCCTGCACGTAGGCTCTGGAGCTATTTGGTGCGGCAGGAGGAGGTGCAGGACATCTTTATACGAGCTGTTTTTGGAAAGAAAAGATCCATGTTGGCTGTACTGAATGGAGGGGGTGGTCTAGGTGTTGGTGGCATTGGAGACATTCAGGATTCAAAAGATTCAACAGGTGTTTCATCAGGGATGAGTGGTGCAGCTAGTGATGTCCAAGGGCCCTCCAGTATGTCTCTTCCAGAGCCTGTAAGGATTATTCACAAGGAGCAGGATTCTATCACTGCTTTCTGCTTAAATGAGGTGAGAAAATCAATCATTTATAATAATGCTGTCTCATGTTGTATTGCTTTGACTGAGGTCAGGAAACATTTTTCACTGCTCTAAAACCTCATAAATTTGTTATTGTAAAATTTGAGTCTTCCAGTATTCCGAGGCAAAAACCATAGAATGGTTTGTTATTTCTGCTATAACTTAGAGGACCCTGCATCTTTTCATGGACATTCAATGTGATTTTTCCATTACCTCTTGAAATAAATGCGTGCATTTGAATAATTTTGTTTCCCAATGTTCATTTATTACATCCAATGAAAGTATGTGTATGTGAAAGTGAAATAGCAAATATTTTTTGTAAAGTTATATACTTTCTTTCTATATTTAAATTATCTCAGTGGAATGTTTGCAAATAAGTGGGACCTTGAGTTTTCATACATTTTCAAACTATGCATCCATTCAGAATTGGTGCTTGAAATTTTCAGTTGACAAATCGAAAAGGCCATCACATGTTCAAATATTATAATTGGATCCATTCTTTGTATCCAGGTTTCATCTGGTTTTCTGGCTCTGGCTACTCCAAGGGAAGTTCAGGAAATGGACATATCTCTTCTTTTGGAGTTACCTTCGTGGCTCGAAGATGAATGTGAATTTGATATCCTCAATCTCACAAAGTATGGATGAGTATTTTAACTTATTTTATTCCTTCAGTTTTCATCTATAAATTTTATTTGCTTATGTATTTGATGACAACAGTAACAGGCCAGGTGGTAGTCATTGTTGGTGGGAAAATAAAAAATGAAACACCGCCTAATAGTCACCTTAATCATGAGAGAAAAGGAACATATTTTATTCGTAATAAATTTCAGCCAAACCTGGTTTAATGCCTTACTTGGGATGCTATCCCTCCTAAAACACTCTCTTGAAGGTTCTTTCAAAGCACAAAATACAACCCAACTAAAATGCTCTGCTAACTGCTTCTAAGGATAACTTTTTAGATGTACTCCAACCTTCAGAATCTAATAGTCTATCTTACTTTATAGACTATGCATTTTCTATTTATCTGCATTGTCACCCTCTTCCCTCTACAACCTCCCTGTGTCTCATTGGGGGTTTCTTTCAACCTCTGTATTTGTATTTACCAATCATAAGAGAAACGTAAAGGAATCACAAAGGAGTTTATTCTCCATTTTACGGTCCAAGAAGATTCACAATCCAAATCCCCTTCAGCCTTGACAGAAGGAAGAAAGTTTGATAAAATTTTCCCTTAGGTGATATATCTTTTATCATAATTTCTTATTATTAAATATATAAATGCCATAAATAACCAGAGCTATTACACATCAGTAATAGCAAACTAAAAACAGTTGCTTTATAACTTTGAGGCGCAAAGTGCTAATTTTATGTTGACTCAACACAAATCCATTTTCATTTTGCTTGTCATCCTATAAGAAATTAAGCTCTGTAATACCTTATCCAAAATTTTGTCTGGCTAGTTTTCAGTCAGTTCCCCTGAGAGGGTATTGAGTGGGTTTTAATTTACTTTCAAATGTTACAATTGTAGTAGTATAGTTGAAAGTGCTTCAAAAACTGAGGTCATTTTGCTCATCATTGGCTATCTAGGAGCCCGAATTATACAAAATTAGTAATTGGTAGCTTATTTTAGTAATGTAATAGCTGTAATCGCTTATGTTATTTTGGATTTTGTGATTAATTTTAATCCTTGAGTGGCTTCGTATTTTTCAGTTAATAATGCATGCTATTATTGTTTAGGGAACCAGATTCCATGCCATCATCTAGTTTCTTGGTAATCCAAACTGCTCAGGATCGTCCTCTTACCAGTCAGTCTGTGGCTGTCAGCTCAAATCAGTCTTCAGCTTCTACAGCATATGGAAGTGGATCTGGGTCAGGAACTACAACTGGAGGACAGACAGGCAGAGGTGCTACTGTGGTAAGGAAAACTATATACAACAACATGAAATGCCTAGTTGTACTTTAGTGCTCATCTTAAAAATGAATAGGAATCACATATCATGTTTGTTTTACTTGGCCCAATTAACCATTTCACTGCTATACTAGTACTTTTAAATTTCTCATCGTGGAGTACTTACAAATATACTGAAGTAAACATAATGTACATAAGTTAAACCATTGCAAGAAGGCCATATTACTGGGATTCGAAATAATTGCGACGATAACTCTGTTTGGATCAATGACTTTGGTCATTTAAGATTCTGCTTGTATTTAATTTTCAAGGTTGTGATATCAAAACCAAGGGAAAAGTACTTCACAATCAATCTTGTTATACTTTGGATGGTGTAATACTGAAAATTGACTACATGCATTAATTTCACTGAATAGGTTTTAGATCTTTGAATTTATAAAAATTGATTGAGACATTAGTGGAATAAATACATTTGTGTGGTCAAAACTTTTCTTAAGATCCTAGTATATCACTATTTTATCTTTTATTTTCTCAGAAGTGGCAGTGATATTTAGTTATACAGTTTTCAAAGCACAGTAGATAGGTTTATAAATAAGATTTAGGATATAAGATATGTGACCATAATAGTAAAATATGTAAGGAGGGAGATAAATAGATAACAAAGGGAAACTTTAAAAAAATAATTTGCACAAAGTTAACACTCCATTTAAAAAAATGTTGCGTCCGGGTTAAGTCTATTTATAAACCATGTACCTAATTTTATTAAGCATAAAGAAAATCTCATCATTTTAACATTTATTCTTCTTTAACAACAGTTTTGCCTTTGAAAGAGACATATTAGTACAAGATTTTTAATCTTTTTAATTAAGGTAGCTTATGTAAATATCATTTTCAGATTTGCTACTGCCAAAAGACAAATTCATTAATCTTTAGACATTTTGATGTTGATTTTATTAGGATTGCTTTTCACTGTGCCATTAGAAAATGCGTAATACTGACAATAAAATCTCTAAAAGTAACTTTGAAAAATAAATTTCATGTAGGCTATTCATTCTCATTGATATTTAGAGTTTATTATCTGGAATTTCAGTATGCCTTGTCACTGAATGATTGCAGTTTGGCAAAATCTTTCATAGCATAATTAGACAATGTAAATGTTTTAATTTTAGCTTCCTTTCTCTGGCACTTTGATGTTTCAACTGCACAATCAGTATTTGATTCTAATTTTGATTGATCAATCTTGTGTAAATTCTTTTGTCTATCTAACTTATTTGAAGTGCCTGCCATATCTGAAAATAATGGTTGAAATTTTCTGTAGAGAATGGGAGTTGTATACTTTAACTGTCAGGGATGGATGTTGAAATCAGTGAGAAGGGTTGTTAAAGTATAGTTTCTGAAATTCTTCCACTTTTTGTACCATTGCACTCTCCCATTCTTATCATTTCCTGCTTACATTTTCTGAATTTTATTTTGTCTTTTGCCATTGTAATATTTGTGTCAAATTAATTGCACAATGTATTTTCATGAAGGACTTGGTTTATCAAGTATCAGAATAATCTCTGTTTGTGTTGATATATTGTGTGTTGACTCTTATACAGTTATATACATGAGTCATGCAATCTGTTTGGGTACACATGGTATATTATTTTGTGTTCTATATCTTATTTACAATCCTGCTGATATTGATAATTTATTTGGTTCTCTCTTATAATTTGTTTCAATCAAATCAAAAAATTAGAATCTCTTTAGCATACTTATGTGAAGAAAGTCTCATAGGTTTAAAGTAGATTTAATATTCATAAAAATAAAAAAGGAAGTTTTTGGATGAGTGAGGGGTAAACAATGAAATTTTTCTTCTTCATGTTATAATGTATGCAAAGGAGTTACTTGATATTGGTAATTGTGAGTTCAAAATCATAAATAATTCTCTTCTTTTCAAACAGCATTTTAAGGGAATTTGGAAAAGGTGTATTTGATGGTTTTTGATAGTTTTATCTCAAAAATTGAGATTTTTTAGTTCTTATACAGAATGCTGAACTGCATTGAATGCCTATATTTTTTCTTCCTAGCAATCCTAATCAAATTACATTGAAGTTTCCACAAAACCATTTGTGTTAGTTACGAAGTATTTTGATTTCAAACTTTCTCTTGCTAGTTTACTAAAAATATCATCAATAATGCATTTCCAGAAGATTCCACAAATATTAGTTTTTCTCTCATTGCTGGATTTTGTTATCTCCAAGAAAATAAAATTATCATTTTAAATTTTGGAACAATTTTGTCATATTTCCTTTGATATCACTTTAGTTTCACTACCAACGTATTCATATAAAATAAAAATTGCCAAGTTTTCAAATGCATGAGTATCACTAAAGTGAGATAATATTGAAAACAAAACAAAATTTTACAATTTTGTAATCATAAAAACTGTGTATATCAACATGATATTGGTTGAATTGCTGTTCATTAAGGTAATGATAATGATTAAAAAGTAGTTTTATGATGTACCAAACTTCTGATTTCTGATTCAGCAAATCAAAAATTGTTTATATATTTCCTCTGAAAATGTCTCCACTATCACTTTATTGGGTCTTAATTGCTGTTGATTCATTTATATCTACTTCAGCTGTCATATTTATTTTTTCATTGGCAATGAAAATTCGTAATAATCTTTCTTGATCTCTTCCTGCCTAATGCAAGTGGGCCATATTTGCTTCAAAAGGAGATAGAGGGTGATTATGAACTCTGAAATTAAGGCTTAAATACATTCATTTTTAAAATTTGATAAGGCATGTTTGGTTTGAGGCATTTTTAAGATCTTAAGCCATTTTATGAGAAAATTATTCATGCATATGTTTGCATGGTTTATGTATGTACATATTACTCAGTTTTCCTTTCTCTGCTGTTATTAATTACTGAACAGTCCTGGGCTGATGGTGAAGGTCCTTGAGATTCTTGCTTAATTTTTCTCAATCTGGCTTACAATTCTAAAATTCGATAGATTTTGGCTCCAAGCTTACTTCTGAAATGAAAAAAAAAAAATCACATATTTATTGCCTACCAAATATTTTCTGTCATAATTACTAGTTAAAGATAATGTAAATACTCTTCTTAAGTACAGCTTTTTTTGTAAATTATAGGCTTTACTATAAGGAATACTAAGGATTCCGTAGAAATTAATATAATTAAGGTATTACCATGCACAATTCATCTTCAAATTTTGTTCCTATATGTTGTGTAAGTATAAACCTTTACATTACAATCAAATTTTGTCAGATATGATATCTAAGTGTCATTGACCTTATCACTGAAAATCTCTTATTGTGTTATTTGTATTTTATTATTTAAGTCATAGCACTTAAAATGGAGTTGATTTGTTCTCGCTTACTTCTATATCTGTGGTTCTTGAGGATTTTCTTGAAGACAATTAATTTCAGTTGGAAGATTAATCGAAATTGGTGACAAATCTGTCTTTGGTATTGTTTGCAATTACTTTCACCATTTAGATTTATTGTATTTATAATCCTTTAAATAATTATTGTTGCTTTCAATTTAGAGGGCATTCTGTACTTCTTGTCATGCAGAATTTTCTCTGCTTAGAATATTTTGTTACTAGATAATTTGAAACAAAAAAATCTTAAAATTATGCAACAATGTAAGCAATATCAAAATTGCTATGTATAAATCGTTAATTTTCCTCTAACATTCATAGCAAAATATTATATTATATCATAATCATAAATATTGAAGGAAGATTCAGTTGTATTGACAAGTAATTTGCCTGTATTCTTTCTTGGTACATGAGAATGTTTCCAAGATGTTGTGCTCTCTCCTTCTTTTACTTCCCTGCATTATCTGTGCTTAAAGACAGTATATCTGTTTTATCACGGCAGGCCTTCTTCCTTTTTCATGTTTAAGGTATTAAACTTTTTTAATTAATGTATCTTTTGGGTACTTTGATTTACATTCATTTTGTACAAAAAATATCTCACTCTGTCTTATGTCTGAAGAAGGTTCAATCACAACAGTCTGTGCTTTTTTGATAGTTATGTAATTCATTTTGAATGTTTTCCTGAGCCTGTCTCCATATCCAAATACTTTCATATGGCATATGTCTAATGCTGTGAATGCCAAACAAACTTTACCAAAGAGCGTATCTTTGGCACATTCTTCGCTGATTGTTCCTCTCTTTCTTTTTCCTTCTTTCTGTACTCGCTTCAGATGAAAGGACTGAACTTTCCTGGGTCTCACAACCCAAGGTTCTGTCAGTTTGTCATTGATCGTAGTCGACACTTGTTGAAACCGGTGAGCTGCAAGTTATTTTGCCTTGAGTAGTAGACTGAAATTGTCATAATTTTTACTCACTCTATTAGAATTTCACCTTTACATTCTTTTTCCCTGTTCACATTTAGAATGAATAGTTTTCTTGCATTTTCTCAGGTTTTTACCTTTTTTTTAGTAGCAATAGCTGTATGGCACTTTAGCATGTCACAGGTTTGGAAGTATCAAGTTGCACAGTCATCAGAACTATACTAGGCAGTCAAATGCTTGCTTTATTAAATTATCATTTTATTTGCAAATTTGAAGTAATTTTTATTTGATAGTTTTGTGATATTAATTTATAATGACATATTTTATATCACGTAGAAATGTTGATCATTTAGATGTTTTGCTCTTTCTTAAGGATTGGGTGTTATTAAGAAGTAGTCAATTCATAGAGCAGAATTGTTTATGTCATCTTTTACTTGATGGCAGATTTCTGTTGAAGGTCTTATAGGGTAGTATTCCATGTAGTGTACTGCATTCAATATATTAAATAATGCCATGCACATCTGAGTTGAATTTCTTGATGTATTTCTCAGTGACTCAATGCTGATTTGGAAGTAATTTTTAATGCTTGAAAATTTTATTCCGTATCTCCTCAATTGACAATTATTAACATTGCTTTTCTTTGTAGGTGTTCAGGCATAAGGTTGATGGGATAAGAAGAATCAGTGCTCACCCCCTCTTGCCTCTATGTAAGTGTATGATTTTTTATTATTAATAAATCATTAGTCACGATTTTTAACTTTACCTTGAATTCTGTTCCACCAAATTCTCAACAGAAAAAGTAGATTTCTTATGAACTATTAAGCTCTACTTTCTATGCTTGAAAATTGTATTCTTCCATTATTAGAATCATAATCATTCAATTTGATGTATATTTCTCATAGTGCATAGAACAAGTTTATCTTTTTCTGCTTATACCTTTTTGTGATTCTGACCTATTGAAGATTAATAAGCATCAACTGCAGATGGTTTACAGCGCATATAGCTGGCCTAATTTGCATAATTTATGACAAATAATAATATGCATTTGTCTTAGGGCCATGATAAGTGGACAGAGCTCATTAAGTGCATATTTAAAGCGCTAGAAATTAGTGTAAATAGAAGAAAAGAAAATTTGAACATGACTGTTAATGAATTAAAGGTTTAAAAACACTTTGTAATCTATATGTCAACTTAAGGAGTGTTTTTAAATCGCTAATAGTATAAATAGATCTGAAATTCCAGCATGGATTTGGTCCATGCATGAATTATGGACCTGGTATTGTATTATCAAGTAAATAGTTTTTCACCCATTACATCAGGGCTGTTCTTTGTAGCTTTTTAGGTTTTGTTAAACTCATAAAAATCATAAAATCTTTAGTTATAGGATCAATATACTATGGAACTCATTGTTAAGTAATTATTTTATCATCACCATCTAAGTATGACAAAAATTTTCTTAGGTTATCAGATGGGTTAATGTTTCAAAAACACCAACATTTGGCTAGTCCATCTGTAGCCATCATCAGGGTAAGAATACATTATCCTAGTTGATAACCTAAGAAAATTTTTGTCATATAGTTCACCAGGAAAGCAGTAAATCTTTTTCTTAAATCATATAAGTAATTTACTAAGTAAATTTTGTACATAATTTAAATTATTTAAGCTGCTTATGTACATATTATGATTAAAATTGCTCATTTTATAAAGTAATCTAGTATATTAACTTAATTATCAATCTTATGTTACAAGGTTTGCTCATGGAACTGACATGTTACAAACATTTCAAACCGAAACTTTGTATAAGTTTTACCTGGGTGAAGTTCATCTTTTGAAGATTTCCTGCAGAAATTAGCTCAGAAAATCTCATGCTTTACACTAATAATAAGATATTTTTTGCCTAAAATGTTTTCTTCTATTGCTGATGTTGGTTATGCTACCTTATGTAGATCTATGAAATATTCTTTTGGTCTTTCGATATGGGATGGAGAAAAATTAATCTTTCATTTATCATTGTCTGTCATGTTTGTGGCGATATTAATTTAACAGCAACTGAAAAATGAGTGATGCTTACAAATGGAATTGATTAAAGGTCCCTTTTATAGGAAGTGTTACTCTTAAAGTCACTGTGCCTCACTTATTTAGACTTGTCTGAATATAGAATTCTGGCTCATTGAGAAAAATAAGGGAAAACTACCTCACTCCTTATCTTGCCTAGTAAGCTTTGTTCCCATTTCATAACTACAAAAGGTAGAGGGGATGGGTTCCAACAAGCCTTCAGGTTTTTGTACTAACAGTCACTAATGTTATTCTATCTCTTAATTATGTATTCTACTAATTCAAACAGACTTGACCGGGTCTCAAGATGGCTCTGTTCAGATGTGGGAATGGGGTCATTCCCAGGCAGTGTCTACTCCACGTCCAAGTGGAACGTATGCCAAAGTCACCAGGGCACGTTTTAGTCAACATGGCAATAAGTTTGGTGTGGCAGATGGAGATGGAAATGTCAGTCTGTGGCAAGTGGGCTTGGCATCATCTGTTGCTCGCCCATTTTTTGTAAGTATTTAAATTTTTCTAAATGCCTTTTTTTCTTACATGTTAATCCATTCAACAGTTCATAAATGCTCAAGTTATGAAAAGATATGACTTTTTCTTTTGTCTCTTATGTATGTTTTATGACGACAAAAACAATTGCTTCAAATGCATAATCGAACATATTATTGCCAGTTCAATTATGCATTTTTTAGGTGATAAGGGGGCCATTAGTAAATGTCAACGCGGTTTTTGTAAGAGTAGGTCATGCGATACCCAGTTAGCCCTTTTTGTCAACGACTTAGTTAAAGCAGCTGATAAGGGTACCAGTACAGATGCTGTATTTCTAGATTTTAGAAAAGCTTTTGATAGAGTGTCGCATTTTAAAATAATCCATAAGTTGATTGCTTATGGGATTAACGAACAAGTAGTTGATTGGATAAAATCATTTTTATGAAACAAATCGCAGTGATTTGCGTTGGATGGAATTTTATCTGATGAGGTTTGCATCACATCCGGTGTTCTGCAAGGTAGTGTGTTAGGCCCGATTTTGTTCCAAATTTATATTAACGATGTAGTGGATAATGTTAGATGTAAGGTTAGTCTGTTCACTGATGATACTGTTATTTACAGAGAGATCGTAACTCCGGACAATACTGGTTTACAGAATGATTTGAACGATATTTCAGGTTGGTGCAGTGATTGGCAGTTTGACTTGAATGTAAAGAAGTGTGTATCTATGACATTTACACGTTCTGCCAAGGTTACCTGCACACCCTATAATATTTCAGGATATCCGTTAGAGTTTGTGAGGCATCATAAATACCTAGGTATTACACTCTGTAGTAGTTTTTCCTTCAAAGATCATATTCAAAGCATAGTAGATAAGGTGAATAGGATGCAAAGTTTAGCCAGTAGAATTCTGAGGAGTTTCTCATCGAGAGTAAAAGAAATAGCATACTATTCCCTGATTTGCCCTCTCCTGGAGTATTGCTGTGCAATTGGGATCCTCACAAAGGAGGATTAACATCCCATCTTGAGATGGTTCAACGTAGGGCAGCTAGGTTCGTAAAGGGAGAATTCAGAATTGACAGCAGTGTTTCGGCTATGATAGAATCCCTAGGATGGAGCTCGCTTAGTGATAGAAGATTTGAATACTGTAGGAAGCTTTTCGATAAGTTTGTCACTACGGATCTCGGGGAGGAGATAGTTGATTTTCTCATCCCAGCTAGTAACAATCTTTGAAAGAAAACAAGAAAGCAATACAGGGAAATAGTCGCCAGGATGGATAGTTATTTCTGGTTGTTTTTCCCAGGAAGTATTAGAGAAGCTAATATCTTTCCAGGTTAGTTAGGGATATAGGTGTTTTACACCCCCTGCCACGTGCCATTGGCAGTTTGCAGGGCTTAAATGTAAATGTAAACATAATGCCCATGTTTTAAACTGGCAAAGTCACTTAGTCAATTAGTCTCCTTTTTGTTGGTCCCTGATACCAGATGAAAACGATACACTGGAAATGGCACAGCAATCCTAGATTGTTATTTATATTAGGTCATAATTTAAATTTGATTAAGAACAGTTGTGATTAGCATATGTTGATTTTCCATAAAAATTATTCTTTAAATTTTATTATTTAGTATTGTTAATTATTGATTGCTTCATGTAGACAGTGTTGAAACTTTGAAAGAAACCAAAGGCCTCCTGCCAGTTACTTGAATCTTATTCAATAGGATTGAGGTATTTATTAAAGTTAATTATTAATAGTATGTCATGCACCTCCTTGTAAATGTGAGAAAAATTTCCCAATTGATTTCCCTTAAATTAAGATTAAAATTGAGTTATGTTCTTAGTGATAAATGTAAACAATCTTTCAAGTGCACACGTTATTATTTATTGAAAAAACAACATTTCACCAAAAATACCCTTCTTTGCATTCTACTTTGGTTGGTGATTCAATTTGATTTTTTTAAGCCATTTAGGTGGCATTTTCATTTTGAGAAATTATAAAAATCATCTGAAAGTACCCTATATTGAGTAGCATATTTTGGTAGATCTTATGTGTGATATTTCAGGATTAGTGCATGATTGCTGAGAAAATTTCCATTAATTCAAAATGTTACCTTCTTTTCATTCCAGACTTACCAATGCCACAACAAGATAACAAGTGACTTTGTATTTCTTGGATCATGCAGTCTGCTTGCAACTGCTGGCCATAGTTCAGAGAGCAAGAATGTTGCATTATGGGATACATTATTGCCCCAAAAGAAAGCCCTTATAACAGGTTTGTAATCTAATTTGCATTTTACAAAACTTTGGTACTTTTGGCACAAAATATTCTTCCTTTTCCACTGCTTACTAATTCATATGGATTCTAAACTAGGTATTTAAAAACTATTAACATCATTTGTTGTTTGACCGTGCAGACTCAAGATTCTTAATCCCCAAAAGTATCATTTGATATACCATATTTCCCGGCCCATAAGATGCACTTTTTTCCCTCAAAATTTTAATCTAAAATCAGCATGCATTTTATGGGCTGAGGGTGGGCATTTTTTCTGATGTCAGGAATAGCCATACAATAGTAATTGTAAACAATATTGTGCTTTGACTTGTGGGAATTACCTTCTAATCACTATGGAAGCCTTTCAATTAATTTTTTTGCCTTTGTTTCATTCTTCCATAAATTTGCTCTATTTTACAAATATTGTTTCTTTGTTTCACTTATTATCAGCTTAAGTTCCTGTATGTATAATCTTTGCTTTATTCGCCTGAAAAACCACTGTGCATCTTAAGGGCCAGGAAATGTGGTATAACAAATGATACTTTTGGGGATTAAGAATCTTGACTGTACATGATCAAACAACAAATGATGTTAATAGTTTTTAAATACCTAGTTTACCCCAATTTACGAGTATTACTCCAATGTTGTTCTTAAACGCGTAAGTCCATCTGACAGCTGAAAGAAAAAGCATTTGCACCTTAGTGCTGAATATGTAAAAGTAGTATTTAGGAAGCAAAGACTAATGACTAATCATATCATCATGATGCTTAAAAATTGCTAACACTGTTAAATTATTTTCCTCCAGAGCTTATATATCCAAGGTCCAACTTGTAATGTACGTAAATATTTACTCAAGAAATTGGTAGAGGTATTGAACCAAAGGCTTGTGCAAATTTTCAAGCTTCAAGAAAAAACTAGAGAAAATCCTGATATTTAGTGCTTAAAATATTACAGATTTTTAATGTATTAGCGATTTCTATTTACTTTAGAAGTTAAATTAGTTTGTAACTTATTCTATCATCACTCAACCACTACTGACTCCAGGTCAATGAAATAATTTTGTTATATCTTTATAATAATCATAACACTCATTAAGGTAGATATGGAGACACATCTAATGCTTACATTAAGCCAGGGTATTGTCAGTAAGTAAGTAGTTAAGGTCAGTAGGTTGGGAGATGGTAACAAGGCAGGTTGGTTGTCTTGGTTTCGAATCCAGCTACACATTAGTCTAGAGGGTACTATAGGGCTATAAATTACATTGGAAATTGGCATTATAAAGCTGCAAACATCTTTTAAATGCTGAAGGGAAGCTGATAAGAAAACATTCTGATGATAATGATCTTCCAGAGACTGGGCTGCTCTAACCATTGAGCTATATTGTTGGATAGGAACCATTCACTGCTCCCCAGAAGATTCATGGTCAAGTTCCTGTCTCATCAGAATTCTTCATGCCTGTTCCCTTTATGATTTTTCCTATGTGTGTGCCTAATCTTGCTCAGACACCACATTTCTTTTTCTTACATTACTAAAATTTATATGCTGCAGACTGGGATACTTGGAAGAAATTGTGTGGTAAACATGTGAGAATAATAGCTAGGTAGAGGTTGTTAAATTCAAAGAAGGTGTATTTATGGAAGAAGCAAGGGATATTATGGTACTCCCTTTTATTTTGCCTGCCTAATTTATCAATTTGTTCAAGATAAGTGAGGTAGATTAAAATGCAGATTTCTCTTAAACCACATCTTCCAAACAACAAAAGCACTTAGCAAAATAAGTTGTTTAATATTTATGCAGATAATATATCCTTGGAAGATGCAGTAGGTATTATTTATCTAACCTGCTACCTTGGCCAATGAGATACTCTGTGGAAAGTTAGGACCATTCACTTCAGATACTAATTTTTTCCAAGGATTACACTTTAATATAATAGGGAACTAAACTCACAGCACTTGCCAAAAGTTAGCTGCCAAGGTACATATGTTGATGCAGATGTACATCATCAGCTAATACTGATAGATGACTTGCTGGGTATAATTGTGGTTGCAAATGGATTAGCTGATTGTGAACTTTATTATCCTACATTTCATTCTAATCCTGCAAAAATGTATTGAACCTGCCTTACTTTGTCTTTGCAGCATTTACATGCCATGATCAGGGAGCCTCAAGTCTGGTGTATGCCCCTCAGCACCAGATCCTCATTTCTGCTGGGAAGAAAGGTGACATTTGTGTGGTTGATGTAAGGCAGAGACAGCTCAGGCACCGCTTCCAAGCTCATGATTCTCCTATAAAATGCTTAGCCATTGACCCCTCTGAGGAGTTCTTTGTTACAGGTTCAGCTGATGGGGATATCAAGGTAAGGTCACAACCTAGTCCAATTCTTAAATCAGTACTGTTTTGACATCACTCAATACCCATTATAGATTTTTATGCTAGCATTTATGGTATTTTAATTGAAATCTCTCATCAATTGTGGTATACAAGCTCTTTATATAATGAATAGTGGTATGGATTAGTAAGTGTGTAATTGTTGTTTTAGATTTGTTAATGTAGCATTCATGTATACATCAGTTCTATATGATTGAGTGAATAATTATATTTGATTAATTTGTATTTTATTGGATTTTACTGCATGGACACATTGAAAAAGACCAGTTTTTCCAATGTTGAATATAATTTTGTTATTAAAATAATATATTTGTATGTTTGACTAGGCAACTTTGAGGAAAATGTTCTTGTATGTTTGACTTACACTTTATTCCAAGCAATTCCCAAATGGGAATTGCTTGGATCTTTCCTATTTGAGAATTAATTAGATCTTTTGCTTGGAAAACTGAAAAATCCAAGTTTTGTAATGCATAACCTGTCTTAAAATTTTCCTCATTTATGTTTGAGTGTTGCCTGCTTTCAGGTGTGTTCTACACTGTTTCTTTCTTTGCAGTTATAATTACATCCTTGTGGTAACTTAAAAAATATTGCTTCAGAGTGAAGCAAAGTGCCAATCTCGGGTAAACTTGCGAGTCTAAAGAGAACCTGCCAGAAAGACTGGCTGCAATTTTCATCAAAAAACTCTGAATACTTGGAGCAAAAAATATCCTCTTAAAACTTGTTTTGTTTGCAATAACTATAAGATAGGGCCAAAAAAGAAAATATACCAGATTTGGTGTTGCTAATGCAACTAACATTTTAACTCACAAATAACATTCATTTTAAATTATACTAACTGGTAATATTTTTAACGTAACCCTACTAATCCCAGCCATTTAGTCAAAAAAATATTTTTCTTCAATTTTTTATAGCAGTATTTAAAAAAAATGTCATAATTATCAAAAAACCTACATATTTGCAAACTGTTTGGTGTCAAAATAATCAGCAAACTGCATTGAAAATAAATATGGACTGCTGATTTGATTAAAGTTTCTTATTAAGTAAATAAATTATTGGTAAATGTATCTTCAATAGAGAAATAACCAAAAGTTCTCAAGTATAACTGCTGACTGCACCCTAGGAAAAAGGTTATAAGGGATAAGGATATAACCTGCTATAGCTTGCCTACACATCCTGAAGGAAAAATTCTCCCCTTACTTTTCTCCCACATGCAGTTTCAGGAAAAATTGAGACATCCACAGCTTAAGGGTTATTAATCAAGTAAATGTACATATTGAACCAACCAATGTCACCATAGTCTACAAAGTGAAAAAATTGTTATTGTTTCAGGTTTGGGGTCTCACTGTGCATAATGCCCTGTGTTCATTTCCGGGAGAACATGCACGCTCAAGCTTCTTCAAGAACATAGGACAAGGAGTCACTCAGCTTCATGTGGATGCAGCTGGAAGGTTGTTCTCTTGTGGTGCTGATGGTTCAATGAAAGTTAGGCAACTTCCTGATCGAGATTTCTCACCTGTTGTTCAGTCCATTTATTGAAGACAGTTTGCATAATTAGCCTTCCATAAATTCTGCTTGAAGACATTTTGAGTTTGCACTCAACACTTGGAATCATCACTGTTGTCAAGAATGACTGGTAGATGGACTGTTATTCTTGGATTTTCATATTCTCTTAAATGAAATGCCTTTATTTTGAGTATCAGTTTTGAGTGGAGGAAAGAATGCTTGAATTATTCAAGAAATCACTCCATCAGATTTGCCCAAGTCTTTTGCTATGGCTGAGCCATTACAATTGGTTGAATCCAGCCCTATATCAGTAATTTCAGATTTCTGTGAAGTTGTTTAAACAATAGCAGAAAATTTATGGTCATCATCTTTATGTTATCCCTGAAACAGATTTCCTTCACAAAGTTTTGAAGTACCAAACAAGAAACAGAGTTGTTAGGCATTCATTAATAATTTTTGTGATCAAATTGCTATAATTAAGGAAAAGTTGGAACCACAGCATGATTTTCAGTTTTCTCAAAGCAGGAAGACTAGATCAGTATCACCACTCACTCTTATGAAATATAAAATCTTGTGTGTTAAAGGTGTCCAATGCATGAGATTCTTGGTAAAAGAAAATATTTTATTCAGAGTTGTTTAAAATTGTTTTTCCTATTATTGGTGTGTTAATTTTAAAACTCTGTAGATATAATCTGAAATTATATAGTTTGACTGTGCCCTAGAATAATACCTGTATTGATACGATGCATCCTCCTATAAACATTATGTGTGTAAAGTCTTGTCCTTTGAGCATGACAGTAAATATCACCATTGTTGTATTCAATTCCAAATTACTGCTGGTTCAGCATGTAACCTAATTTTCTAATTGTGCTGTGAAGAAATTAATGGTTATTACTATTCTATGATAACCTGTGTGAATACTTTCCTTAATTATCTATATCTAGTCTTGAAATTTGCTACATTGGTGTGATGCATACATGCAAAAGAAGTCCCTGGCAAGATGGTTGCAACAACTGACCTGATATAGGGTCTGTCTCCTTCGAGAATAGTTGGTAATTATCTAAAACATTGTGAAGAGCGCTTGTGATCTCATTGAAGGCTCTTGTATACATTCCAATGCTTGCTTGTGGTAACAATGTTGATTAAAGAACTGTTTTAATTGTATGGCTGTGTTTGCAATAACTGATACTTTACACACATCATTCCTTGTCAGAATATTCAAATTTGTGAGCCTCCTTTGTTTTA
This sequence comes from Ladona fulva, assembly GCA_000376725.2. Taxonomy (NCBI): domain Eukaryota; kingdom Metazoa; phylum Arthropoda; class Insecta; order Odonata; family Libellulidae; genus Ladona; species Ladona fulva. The sequence goes on along the minus strand of KZ308494.1, from coordinate 934,779 downwards.
ATGTAACATATATCTTATGAAAGCAGGGTGCCTTGTTTCTAAAAGCATTCAGCAGTTTTGTTTCATCTATACGTATATGGAAGAAATTATTAAATATTTGAGATGCTTATTATTTGAGAATTATTTTTGAAACTTTATTTATTGTTAAATGATACCTGATATTTTATTTTCTGTTGTAGTTATTTAATGAGAAGATGTTAGAGTAGCAAGTATTGTATAATAGTTTGTATATATTTTCATTGCCTCTACTGTATTATATTGGTTTGTGATCCCTTATTAATTTCCTCTATATTGTATATTATAGCTGTGATTTGTTTCTAAACATCTGTACCACAAAATGTACCTCAAATCTGTATTGGATCAGGGTTAGCAAATTACGATCACAAGGTATTGATATTCCTGAGATGTTATTTAATGTTTGGCAGCATCCTCTAAATGCAAAATAATTTTATGCCATGTAAGAAATTTATAAAAAAATACCTTCTTGTTGGTGTAGACTATATGTGTAAGTGGTGAGCCAATCTCTGTATACATGATGTTTGTTAATATATAATGTATATACTAAATAACCCCATTCTTCAGACAATATATAAGTGTAACATGGTGCAAGTTATTGAAAATTATCAGATATTGTAAATCATGTATTTTATGTCATAAATTACATTGGTCACAATATTCTGAGATGATCAGTGTTTGATAAAGCTCTAAAAATGTTGTTTTAGATTAGATATGTTGGAAAATCGTTAATTTGTACGTATAGTTACACCTAATATATTCAGAACTGGAAATGTAATCAAAATCTCAATAATGGATATTTTTGTGGAGTAACTAATTGACGAGTCATAAATTATAGTATGTTGAATAGTGCCTTGGTAGAATTTTTTTGCTGTTATTTTGAAGTATGAACATACATAATTGTAAGAAGACCTTTTCTTGCAAGGGTAAATGTCTTATTACTTAATTTTGCATTGCTTTTACTCAGTTCATGCTTTAAAAGGTCATATTTCAGTTCCTATCAAAACATTTTATTTTTATCATGCTTTTTCTTTTAAAAAGGGAGTTGATTATTTGAGTCCAGCATTAGCAGAAATGAGTAAAAAAAATGATGAAAGTAAAAATACAATGCTCACAACACAAGTAATAACCTGCAGAGAAATCATATTAGCTAAAACTGAGATATTGCATTCACTTTTGTGCATTGAAATTCTTGCATTGTTATTTCTCTCTAAGTCATCATCAAACAGTGCAGTACCTATCAGTATCATATTTGAAATGTATATTTTTCATTGATGATTTTTGTTTCAGATCATTGATGCTAAGAATTTATACACCAACTCAGGTGTGCTTATTTTTGTGAAAAATTTCTTGTCCTTTTAAAAACCTTTATTATTTGTACTTCACTAGGATATGTGTGTCCCCTCTCGGTCTTGGTATTCTTTGGTTCCAGAGAATTTCAAGCAATGAAGACTCATTCACAGTTCTGAATACCTGACTAAGAAAATTTAAGTGCGAATAATGAAAAGGAGCTGTAATTACATTTCCATTTTTTCCTTTGCAAAATTAGTGTACATTAAAATAAATGTAAGGGTCATCAATCCATTACTATTCATAAAAGAGTACCTAAGGTATTTATTTGAGCAAGAGATAAGGATCAGGCACAGAATTATTGTCTATTCCTCCTCTGATTGTACCCTTAAGCCTAAAAATCTTTAATGACAATATTTATGACTTTTCTCTCTGCAAGGTTCACTTACTGAAGCTGCATTGTCCAGTTAATAAAATTTGGAGACTGTGACTTATGTGATAATTTATTTGAATTACAAGGAGGTAACAGCAACATTTCATAAGAATATTTTGTTTTCAAATAATTGCTATATTTTTCAAATACTGTTTTATGATTTGCTCCCGCTGTTGAAAATTATAATTTTCCTTGGGCTTATGTATGTTTCTTTTTATATTTTACAAACTGTCTGTTACATCCACAATGTTTTGTAACAACATGTACTTTTACCTTTTGATCAAAATGTGGGCTGCTCTTATGATGTATTTTGTAATGTTATGCAATTAGAAATTCAACTTGGATTAATTTTTAGCTATAGCTATTAAAATTCATTACAATTAATTTGCCATTTTTCATGAAAGCAGTATTACTAGTTTCCATACAGCGTATTTTCAATATGTCATAAAAAAGACTGAGGTGAATAACTAAAGAGCTATATTTGCAATCATGCTGGATGCCTTATTACTGAAGCATCCTACATCCAGATATGACATTGAAAGTCTCAAGTTATTGCTATGAGAAGAGGTCTTAAAGATTGTTATGAAAAACTTATAGTTAAAAGTTTTTCATAACAGTCCAATTCCACAATAAATTCCATATAATAGTAACATGGGAACCAGCTGACCTTGTTAATATACTACAATATCTATTTTTTGTTTCATTGTGACCTCATGGAATTAGTAGATAAAATTGATGTTACTGTTAAAAAGGAATATTTATTTTGTTGAATAATTTTGACAGGATGCAATAATCAAGAGTGTAGCTGTCATTTAATTTGATTTTCATATGATTTTTAATTACAAGATTCTTTGGTTGATTTTTATGTGAAAGTAATGAAATATCTGCCGTATTAACAATAAATGTGTTTATGATTAAATTTTGCTTTATTGCAGTTAATATTATTCACTGAATATCTTAGATGTCTTGCACCAGATATGAATTATCAGTTCTTTCATCAATAAATTGTCAATTCTTTGCTGTCTTCATACGAGTAACAAGCAATAACAAAGATTCAAGATTAACAGACTAATTTTGGTTTGTAAAATAAAAGAACATGCCTAGTAAAATTTTAGCATCATCTATGGTTTCTTTGTACTTTTCAGTAGGTTCACGTGCCCTAATATTCTCTACTAATTGCCATTTCCTTTGTTTCCTGGTAACTTACCCCACCCTTTATATCATCTAACAACTTTTGTCTCTGTCTCCCCTCTGCTTTTTCCTTTGTATTCTTCCCTCAATAACATTCTTCATCAACAATATCTGGCCTACCCGTTTCCTCTGTTGATGTTTAATTACTTCAATTAAAACCCTCTTCTCCCCAGCCATCTCAGGTATCTCTGTGTTTGTTTTTCTAGAAACCCAACTTACCCTTTCCATTATATGCCTTATCCACATCTCAAATGCCTCTAATGTTTTGATGCTCTTCTTTTTTAAGGTCCATGCTTCATACCCATACAACAAAACACTCCACATCAAGGATTTTACCAATCTTATCCTGGTTCCTTTATCAAGACCTCTAGTCATCAGTTCCTTTCGTTTCATGAAAACACCCTTGGTTAATGCTATTCTTTTTTAAACCTCATCTGTACACCACTTCCAAGTAACTTAGCTTTCTTTCCTGTGGTGAATTTCATTACTTTAGTTTTTCTTACATTTATTTTTATTCCAAATTCCCTTGCTTTATCGTTTAGTGCATTTACTAGTATCCCTGAACCCCTTTCGGAATTGCACACAATAGCTTTATCATCTGCTTTTTTTACTGACTTCACTACATCACCTTCAACTTTCACTTTCTTGTCTATTTCTTCCCAAGCTTCATTAAACATTTCCTCTGCATATATATATTAAAAAGTGATGGTGTTAGTTGGCACCCTTGTCTTATCCCTCTTCCAAACTCTGCCCATTCTGATTCCCCATCAGCTATTCTAACTTGTGATGTTTTATTTAAGTACAAATTTTGCACCAAACCTATTTTTTTAGTCCAACCAAATTTTCTTTAAAATTCCCATCAGTTTTGGCCGTTGAATTATATGGAAGCCTTTTTCAAAATTGACTAAACATACAAATACATCCCTTTTAAATTCTATACTTCATTCTATCAGTACCTGATTTGTCTTCATGTCTTTTATAACTCTATTAACCTACTTTTTTCATCAAATTTAGTTTTCTATCCGTAGGTTTCGCAGGTTTTTCACACCCACCGTCTTGAGGGTGATTTCCTGCAGTGGAGATTTTTCCTTGAGCTCTTAGTTTAGGTTTTTTAATCCACAAAGTAGTTTTCTTCATTGAACTTTTGCAAGCTATCTCTCTCTTTTCTTGTCTCATATGACAAAGGGTTAGAGGGTTAATGTAAGAAGAGACTTGTTAGTCTCAATCTCGCCCTGAATAAAGTCCTTTATTATTATTACCCCAGTTGCATCCCTTGTTCCTTTTCCCTTCTCAAAACCAAACTGGTCTTTTCTGACTCTCCATCTTTCCCATTCTTAACGGCTTCTAGATTCTATTTGGGAGCTAATTTGGCCCTAAAGATCTTTTTAAGTTTCATCTCAGTTTTCATCACTACCATGTTATGACCTGAGTCTACATCAGTACCAGGATAACCTTGTGAGTTTTTGACACTATTTCTGAACCTTTTTCTGACCAAAATGAAATCAATTTGGTACCTATCTGTCCCCTGGCTCCTTGCTTGTGGACTTTTTTCTGTTTTGATGTTGAAAGAGTGTATTTGTAATACAGTTCGTTCCTCTTACAAAAGTCTACTAATTTCTACCCCCTTTCATTTCTATTTCCTAGTCTGAACCCTCCCATCTTTGCCTTGTACAACTTCTGCATTCTAGTATCCCATTACAATTAGGTTTTTCTGCCTTTAATTCTTCCTATCACTTCTTTTATTTGCTCATAAACTAAGTCTACTTAATTTTTGTTGTAATCACTTGTGGGCAAGTACACCTGAACTGTCACTGTGTTTACTGGCTCAGCCTTTACTTCCATTGATATAACCCTATCGTTTATTAGCTCGGTAGCTAGCACCACTTCTCCCACTTTCTTGTCTAACACTATAGTAACGCCCCTCTGGCTAGTATTTCCCTGACTGAAAATTACTCTCACATCATCACTCCAAAAATCTCCCCCATCCTTCCATCATGCATACTTCACATAACCATAATATGTTAATGTTGGACCTCCTCATTTCTACCATAACGTTTTCCAACTTCTTTCTCCTAATCCCTTGTCCTCCTCTCCTAATTCCCTTGTCCCAATGTTCCAGGCTCTCACCCTAGTTTCCCTGGCCATCTTCTCTTCTTTTTTGTCATTCGTTAGGTAAGGAATTTGTGGAATGACATCCGAGATGGCCTTACTCCCATCTTTGATGGGTGCGACATCCTCCATAGAGGGCTGAGTCTCATGTACACCATTGACAATACCATTATACTTGCACATCATATTCTAGGGATAAGTAGTTGAGGTGGTCTCCTCTTGCCTTCCTCAAGGGTGTTTTAACGTGACACCATCACTTGTAATGGATGTCCCATTGGGGTACAGACGCCTTTGCAGCTGCCTCACCAAAATACAGATGCTATGTGGTCTACCGTTCATCTAGTCCCTACCTATTGACCATTCTGGCATGGGTAACTCTACCAGGAAAAAAGTTCCCGCCAGTGTAGCTCTCTAGCTCATTAGAATGGTTAAGCCCTTACACCACAAGTTTGCAGTCCAGAGAAGGGAATTTTTTTTAGCATCACCATTGAGACATTAATAAGTAATATTTTTTGTTCTGATAATTAAATCTATAAATATAGAGAGGGTTGTAAGCCCCATTCTATCTGTGTTGCATTAATTAATATAAATTTTGATATTGTAGAATTTTACTTCCCTCACAGAAGAAGAACAACATAAAATTATTTCTATGAAATTAAGTGGTAAAAAATGTTTACAAAATGGACTAACCAAGTTCAGGTTTAGTAGAGAGATTTTAATGATTTTTGTGACTAAATTAAAGTTAGCCAAATTTTACATCTCTGCTTTGGATAGAACTCTAGGTTTCATTCCCTGTGTGGGTCAAAGTGTTTATGAACTGAGAAAACTTGGGATATACCTGAATTACTCTGTAAAGGGTGCAATGCAGTTCTGAAAATCTTTGAAATCTGCTCATCAGTAAGATTTTATTCACAGTATCTAGTCGATAGTTGAGTACAATGTTGTTCAATGTATTAATTACATAATGAAATTAGGAAAAGAGGACAAAGTTGGTTAATTATCATGAAGTTATATCTCAACCTGTATAAATTAACATTCAGAGGCTCTCATGAAAAGTTTATGAATAAAACATAAAATTCATGCAGAAGCTTGCCAATGATATGCAAGAATACAGTTACTTTTCGTATATATTGGTATTTTACCATAATTATCTTGGATCATGGAGTAATAATTACTGCTTAGTTAGGCCATAAGTACTGCAAGGCCACTAAATGTCATGGTAAATAAAGGAAAATATTGATTTAGAAGTGTTACAACTGTAATATTAATAACCATATAAGGCTTTTACTCAAGGCAACCAGATTTCTAATCTCTTAAATTGTGGCAAATTTGCAGTTCCCCCAAACCATATACAGTTTCAGACTACCATCTAGGTTTCTCTCTTGTCAAGATGTCCAACAAAAGTGGGCTGAAAGCAGAAAATTTACCAAGATTTTACAAATTTTACTGGGTGTATTCCCCTTTTTGTCTGTTATCTATGAATTTTGTTATCAAAACTTTGGTAGCAGAAATTAGTGTTTATGTTTGTTTTTTCGGTTCATAGACTCCAAAACCAGTACTATCCTGGACAAACCTGTGCATGTTGTCAACTTTGTTTTATTAAATTACATTATGTTTAAGTATAATATTTAAATAGTGATCATAATTTTATATGATCTATCTCTTTTGAAGTCTTGAAATGACAATGAGGCATGTGCTAGGCACATGTCTTTCTTGAGAAAACTGCTTGGTTTGTTCAAAACCCATATAGGCTGTTGTACTTTCAATAAATTATTCTAAAATTCAATTTATTGTGAATTAGATTATCACTTAAGATAAATATGGGGAGAGTATGCAGTGAAGTAACTACCAATTAAATTTTATTCCCTCTTAATCCCATCAGATATTTTTTATCTTGAGGTAACCATTTATCACTCAATCCATAATGATTGCCTTATCACTCAAATTTTCATATTGCTCAAAAATTATTTTGAGAAAGATTTTCTTTATCTTATGTATAAGCTAATCCTGATAGATAATGTATCTGATGTAGCGGTAAGCAGTCCTTGGTTCATCGATATTTTTACTCAGGAGCCCAATATTCCCAACATGGTTGGTATCAGGAAGGAGATTCAGCTGTAACAATTCATTCCAATACCTAAAGATTCATCTTCTTTGATTACACTGCTACTATCTTCCAGCAACTCAGGCGGTAGGAGAGTGAAATAAGGCTGAGGAACCACATTTTCAATATCTTATGATATTCTGTTTCCATTTGTGTTCCATCTATCTAAAGAGTTTCTGCATGAGTTTCCAACCTACATTTCTTTATAACATCAATATTTGCTTTTTGTCATTTAACAACACCTTGAAGAATGCTTGGCGAGGCCTACATCCATGTTGGGTTGAAATAGCTGACAATGATTTATTCATAATAAAGCAATCAAATAATTCAGTGATGAAATGGTCAAAGATAACGATAAAAGATTGGTAAAGATGTGGTAACATTTTTTTATGCACAAACATTCCCAAGAAGCTCCAATTACATTGGTAATGTTATCTCTCTGTGATGAAATTAGTTTTGAAAAGAAACTTGATAATTTAAGGAGTTCCAGGAAAGTAGTTGAATCCCTCATATTGAACTTTGGAAGGCAGATGATGGAAAGTGATGATAACTTTTCTAGTGCAAAACAAGAGGATTTGCAGACTGAAATTCAGAAGTGTGGATGGGGTTGATTTATAGCAAAGACTTCCAAAGCTACCTCTGCAGATTTAAGATACAACTCAAACGTCAAGGAATTCCCAAACATATGTTTGTACGCTCTAGAAAGAATTCAGGTTGAAAAAGAAGTGACAAATTTTGAAAACAGAAGCTATTAATATTTTCACAATGAAATCCCACTCAATTATACTATGCAAATGCTCTTATTTCTTGAATCTTGGAGAATAAAGTGCAATTGTAATGTGACATTAGAAGCATTATCTGAGTAACACTTAGATAGCCAGTGACTCCAGAGCTTACAACATAACATGGTGCCACTGGACTGCAGTTAGGAAATACCAGTACAGAAAAATGAATAATCAGGGCCAGTATTTTCAATTGCGAAAAGAAAATTATGACAAATACAATAACAGAGTAGGAATTAATGGAAATATTCAACTATTTCTTCTTTCACTACTCCTAAATTTGATTTGGTAGATGTCAGTGAGGAGCATGGTGTTTTTTTGAATGTGAATCTTAATTTTTTGTAAAAAAGAACAACGAAGAATAATTTGAGAGAAAAAAACAAATAAATACATTCATGGGAATCACTTTTTTTCCTTTCTAATGAAAACATGTTAATGGTATCTTCTAATCACAATTCGTATCCTTGCATACAACATTTGGTGCAGACAAATCCATACGTTTTTTAAATCAATTCTTTTTTACCATTGGCTGGATCTAACATACTTCTTAAAGTCCCTGCAAAGGAAATGTCAGTGATAGAACTCCCTTTTCATGCATAACAAAACATGAAATGCTTTTCCCAAAGGGTTATACAACATAAGCAAGAGATAAAACAATGTCTCAGCCTCCTTACAAGCTTCTAATATTTATGGGAATTTCTAAGTCACGAAAGGAATTTTATTACGCTTTTAACTTGTTCTGTAAAGTTTTAAAAGATTTTTCCAATGGACACAAATCAACCTATTAATTTTTGGCCCCTCCTACATTTATTGCTGTCAGTTTAATATTTCATTTTTAGCTCTTAGAAATCCATGTTGAGTAAGTTGCTGATTGCAATTGGTTGGTTTTCAGAAGATTCCTAGAGTAAAGGGTTTACTTCAGGTCTACAATAATCTCAATACATTTTTTCCCATGATCACACTTCATAATCATGTATTTTAAAAACATAAATACAGGGTTATCATGAAATCATAGCTTATGCCATAAAAATTTTTATCCATGTCCATAATTTTATCTTTTTCATCATTTGTAATGACCATGGGTTTTTAAATAAATCTGGAAAGAATCAAAGTTTTAAAATTTCAGAGGAATTTAATTTTATAATTAATTAGCAAGGACGACATACAATAATTCATATTTTGGACAATGACATGACGTTTAATTCCATCACCCTCATCCAACCCAGATAAATCTATTTTCTGTTTTTACATATGGCCATATTCATTCAGAACACCAATACTAAGCTAGGTACAAGGTCAGCCATCCAACTAAGGGGGACTGGATGCAAATTTCTATAGGGCCCTCATCTCTGATTCCTATGCCCATTTGATAAGTATTAGGTTATATACTCGTATAAATGATATTTGGCAGGAAAACATTTCATCCTATTATATCAATACACAATAACAATATCGTTATTGTATATTTTAACGATAGCAATTTTGTTTGCCATTAGCAGTATAACGAGGTTATCTCTTCAAAATGGGTCTCCTTCAAACTGGGGGCACAGTTGATTTATGCATCCATGGAAACCCCTGCTTGGTCTACCCTGGTAATAAAGATTTGAATGGTTAAAAAAAATTTCATTCTTTCAGTTTCATCTGGTAGCCAAGGATCTCCCTTGTCCATACCTCTTTCATTCGTACATGTACAAAGGTGCGTAAAAATGTTGATTACCATCTTTCAATTGGAATATTTATACATATTTCCAGCAAATGTATCATTGAAAAGCGATGAGATACGCATGGTTCACATGCTTTTGAATTTAGAAGAAGAAATTGAAAGAGAAAAAGTCTGCCGCAGCCTGGAATCGAACCCGGGTCTCCGACTTTCCGGGCGGGTGCTCTGCCCTCCGCAGTACACCGAGTCCCATCATAGCCCACGAAATTGAAGGAGGGATCGTTCTGTCGTGGTAGCTGAGAGGACAGAGCACCCGCCCGGAAAGTGGGAATTTCTTCTTCTAAAGATTTCGTTGTTTATAACATAAGTTTGTTGCAGTCATTGAATTTGTCCACAGAATATCACTTGAGTAAGATAATCTCATTACAGAAAGTAAAGCCTCCGGTCTCAATTGTTTTTACTCTGAATCGCCAGTTAATCGAACTCCATTGTTGAAGCTATTTTGGGTGGATACCACCAGCATCAACAGTCAACAACATAATAGTTCTTTGCCTGACAAAAGTTTTGGTGACATCCCTTCTTAAACATGGCTAGGATGTTCCTGGGCAAAGGAAGAATAATATCTTCATCTTTTGCTGCAAATACAGTCTATCAATCCGGATGCCATTGTAAGTAACATTTGAATGCAAAGTACAATAGGAATACATGTAAGTCGGTCTCTAAATACTTCTTCAAATATGAATTTTCAATCGCAATATTTTAATGTTTCACCATTATTATTTCTAAAGCTCTTCTTACCTCAATCGGGGAAATATTCCTCAACTACTTCCGAAATCATATTCAACTTCCTGCCGGGCAAGCACAATTCGAAGTCAGAATATGATCATATTCTGACTAGAGTCCGCTGTGAAATATCTCTTACGAAATAAGGCATTTCACAACCGCTTTCTCAATTAGGTAATAATGGTAAAAATGGTTAGTATTTTTAAGAAATTTCTTTCTCACTGTTTTTTCCCAATTTCCAGCACCCCAAGCTCAATACAATCCCAAGGAATAAAAAGTGTGAAAAATAGCGACATTACTGGAACTCGAACCCAGGTATTCCCGGAACCCGGGCAGGTATCTAACCTAAGGGTAGAATACCTGCCCGGTAACCATAGGTAAGTATAAACGACACAGAATCAGGAGTAATAATACCTGCCAGGAAAGAGGGAGACCTGGGTTCGAGTCCCAGTCATGTCGCCATTTTTCACACTTGTTATTCCTTGGGATTTAGCCGCACGACTTTATTGTGCAAAAGTTAACAGCTTTACCTTAATCCTCAATACAATCCGCATAAATTCTCCAGAATAGTTTGTCTAGTATCCGCAAATAATGCGCAATATGCAATTTATATTTAATTGAGAATCGCAGAAAGAATCCGAAAGAAATTCAGGTGAACACTATCTTTTCCACAAGATAGTGTTCCTCTGCTCTCACTCACTCTCTACAGAGTAGAGACAACCAAGGTGAATTTTCATGATGGTGAATATATTCACCATCGATTATAATCGAATTAAACTTCTCCTAAAATGAAGATATAAGAAGTTGTTATTACGCAAAGAATGAAAAGATGCAACTTTTACCCTTACCATGAAATATGTTATTATGGAACCACAGTTTCGACGCTGCGGTTGTTCATCAGACAAATTTAAAGGAAGTGGATATGAAAGGCAATTAACATATAAATGGTACAATGAAAGATGATATCTTCGGTTACGTATCATAACTCGTATTAACAAATCATTCCTGCATTTATCTGAAAACGATATTACAGCGCTCCAATAGAATATTAGACGATGAAAAAGCATACTATAGAAAACGTGACTAGAATTTTATGTGAATTCGAATTCAACCGTTGTAATTCACGGGTATCACCGAATATTAAGTAAAATGTTACTTTCCATACTTGAAATTACCAAGACGAAGGAAAACATTAAAATTTTCCGTCAACATTTTGTGCTCCTTGGTCAAAGCAGTCAAATTCCACTGCTTTCTCGAGATGAACATACTTCAGTCACACAATGTTTCCTCTTTCAATTCAAAACGATGTTTGCCGCCGCATTACGAGATAATTTGTCCCACAGAGGAGGAACTGATGTTGATGATGTCCATTGATTTTAAATCTTAAGTTTTTATATTTTCATCTTTGAAGGAGATATTTATTTATACCTCTTCTATTTGAAAACAAGCAGATTCTCCGCCCACTTCGTTATCCCACCGAGGTTACTCCAAAGACTTACCAAGTTTACCAATAGATGTCAGAATCAGCGGACTTCCCGTTGCACGTGCAGTGCGAGAAGCGTTTCGACTGGTATTTCCCAGGTCAGTGGAATTATTCTCCTCTTTCGATAGGCGCCAATCGTAGCCCGACCTTGAAGGGAGCGTGAAGTATTGATCTCTGACATTATATCTGTAGTACTGCTGAAGAAACCATGGCCCATCATGTTCAGAACAAGGTGATTACACACGAAACGTTTATTTTAAGCAAGTTCTAATCTTAGAGACCGAAAATCGCTGTTTAAAGAAAGGTGCATAATGTCGTCATTTTGCCCATTAGGAGGACCTCGAGGCTAAGCTCACCGAAGCTGGAGACAATTTGGTGGTGATTGACTTCTCCGCAACGTGGTGTGGTCCTTGCCGAATGATTGGCCCTGTATTTGAGGTATGATTTTAAATTTATTTCAATTTCAAATCTCGACCGATGACAGTTGCTATTATAGTGGCGGCATCAAAGGCGTTATTTCATTGTGTACAACTTCCTTTTGCTTAGATTTTCATTTAGATTTAGTTCAATGACCATTAATCTATGTTTACGGATGAATGATTCCATTCGTTGTTTTTCTGAGCTTGCCGAATATCAGAATTTGATCTGTGGCTCGAAGTGACTGGCTGTGAGAGCCGCATTTGTTGGTGCCAGAGTTCTTGGTGGTTGCGTCATGTCCCGACTTTAGTTTCAACCACAGATTTTTCTAATCATTGTAGTTTATAATATGCGATTTTTGGCCACAAATCTCATTAATGGACTGTATTTTTAGTCCCCGATTATTGCTCCGTATTCGGTCAAACAAAATGTTGCTTTACAAATGATTTACCGAGGTATGATATTCATTTAATTCACTCCTTGGCCTTCCTTTTCAATCCTTGCTTTTCTCAGATGCTATTAAATGCTTAATGACCCGTGTTGTAAAAACGGTCTGCAATGGAACAGCGTGAATTTTGCCGTAAACAGTTCTAAGTCACCGTCCAAAGAAGAATAAACCATTTTAGCAAGCAAGGAAATGGGCAAGATGACTTGGCACGATAAGTCGTGCATCTAGGAAAATTCCCAAGGAGAAACGGACATGAAAAAAGTCTGACGGAACCGGGAGATTGGGAATTGGGAGACCCGGGTTCGAGTCCCGGCTCCGTCAGACTTTTTTCATGTCCGTTTCTCCTTGGGCATTTTAGCAAGCGCTGGAGGATTTCTTGAATCTAAATCTAAAGTTTTTGATTCCTCATTCAACTGCAAAACTAGCGATGTTTTGCTTGCAGGTACGGCAGTTGAAACTCTTCCAATAATACCTAACATATCTTAGTAGTTACCAGAAATCAGGGGTCATCGTTTTCTTAGGCGATAAACTTATTGTTCCTTAGTACTGAGTTCTACGTGCAAAAATATTTCTCATTATGATGAGTGTCCTATGAATAGGCTTACCATCCGTTTTGATCGGGACTGTCTCTGTTTTAAAACACGGTCCCTGTCAAATTTTCTGTTGCGAAGAAAAAATTTCATTGCTCTTATACCGTCAGAATAAAAGATAAATGTAGATGTCACAGACTCAAAAAGCTCCTTGCCAAATGATGCGGATGCTTGACTCATTTTTAAACAGCTAATTCTATACGTTCATACATTAATTTTTCATAATTTATTGGTGATATTGATCGGGAGGTGCTGGAAGTTAAAGGAAGGGTTCTTTGTTAAATAAATGAATTAAGTTAAAAATTCTCACAAATTGGGTTCTACCTTAGGCTGCGGAATGTCTATCTCTTGTAGCTGAACCTATCATCAAAGCACCTGTATCGAATTTGATATTTGTGATCAAAATTAGTGTATATAAAATATCGTTTGTCTATGAGGCATTGCAAGTTGTTTAACAGCGAAATCGTTGTAAATGGTTTTGATGTATTAGAATACTTCTTAAAGTTATGGTTTAAAAGTCAGTTACATCAGCGAAGGACTTCTGAACTTTTGTTGACATTTTCCAGAGTATGGCCTCGGAGATGCAGTTCTCCAACGTAGTTTTCCTGAAGGTTGATGTCGACGAGTGTGACGACATAGCAGCGGAGTATGAAATTTCTGCTATGCCAACATTCGTCTTTTTGAGAAAGTCTCAGAAGGTAAGCATTGTTATTTAATATTTCGCTAGAGTATAAATTTGTGTCCCACTAGTTGAATGGTAGGGTGTGTGAGAAGCATATTGCCAAGTGATTGTAATTTGGTGAATTATTTAGGGATTATGTTAAAAACAAAGGGGCATGGGTTGTAAATGAATGTGCATTGAATAGCATGCTTGTTTGACTGTATGACTGAATAGTGCCAAAAGATATAGTTGAATGTGAGTGACATTAAAGTGAGACAGACTAAGATTGTGGTACTTCTACTCCAAACTCACCTTGATACTGTGGCATCTACTGGTAGCTGCTTCAGCAGTATCATCTTCCATTTCCTCAGTTCTTTTGGTTACCAAAAGTAGGTTTTTGCAACAACAGCAACTTTCTAACTTATTTACTCTCCGACAAAAGTTGATATTGCCATACTTGATGTTAACTCCTTTCTGACTGCCAAAAAAACACTCACTCAAATAATCTCTTTTAGGTAATGGAAGACTTAGATTAAACATCTGGTAGTAGACAGAGCAGCATGTGTGCTTAGAATAAAAGGGCCTAAAGCTGATAGTGTTCAGATCCGGAAGAGGGAATTATGAAGTGTTTGGTTGTTTGAAATGAAAGATATAGAAGAATAGAGGGTCTTAGATTTTTTTTACATTATATGCACGTGTGTCTTGATAAATTAGCCTAGTTTTAATAAGACAACCATGCCTGTTCAAATTCAACCTTCAATTGGGTTTGTAACACGTAATCTGATTCTTTATTTTAATTTTTCAGGTTTCAACTTTCTCGGGAGCCAATGCTGATAAGCTGAGGCAAACCATTACATCTTTGTTGTGAAATAAGAGTTAATGTCTTATTCTCAAATTGCCTTGCCTTAAAATTATTTTTATGTGCAGCTATAGTCTGTTTAGGCAAGTTATTTCGGAATACTTAAAAACATTTTTCATTGTCAAAATCAAATGCATTGCTTTAAAATCAGATATCCACATGAGTGTTGTATTGTCTTGTCTGAGAAGAGATTGTATAATGTTAAATCATGTCAAAGATAGATTTTAGAGAGAGGGATAAATTATGCATTTCTTAATTTGTTCAGCTTTTAATTGTGAAATTGATCCAACACCAAAGATTTGATCGAAATATGCAGAATCTTGTATTAAATCTGTGATATGGAAACTAATTCTTCATCCACTTGCTCTTTGTATGTTATCAGTCTGTGTCACATCCTTTGGTTTGTACATTTGCATTTGAATTGCCACAGAAGACTGAATTGTTGTGAATGCAAATAAAATTCTTGATTTAAATAGCATTGTAACTTTTATTGATCACAATCTTGGTTGCCATTCCCTGATGTTTTGCAGCTTTTTCATCATAAAGTTTAGTAAAAAGTTTCTCCATTGGTGAGTTTTTAAAGGTTTTCTTGAAGTTCTTTACTTTTATGCTGTGTTATTAATGGGTGAAAAAGTATCAATCATCTTCAAAAATCAAGTAGCACTGTTGCCACTCTGGCATGAAATCCTTTCAAGGAAAGACTTGAGTGGAGTGAGGGAAAAGCTATTAATCACAGTTGTCACTTGTCTTCAGACAAACTGTGAAGTGTAGTGTAGACTATGTTGATGAGATCGGAGGAGCATTGTTTTACTCCAGCTTTGGGAGAACATTCCCCTCAGTTCCTTGATATTGTCATTTGTCATTTAGATCTCTTCCACAATCTGTAAGGAACTAATGTGCAGACAATGTTTTCATACCAGAGATACCATCCAGAATAAAATAGAGGTTCTTTGCAGAGTTGCAAGAAATGGGACTGCCACTGGTGTGTTGCGTTTTCCACAAATGCACAAATAGGTCATAGATATGGGCGAGGAATATGAGGGAATTTAGGCATTTCATAAGGTCTACAATGAAACTTTTCCATTGTATGAAAGGGTTAATGTGATTGTTATATCTGTAATAATTACAGTAAAAACTGGTTAACACAAAGTGTAGTATTGGTATGTTCAATCTCCTTCAATTATCAATGAAAATTAATTCATTTGATGCAAAAGTACACTTGTAAACATTTTGTTCTACAGGGAAAAAATACTTACTAAATTCTTGGGATGACTTGAAACTGCTTTCATGGTGATATCTTAATTGAAATAAAATTTTCATTTATTTTAAATTGAGTTTTCATTCATAAACTTGTTTTTGTTTATAAATAGCTGCTTTGTATGGTTAATTTTTTAAAATTCAATTTTTATTTTCTTAAGGAGTAGCTGTTGTATGACAGTTGCTATTATAGTGGCGGCATCAAAGGCGTTATTTCATTGTGTACAACTTCCTTTTGCTTAGATTTTCATTTAGATTTAGTTCAATGACCATTAATCTATGTTTACGGATGAATGATTCCATTCGTTGTTTTTCTGAGCTTGCCGAATATCAGAATTTGATCTGNGGTCGGTGGTGTATGGTGGGTGCCTTTGCGAGGCCATGGCTGTGAACAATGCTTTGACTTTTCCGTGTCTTTTATCAAAGTTCTCGCAATTTCTAATTCATATGAATATTTCACGACTAAAATAAGATTCTACGATAATTTTACTTTCTTGTGACACTTATCTCAATTTCGTAAGACTATTGTTTCTAATTTAATTTTGTTAAAGAAACAACCTCTGCAGGTAACGAAAGCCTATTTTACGTACATTTCTTATGGAAAAGTATACTAACTGGTTTTCTTCTTCTTCTTCAGTGTTCAATCTATCGATTGGTTTTCAGCAATTCGCCATTCCTCACGTTTATCTGCCTTCCTCTTCATTTCTGTGTAGCTTTTACATCAAACGTCCTTCATTATCTGACTCAGATACTCCAGACGTGGCCTTCCTTTCTTTCTTTCACTTTCCTGCAACTTTTCCTTCCATTATTAATTTCAGGACTTCTTATTTATAATATAATAGCCCAAATTTTTGGGGGTATAATATTATCCCCTAAACTGAATATCCTCATGTATATTATAGTATCCCCTAAACTGATTATCCTCGTGTATTTATATGAGATAACTCATGAAATTAATGTTCAACAATTGCTTTGGTCGTCATAGGGATGGATTGTTTATTTCCGAAAAAATTACGAGTTTTTCGTGTACTTTAACAAATTTCTCGCAATTTTGAATGTATATGAATATTTCACGACTAAAGTAAGATTCTATGGTTATTTTCCTTTCTTTAGGCACTTGCCTTAATTTCGTAGGACCATTGTTTCTAATTTAATTTTTTAAAAGAAACAACCTCTGCCAGTCATGAAAACGTACTTTACGTTCATTTCTTCTGGAAACGTATTACGGGCTCCTGGGTTCGAACCCGGGGCTTGGCAGAGATGAGATAAGTTTTCCTGGGGGTTTCAGCATCGTAGAAACACAATGCAGTTTGTTCCAGATCTCTAAGGCAAGCCGTTTCTGAGATAATTAGGGGGACGGACGGACAGACATTTGCTTTCTATGTATAGGATGTCAGTGATTTTGCTATTAAATTCATATTAGTAGGATATTGAAGAATTTTTATTTGATTTCTCTTATATGATTGCGTTAAGTCAGTTCTCATCCTGTAACGTAGTAAATAGCAGGCAATCTCTGTTTCATTTTCTTTAGGTAGAAATAAGCTCTAAAGGAATTTTCTGGGAATCAATGTTTCATTCTAGTGGCTGGGGTCACTGGGGATCGTCCAATTTGACTATCTGAATGGTTAATCCTGTCCGTTATTTGCCCAAATTCAGAGGGAAACCACTGCAATACGCCCCGGATTTTTGTTCAAAGGATATTGTTTTGTTTCGAATTCTCGGAAACTGTTGGAATGTAGCGTAATTTCATCTAAATCCATTCCTGCTGCGAATTTCAAAGCTGCGTCTGAGAATTTCGCTCAATAATTGCTATTTTATCGTAACAGCTTTTTGGCATAATTTATTGCCCGAGGTTGCGCCATCTATAGTTCTCAGCTAAAGATAACCTACGGATTTCCATTACATTATTTTGCTGTATACTGTAGATGCCTGATGTAATCGAAGTAGTGTTGTATAGTTGGGTACAAGCTACTTAATTGTGGCGAAAAATCCTTGTCTAAATATCACCTTATTTGCATCTCGGTTGTTAGAAACAAGAAAAACCAATAATTCTTAGTAGTTTAGTAACATTTGCGGATTTAACTCTTAATCAGGAATGAGGTCAATGTTACCCCGAGAAGTGAGAATTGTGAGCTAGGTTGTCGAATTCGGTAAACCGATCTATGTACGTACCTATTATATAGCTTGGACCCCCTGCCATGCGCCACTGGCGGCTTGCGAGGTATGAATCTGAATCTATTATGTGCATATACATTCATAACAATTGCCGCAGCCGCTCCTCGCGCAGTGCAAACAAAGAAGGCACGCGGAAAGCGTTGTCCGGTACATTTGCAGAAGATGTAATCTGTATTATGAGACCTCCCTGTTACTTCGGCCGATCCGACAATGAGTATAAAATAATAGAAATATATGAGAGGACAAGTCGTTTCAGGGACTCATTCTTTCCGCGAACGATACGCGACAACAATAAGCCAAACGCCGAAAGGCGTTAAGTTAAGCTGTCGAAGTATTTATGTAGATGTCATAATAATGTCTGCGATGCAATATTTTGTAAGTTTCCTTAGAATTACTATAGTTTCTCAACTTATCACCTTTAAATGAATGATAAGGTTGTAATTCGCATGGAATTTCCTGTCACCAATGTTTTATCAATTGTAATAAGAAAATCTTCTCCTGGCCGGTTAGTTCAATGTTTAGAACCGATTGGAAATTGTGAGACTCGAGTTAAGAGTCCCGGTCCCGTCAATTCTTTATTGCGTCATTTTCTCCTTGGGAATTTTTCTAGGCGCACGCCTTTACGTGCAAAGTCACCTTCAAGCTCTTTGCTCGAATTTATATATATTCTTTATTTATACTATTAAAGAAGATCGTGAGTTATTATCAGTTAAAAAGTCACCAGAGGCCTCCCTTTGCTCCACCGGATGATATTTTCCCACCGCAGATCCATCGCCTTTGTTGAAAGCAGGTCAGGATTCGATTCCCGTTGAGGACCACTTTAAAAAGGGAGCAAAAAACCGCAGCTGTCGGAGCACATCATAATAGTACCTCTATCTGTATTTTACGCTTTGGGGTAATACGAGAAGTCAAAGAAGATGATTCAGGAACGATCTCTTCGACAGCTGAGGCGTCAGATCATTAATATAGTAAACCTTACGAGGATATAAAGCTGAAAGTCGATCACACTCTCTCTTCCACTTTTTGAAAAAGCTCATTCGTCATGAAAAATTCCTAATGTCGTTTCACGTCACTCATGTGCTTTAACGATAAAGTCGCCCACCCATTATCTCCATATCAAGAAACAAACTAATCGAGCGTTTAAATCTCGTTGTATCTTCTCCCCACCGATCGTGCATGTTTCTATTTATAAACTGTTTCGCGCCGGCGGAATTCGCGGAGAAATGCATCAACTATCGCGAAGAATATTTTCACCCAATGATGACGATTTCGAACAAATGTAAGTGCCAGGCATAGCAATTCACCCTTTGGGTTCCCTTCTTAGTGGAGCTCTAGACCCTTCCCTGGCGTTGGCGGAAAATAAAACTTAATTGCTGTCGCTTTGCTAGAGAATTACATGTTGCGTTCATTGTTAATACTACCTTCGCAATGAAAATTTGCATTTCGTTGAAAACATAATACTTTCCAATGAAATTTTACTAAAAGTATTTCTGTTTTTAGTATACTTCTATATAAAGGCAATGGAAATTTTTGGACTTTCCCTACTTCAATAGCAACGTTAATATCAACAGTAGAGTTTAGTTTAAAAGTCGCACATTATCGGTGAAACACCAAATTTACGTTTCCAAGGCAATATTGGCCATTAGTGCAGTTGCGGTAGACATTGATGTAATGTAGTAGACGGCATTAGACAGAAAGTACTTCACTATTAATAATCCATCCACCAGTAGTATTAGACTGAGATAGACGGTAGCTCAGTCCTTACCTCCCCCCGCAAAGCACCTCCGCTGAAGTAATCATGATGACTCGATTTTAAGCTTCATTTGTTTCTCCTTCATGCAAGCGCTGCAGGAATATCCGTAGGACCATGTTCACAGCTTTTAACGCAAATTATATGAATGATAATGAACGTTTATTTGTAGGAAATGAAATTTTTTTGTAAAGTTGGGTAGAATTTCTCACTGATATCCTTCGGCGATATTTGCGTGGATTTGGATTGCGCTATATATGATTATAAATCGAGTGTAGAAGTGCACCGATATTTTTTCTATAGCCATTTCGCAGAAACGAAAATGCAAGTCATATTTAGGATCGTCGAAGTTGTTTCCTCCGGGACCGGCCCTATGCGGTTAGCAAGATAGGGATAGTATTGCTATATAGTTAGGGACACCCCCTGAATTAGTTTTTCTTTAACAGAAGTCACAAAATCCAGAAAACCACCAAAAAAGGGATAGTTGAGCCTAACGCGCGTTTCGCACTCCCAGAGTCCATCTTCAGAGGCGTAATAGTGACTCTATTTATTTTATTTAGTTTTTCTTTGCTAATTGTGTTGATTTGAGTACAACATGGACAAGGGGACGCCTTCGTATGAAATTTCATTGGCACACTTAAGTAACTAGACCCAGAAATTTTTCTTACGATCCAATTAAATACTTTTTATTCAAGGGAGACAGCACTCTTTCATAAGCAGCGGTAAACGTTCGTGGTATTTTCAGTATTAAGTTTTTCAATGAAAGCATAGTTATTCTCTTAGTATTTTTGGTTCTGTAATAATACATATGGTAGGTTACAGGTTAGTGAAATAGTAGTGAACGAAATACACAGGGTCGGGCTCTGGCAGGTAGTGACGCAACTGCAAATGGATGCACTTTTCGCTTGGGCGTCAATTCTCTTATAGAAACATATTGTGGCAACTGAAAATTGACAATAATTTTCAACAATAATAATTAATGTCAACAATAATAATTATTTATTATAATAATTGTAATAATGTAAACTTTTCATAGCTGTGAGAGATGTTACATTGACTGTGCAGCCCTTGAGGTGAATGAAAGAACGAAGTATGTTTGACTGTTGCAAATATAATGGCATTTCGCAACCACAACAAATTTTATAATTGTGAAAATTGAAGAGGAAGAAAAATAAAAAATAATGAAAAGACAGCGAGTTGATGTTGCCTCGAGTCGTACAATCATCTACAAATGCACCTATAAGTTCGGCGAAAATCACTTCGAAATAGCCGAAGAACATCGAGGTTCGATGCATAAGGAATGAATTGCTGTCACATCCACTCTAAAGCGCTATCTCGGTCGTATTGCAGTTCTGAAGGGCGCCCTAAGCGGTTTTTACTGTTTTTAGATCGCCCTGCTATCTCACAGAACCGCACCGGCGGTCTCTATGACGAGCGCTCAGATAAACAAGCGGACGCGCTCTTTTCTTAACGCTCATTTTACCGCAAAGGATAACGTACAGTTCTAAAAGTCGTGGAAGATATGAGTAAGACGATAAAAACGGTTATTATCTGAAACGCCAATGACAGGAATTGCTTGCAAGTGCTCGGAAATCTTTCCTTCCCAAAATTTTTGTTTCCGAACTGCCTTATCTTATCTTCTCGAGCGACTCATGATTTACGCCCTCACCTCTAATCTAATTGTGGGACACTGGAAATCGGGAGAATTGGTTCAGTTTTCCCGATTTCGAACGGTCAGAGCTATCCTAGTGATTTTGCGAGGGTTGGTTCGTAGGACTCGCTTGTTTAAACATGAGATAAGGATACGTAAGTATCCGAGAACCTTTCCGGAGGTTCATATGAATCCTTGCCATGCGTTCACGAGTGACTATTCCGGTTCTAACGCATGGTCCCGGTAAATTCTTCTGATGTCCCGGTTTGATTAAACAATTCGGAGAGAGATTATAGTATAAAATACTAACATTTCTATGAAAGATATCCATATTCCCGATTTTTACCATAAGAACATGGTGGCCGTATTCATATGCCCTACAACTGTGTACATACGTCCCGGTTTTCCGGGATTTGTCGCGTATTTTAATCACTTCTCCCGGTGTCCTGGAAAGCATTTTTGGGACGCACAAATGTCCCGAATATTATGGAATCCGCTACTAGAATGACTTTCAGATATTTTGATTTATAGCATTGGTTATTACTGAACTGTGTTAATCGATAAATTAGCGCTGTTGTGTCTAATTTCATCATACTAATGTGGGATCTTAGTCTGATGATAATTATACGGAAGAATTTATTTGTAGCTCATACTTCCGATTCTCTCCTGCTCTTTTGCGTTCTCTCATTTGAGTG
The DNA here is from genome assembly GCA_000376725.2 of Ladona fulva. Classification (NCBI taxonomy): domain Eukaryota; kingdom Metazoa; phylum Arthropoda; class Insecta; order Odonata; family Libellulidae; genus Ladona; species Ladona fulva. Next base: position 912,426 of record KZ308494.1, on the reverse strand, counting down.
AACATGTCTTTTGGGTGTGTCACATAAGTGTCCTTTGTGTACCAGCGTTGGAAACCATGAATATACTCTTACATCAAAGAACTCTGACCTGAACCATATATCGCAAAGAACTATTATTTTAACAATAAGCTGCAAATATTTTCCTTGTATTATGAATTTCCATGAACTTCTATTAGCATGGATGAATTACCGCGAACCTTTACCGAATTACCTTTCGTTTTGATAGCTTATTTTTGGAAATAACATGTTAAGATGATTTTTTTCTGATTTACTTTAGATCTTTCGGTGCCTTTTACCAAGACTAATTGTAAGACCTAATGGCTGAATATTAGCGTTGTCCCGGTTTTGTCCCGATTTTCCCGGATATTTTGTCCTCAAAGCACTAAAATGTCCCAGTTTGGTGCCATCGGTCTCTGGGCATATAACTCTTCGCTCTCCCATCTCAACGCCGTGAACTTTTTGATAAAGCCGCAGTGAGTGCGGAGGGCATTATGGGGCACGTGTTCGGGGCTCAGTTTTTTAGGACGCAAAATGGGAGTCAATCGGGCGTTACCGTAAATCATATTTCCTCGTCTTGCGTACCCTCCAAAATGTTTAACATCAATTTTGAATTTTTTACGCTTGCATTGTTCATATGTCCAAACATGAATTTGAAATTCAGAAAACCCCTCGTGAAAGCATTTGTTTTGAGCGTAATATTATATGGGAATGAGACTTGAACCTTGGTAAAGTTGGAGGAGGCTCGGCTGAAGCTATGGAAATGTGGCAAAGAACAAGTTGAGTTGAAAGGGAAAGCAACGTGGAGGTTTTGATGGAGGCCAAGGAGGAGAGAAACTTAATGAAGACTATAGAGGAAAGAAGAATAAATTATGTTGTACAAGTTCAAAGGCACAACATCCATATAATGGATATAGTAAAGGAAAAAATCCTTGGTAAGAAAGATAGAGGACGACCTAGGAAGAAATTCTTACATGACATACGAAGTATAATGGGTATGAGAAACTATGAGGAAATATCAGCGATTGGAAGATTTAATTGATTGCAACAAACAACCTTACTGGCTTTTCGAAAACGATTATTATGTTTACATTAAAGAAGAGGAAGGCTCCTCTGTAATACTTGTGAACTTAATTAACCCTTAAGGAGTAGCGTCAGGTCCTTATGACCCAAACGAAACTCGTTTGAGAAAATTTTATATTAAGAGGTTTAGTACGAATACAAGATTTCAACGAAAATTTTTTATCCGTTCTTAACTACTGTTTTACATGCTCTAAACTAATGATTATCAAGCTCTCATAAACATACAATTGAACGCCCTATCTATAATTCAGTTTTAACATTAAGGGTAATTTATGGCTATATTATAAATTAATAGTCCCCATTTTCTAACTTTATTTCGGCAACCAATTATTTTGCTTTCTTATATCGACATGCAATACAGCCATCTTTCTTCCACAATTGCGATGAGACCAATAATGCTTCTGAAAAGCTGGACAGGACGGACTAGCGATTCCCCGGATAATAGAAAGCTTACCATGGAATTAAACGGTAATTGAAAGTAATTCAGTAAATTAACGTAATGAATGCCTATGTCATGGCTTAACGCCAATATCCATCTTCTCTACCAATAAATTATTCCGTTCTAACAACACACTTCGCAATGCGAAGCTCGAGTATCAAATCGCAAGTGGCTAGTAAGAAGCGCCGCAGCATATTGTTGTAGTAAGCGGCATATTGTTGAGTAAGCGGCATCTTGTTGTTAGCAACGGTACTATTTATTGCTATGTGTTAGTATTGTGGATATCAGTTACGGTGAAGTCGATTCTGTTCTTATTTCATCAGGCGATGAGAGAAGAGGGATCATCAGGGATGACTTAGAATCTCATTGGTAAGTCATAATGCAATATTGTGTGAAATAGTATATTATATAGTTCAATCTATAAAAACTATATGAATACAAGGAAATTAAGGGAGAAATATATTAATTTACGCCAAATACATATTGGTGCATAACTTGTATATTTATTATCCTGAAATAGTTGAATATTGCTGGTAAATATGGTAAAACATTGTGTTGATTATAGTCATATGACAACGAAACGGAGGACAATTGTTATTTCCGTTGTCTGTTTCGTCGTCATATTAGTAGATTAAATGTTTCGGACATGTTTTTAACTCAAATCTTATGTATTAAGTGGTACGGTTTATGAAAGAGGTTCACTTGAAAGAAAGATTAGGAGCTTCTTAGGGTACGGAATAACTTCTTTGTAAAGCCTTCGGAGTTCAGTTTTTCGCCTGTAAATGGAAAGTGAGGTCTTAAAATATAGCGTATACGGATTATGTAAGATAAAATACGGAGGAAAAAGAAGAAAACCATCTGCCTGACGTCAGAAAACGCCACGCTAGTTTTCCTTTGCGGCCAAGTGGTCAATTCAAGAAAACCTTAGAAGTTGCAGCGTCATTTCCAAAAATATGTAACCTGTTTATATTTTGCAAGACTTGGTTTACAACGGCAGGCTGGAGACCTGAGTCAATGAGAGTAGAAGCATTCTAGCTCTTAAGGAGGAAATAACGGCCACCTCCCAGCATTCCATTTCTTACTCCACTGCCCTTTCACGGAAAACATCTTGTATTGGTGTAACAGTGCTTTCCATTCCTGGTTTCCTTTCAATACCAAGAAATGAAGAATTAGAAATTTTACTGAAGTTACAAATTTAGACGAGATTTACTCCTGTATTAATTCTCTTGGCGTTTAGATTTCTTTATCGCATTCATCGTATATTTGACACGAATTTTCCTGAATTAGTAGACTGTCGCGACTCATCTGACTAAAATCACGATGAAACAGCTTTTAAAATTCCGTCGTCAATAATTTTACAAATCATTTCTAATATTAAACTCTATTGAATATCATCTGAGTGATCGAATTGCGTTACTTTTCTATGATTGACTTTACATAAAACATTTACGGAAAGAAAACTTTCGAGTTCTTATGCTTAATCACTTCATTTACATCGGGAAATAACTACTAATAAACAGATGTATTACAAGATTAGCTAAATCGCTGATATTCTATCCATGATAATATGGTCGCGAAAATATGTACGGTGGAGTGATAATTCATAAGTTCTAATATTATCAGGGTTAAGGCTAAGAAATCTCCCTTTATATACTTTGCGAGTGAAAGAATTTCGCAAGGCTGCCTGAAAGTATAAAATAGAGAAAAAGTAACCTGCTTGTCATACTTCACTGTTTGAGAAAAGGGCCTTACAATTACATGAGCAAAGCTTGTCTAGTATAATCTATAGAGCCATCTACAGAATTTTAAATGATGAAATGATGATTTTCATATATTAATTTTCATCAAAATTTCCCTCATTTTTAGTCATTGGTCTCTATCGAAGGCCTTTTCAAACCCGACAAAACATACATAACCATCCCTCTTAAATTCCATGCTTTGTTCTTCGAGAATCCTCATTACCTCAGTTGCATCCCTCGTTCCTTTCCCCCTTTGAAAACCCAACTATTCTTTTCCGATTCACCCCTTAATTTTTCCTTCAATCCATTTATTCAAAACCCTTAAAATATTTTTCGCCACGTGAGGCATTAAACTGAATGTAAGATACACACTGTAGCATTATTCTCGACACACTGTAGCATTATTCTATTTCTTTAGTGGAATGAGAAACGTCTTGGTAAAATCCTCTGGCCAAATTCCATTATCGTCAATTTTTCTACATAAATCGTAGAAATATATTTAACCCTTTTCCCCACTTTTTAAGGAACTCAACTGTAATATCGTCAACACCCGATGCTTTATTCCCTTTCATGTGATGCAGAGCCCTATCTATTTCATAGTCTAATATTCCAGGTCCAGCATCGGCTTCTTCAACTTCTTGTTTACTTTCAAATATTGTTTAAGGTGGCTTCATGTATTTCCGATATAGTTCCTCAGCATATCTTTACAGTGGCTTTTCTATTACTTCTTTTGTATGTTATTTCACCTTTCTATATAATAGGTCGGCCGTCCTGCTTTCCTCCAGCTTCTCTATTTCGTTGCATTTACCTCTATTCCCTTGCCCTATTTGTTTCCCTTCTCAGTTTGTTGTTTAGTGCCCTGTACATTGTATGCTTATGCTCAGTGTATGCATGTTTCCGTGATAGAAAGCTATTAAGTTTGCGGATAACAAGGTTTTTCGCGGCATGAGGTTTAGATATCCCTGATGTACATCAAGGAAGTCCTTTTTTCCAACGAATTTCGTATTCAAATATTTATTGATTTAGTTTTTCCAGGAGACGAATGTTTGAGCTATTGAATCGCAAAAGGATTATTGCTAAAAAATAGCTTTGGATTCCAAAGGATAATTGCTGAAAAATAACATCATAAAGTATTTTAGGTCTCCATCTCTTCGACTGATTTTTCTTTACTCATAGTTTATTTAATACTTTTGAGCTAATGCTTGCACCAGAATAACTGCATTATCACTTGAGGAAATGACTAGTATCACCAATCTCTTTTCAGAATCACGTACGACGCTTTTGAAAATGAGCAAATACATCGGCTGAGTCATCAGCACGTGTCATTTGCTTAGGAAGTCTGCCTACATGTCGTAATCGAACTAAAAAGTGCATTACATTTCATCTTCAGCGCAACCGTCGTTACATCTAACTTTTCCTCTAAAGCCTAAGAATGGATTTTATACTCTGCATTGTCTGTCTTTTGCTTCATACTCCAGTGTAGCCTTTCTTAAACATTTTCGCCTTCGGACTGCTTTTCACACCCACATTCTGCAGTTCCCACGACAGACTGTTGCCATACAGACAAGCGTCATGTACACTAGAGTCCGCTAATCCGAACACCGATAATCCAGAAATTCGGTTAATCCGAATAGAACTTTCGGAAACTTTGAAAAATTGAAAATATAGTTTTTGGCTGAATTTTAGGAATAAACGGTAAAATCTAAGTAAAAAATAGAAAAACCACTCTGATTATCTATTAAAACAATTGTACACGACTGCCTTAGTTCTGGCAATTGACCCTCTACTGTATGAAATAAATTTGTAAATGCCATGCTTCAAAAAGAAATATTACTGTACTGTTCTTCTCAACGTACTGCATCAAATTATTGGCTTTGTTACTACATTAAAGAAATAATTTTATATATGTGGATACATTAATAGGCTTAATTAATTAAGTTTCTGGAAAATTCAGAAAACAAACTTTGCTTTTTTTATTTTTTGACGACTGTGTTGTACAATACTATACAAAGTACAGAAAAATATACAATAATGTATAAATACACGAAATAAAGTGATTTGAATGGGTTTGTACCGTAACGATGCAATTTTTCGGATGCTTCGAAAATTTCGCAATCCGAACAGCGACCGATCGCAATTACGTATCTTGGATTAGCGTGACTCTTGTGTACTTCCTTTTCCTTTGAAGTAATTTGACGGAACTGATCCAGTAAAACCCGTGGTTAAGTTAAATCTTTCCAGATTTAAATCATCATCATCTAAAAAGTAACTTAAGTAGACACTTTGTTACTATTTTGGTATTAAAACATATAAGGTACCTTACCGAAAATTATGTAGACCTTAAAGATGCCAAGAAAGCTGAAAATGCCAAGATGCTTAAATCCAAGCTATAATTTTTGGACTACCCAGGGTTATTAATTAAATCAACCAATTGCATATACCTAAAGTCAGGATTGAGGGTACATTGATTGAATACAGCTTATCTATAAAAAATCTTGGCGTATATATGGACCAGTCGCTCACCTGGCAGCCACAAGTAACCTCCATCTGCAAGAAAACTTACTCAACCCTGTATAATCTTAAACGACTCAAAAATATTTTGCCTTTCCTGCTTAAAAAGAACCTTGTTCAAGCACTAATTTTCCCGTTATTCGATTACTATGACATAATTTTAAATGAAATGACCCACTCAGCTAGCGATAAGTTAGACCGCGCTTTCAACCAACCAATTAAATTCATCTTCAATGCTAGAAGAACAGATCATGTTACTCCTCTGCTGAAAGAATTAAAATGGCTACGACTCGAATCCAGACGTAAGCTCCATACACTTAATCTAGTACATAAAATTCTTCACCAATGTTGCCCTACCTATCTTTTCTCATATTTCAAATATCTGAGTAGTCACCATAATCTATGTACGCACCCTTCAGGTAAACTTACGATACCAATACGGATATGTGTTCAAAATCATTTTTTGTATTGGGAGCCAAATATTGGAATGATCTCCCATTCTCCATTATGAGGGATTTATCATTTCCTTCATTCAAACACATAGTATCTAATTTACTTTCAGGTGAAGATAATTAATACAATCTCTGACTTTTCCTTGAGTTTCCTTAACTACGGTTACACTTTATTTTCTCTCTATCATTCTTTTTATTGCCATATTTCATGTTAAGCATATGTGACTTATTAGTTATTCACCTATTCTATAGACCAGATTACTCTCTCTCTTCCCCCATTTTCAGAGTTACACTATTATTCATACATCCGACGAGGGACGCATGTGCCAATATACCATCACGAGTGACGATACAAATTTGTTGCATATACCTACATCATCCTCTATTTATTGTGCATTTATCACTTCTGTGTTATCGCGGGTTTTTTACGCCCCCCTACTTGTGCGGGTGTTTTCATCTATCCTCCACAATACGGCAGTTTTAAAAAGATTAATCATTACTTCAAGTTGATGTACCAGGAACATTCTCTGCTTATATGAAAAAAATTGTCACTCATAGTAAAAATATACTTCATTATTCATTATATAATGCTAATTTTGTTTCCTGGCTTGAGAACTTGTTATAATTGCCATCAAATATATCGGAAACATTTCGCATCGCAACAAGTTGTTAATTATTCACCCTATCAATATGTATAACTGACAATAGATAATAGCTGAGGATAAGAAAGCAGTCGTTTTCACTTCAATTTTATCCTCTTTTTTTAGTATTATTCTCTAGTTAAACAGTGACAGCGGTCGTCAAAGGACTGTTCATAAAGGATATTCAATTCAGTTGTCCACAAATTTCATTAAAATGTAAAGATTATGTACTGGAAATCACCTTCGATAACAGCAGTAATACCTTTCATTAAAGTTTTATTTATATGGTTATAGCTTCAAATTATTGTGAAGATCTGATGAGCGAGAGAGTAAAGGCTCTAACTGGTGAAGATGACCTTTACACGCATTACTTCGGGAATTTCGTTCGAGTCATATGCAGTTACTCACCTGCCGAAATAAAGTCGCAGATTTTTCAGAGTAGTTTCCGACATCCCTTTCTCTGCACCAAACAAGATGCAACCTTGAGGTAAATCACCATGAGTGTCATTATGTATGCAATTCAGTGAGCATGTACGTATATTTTTGATAAGTGAGTACGTATTAGTCCGAAATCGAGGTAAATATCTTTAGAAAAATAGTTTATGGTTATAGCTTATTTATATCATGAAACTATGTTTACTTGTTTAAAACACGAAATTCGATGAAGTGTAAAAAATTTGCCAAAATTTCTCACTTTGTTCCGTCACCAAGAGGACAAATAGCATTGTTAAAATCGGGTTTGTTTACTTTCTCGCTTCATAATAAGCCTAGTAGACTCCCACGTCAAGTATGATGGAACTTTATTTAACATTTAAAAAATATGAATCCACGATTGTGTTCATCTTGTCCTACTGGGCAAAAAGGCGTTAGTACCAAGTCTATAATAATTTAATATATTTCTTATTTGTACTATTAATAAGGTAATGAATCGCGAATCCCCCGCGTTGTCTTCTATGGTTATACTACGATCGTGAAACATCCCCGTAGCATGATGGAACTTAATTTAAGTAGAGTTTAGTTTTTTAGAGTTTATAAGTACACAACTTTTCAAACCATAATTTTTAAAATTCTTAACGTAGATGGAAGCCATATAAAAAAACTATGAAAATATTATTCGATACTATTCAATGCATAAGACTTACCTGAACTCGCACCATAGAAATATCTTTTACGTTCATCTACGTATCATCATTGTAACTCTGTCCTAGGACAGGTCTCAACTCAACTGGCTCCATGCATCTCTATCCTGTGCATCCCGTTTCACATTTTGGTACATATTTCCTTCCTTTCTTCAAATCACTTAGCATTCCATACCTCCTTCTTCCTTTTTCTCTTTTCCCATTTATCTTTCATTCAAAGATTTTCTTCTGTAGGCAGTCTGCTCTTAATATGTGGCCTATCCAGCTTGCTTTCCTTTTCCTTATACTTTTCATGATGTCTCGTTCTTCTCCAACCCTCCTCAGTACCTCTTCATTTCCAATCTTGTCTGTCCATCTTATCTTCTCCATCCTTCGCCATAGCCACATCTCAAAACTCTCCAAGTATTTTTCTTCCTTCTTTCTCAACGTCCATCTTTCAGATCCATATAATACAACGTTCCATATAAAGCTTATTTTTGCTAAGAATTTCCCAAAACTTTTCCCTATTCTCTCCTTACTCTTAAGCCTTTCCTTCTCTAAGGATGTTCTCGTTGGGATCAAAATATCTATTGGAGATGTGTTTGTAACATTTTTGATGGCTTTTGGAAATTGGGTTTATTGTTTGTCATTGCCTATCTCAATCCTCGCCTCCTCGATCTAATTAGCAAAATATCTGCCTAAAATTCTGCCTTTCAAAAATAAAGATGATTAAAAATCACTCCTAGTAGTTTGTCCGTACGTTTTGTAAATCGAAACTACAAACGCCGGTATCACCAAGGATTGCCTCCACTTCAAAAGGACTATCATCTTCTTACCACTCATTCTGTATGGGCTTTAATTTTCAATTCTCATGGGCAGACCCGCGCCAATCCTGTCTTCCGCCCTGATGTGAACATAATTTTTCGCCTCTTAAAATTAAACACAGAAACCATTCATTTTTTGATTTACAGGTAAAAATTATTTTGTAGAAATTCGTTCCCCTGATTAGATTGGTCACAAAATACGAGTAACAATTAATTATGTAGATTCCATATCCTTAGTGAATGGTCATTATGAATTAATAGTACACATTATAAAAAAACTCCATGAGAAAAGCGTTTACTAAACTCCAAGAATATTACAATGCACGACCATGGTTTTGATGGTTTTGTAATATTCTTGGGGTTTAGTAAACGCTTTTCTCATGTTTTTTTTGCATTAATCAGTACCACTACTTTACGCCTGATTCTGCATCATTTAGCTCACATTACTTTTGATTATCATTGTCTTAGCAGCAACAGTCTCCGGAAGTGTAAATAAAACATGCAAAGCTATTTGCAAATTAGGAAAAACTCCGATCAAATCTCTGGTGAGGGTATATTCCAAAACCTGAGAAAGATTTATTCTTGGCACTAGAAAATCTTTTATTGATTCCAATTCTTCGATTAAACCCACTGGACAAATATTCTTTTCTTGTCTTGAGTTATCTATAATTCTTTCCTCTAAATTTTTGCCAATCTTAAATTTAACGTCATAATCTTTTCTAGATAATTCGTGTGTGTATCACAGAAAGCAACAAATAATGTAGTTGCTATAATAGTAATGGTTGGCTACGCTTCTGCTGCCGCCCTTTAGATGCCTCCGCCCGGGTGCGATGCACCCCTTGCACCCATAGGACGGCGCGGCTCTGCTCAAGGGTGAATATATTGTTCTATCCTACATTACATGAGTCCTATCCGAGCGGTTGAATGGGCTCCGTGAGGTAAAGGCACCAAGCTGTCTAAACAAAGAGGCAACAACTGAAGCGGTTATTGCTGTTAAATGTTTTTTCGATCAGAGTACAGCAAAGAATCGCCTCCGCTCTTTAAAATCGTCTGCTCCTACGCATTCCTACGCAGGGTTTATAAACACATCTCCTCGTATTTGAGGTCTGTCCTGGAGTGGCATTGGGCCAAGTGGAAGCTTTTCCAGGCACGTTCCTAGGCGTCACCTAGGGACGACCCTATGACCCTTGACCACCTATTGTGTCTCCTTTCCCTGGACACGCCGAGGACTATTATTGGAAATTCTAAAATCCCCCGTTTCCACGACTAAAACTACGTCCCTAAATGTTAACCTACTCCTCTTAATAAATGTACACACTCCCGCTAACATGGCAGATACAATGAACACGTAGGGTTAGTCCCAGATTTAGAGATGGTTCAACGTAGAGCAGCCCGTTTTGTCAGTGAAGATTTCAGGTTCGACAGTAGCGTTACGACTATGATACAATCACTCGAGTGGAACTCACTGTAGGAGAGAAGATCTGATTACCGACGAATGCTTTTCGAGAAATTCATCGGTCCAGAATTCTTAGGTGAAGTAAAGGGTATTGTCATTCCGGTGAACAGCGAGCGCGATCTTCGAGAGGCGACGACCAAGCGTTAAATGAAATAATCGCTAAAACGGATAGTTACTTCTGGTCGTTCTTTCCGAATAGCATCAGAGAATCTATTAGAGTATATTAGGTAAGGTGTCAATACACCCCCTGCTATACGCCACTGGCGGCTTGCAGGGTAAAAATCTAATTCTAAAAATCTAAATTCCATCAATTTTGTACGGATGGTTCTGACGTAATTATTTCCCTTGGAAGAAATTTACTGCATGGCATATA
>KZ308494.1:844563-878560 GCA_000376725.2 Ladona fulva | reverse complement strand
TCCCATGGATTTTGTTTTTTTTGTACAGCAATTCCTCCCCTACAGCGATTACTCCAAACGGTTTCAGCATATGTGCCCGTAGATTTGTACATTTTGCAATGTGCGGAGCGAAATTCCTTAGATTTCTCCCATAGTAGATTAATTTTTATTTTAGTTTAGTAGATTTGAATTACAAATATCGGACAGGGTCATTGGCCTTGCTGACCACTTTTTTACAATCCGCGATACTTCAGGAACGAAAACCTACGGATGATGGTAAAAATATGAAAGGCAATAATAAGAGGGCAGAAACAAGAATCCCAGACAAATTTGTTGCAAGCAAGCGAAGGAATGCGAGTGAACTGAAACTAATTAGAAGGAATTTAGGATCTGCATTATCATGGGAAAGATCAAATTCATTCGCAACATTATTAATTGAAAATGTTGTGGTCGCAAGTTTGGATTTTACAAATGTTATTGATGCACGAGCATTTCATTTATAGAGTAATAACGTTCATTATTTGCATTTGTGTTCATTATTAAACTCTTCCTCTCAAAACTTAATTATGTAAAACTGTCTTACTTTTTGAAAAATCTCATTTTTTACTCGGATGTAATATATTTTAAGTAAATATTATATACCGTGTGTAATGAATGCCGAGCTCATGCATTATCCCGTAAGAATACATGGGGAATATGGGCCCCTTTTAAATTATTGGTAAGAATTAATGATAGAATATATGTAGAGGAGGGAATTTTGCATTTTTCGTTTACGATAGAAATTTGCAGTGTCGAATTTACGGCCAATCAAGAGTGATTCTTAATTATCTCGATTTTGCGTTTTACAAGGTGGACAGTTATTTGCTGATTTGTTACGATAAAGGGAGCGAGAAAATAAGGCATTCATCAATGGAGGGAAGGAAAGGGAAACTTTAGGGGCACCTAAGGATACTTTTATCAAAAATTATGCCTAATTATGCTTGATATATAATTAATGATAAAATATTTTAATTCCTTGGGCCGGCTCTGATTACAATTATATACGTAAGCTAACGAAAATGATTCGTTTCAGAATCGTACACTTCAGCCAAATCGGTCCCGTTCGTCTCTATGGGGCCTCCAATCTTCAGAAACTACCTGATGATAGTTGGAACCGGTCGTGTTAAGGATATATAATGTGGAATTTTTACACAGTGGTTTTTTATTCCTACTTGATGGAATTCCACAAATTGACGGTTTCTACCATTGATTACACCTAATTTTTGCTAAAAATTCCATGAATCCCTCAAAAGTGTTGCTTTTTTCTGTCTTTGTAGTGATGAATATCTTATTTTTTCGCTTTCTTGATCGTGATAAATCAGCAAATAACTGTTAATACGAAATTGAGCTTATTTAGAAACACTCCTATAATCTGTCTGAGAAAGGCATTTAACAATCTTCAAAGTTTGAAACGGCGTATAGTTATCGAGTTTTAGCAGAACATACACACAAAATATTTCTACTTTCTTTGATAATAATCTAAGATTGAGGTTGTATAAATATGTGGGAATAAGAACAATCCACTCTACACAACCAATATATAGAGAAAAGCAGAGGCTATAATTAAATGTACCGGAATCAATAAGCCTTTATCGGTGTATTTATCCCAATCAGCTTCCTGCCATATCGGTGAAGCAGGAAATACACTGCGAGGATAAAATATCCTTCTTGAGCTAAATCCTGCGAACGCTTATAGGAAAATCGGTGAGCTTATTTTCTCGGAACCTTCCTACGCAAAGGTGTGGGAAGAGGAAGGAAATAAATATTCATTCCAAGTATGGCTGAATTCCTCTCTCTACACGTCATAGGGAAAAGCTTCTATTAGCTCTATCGTAACAATGACCCAGCTGCTTTTACAATTCTAAGCTAATTGTGACGTTTGCGGCTGCAATTTTTGAATTCCAACCATGGTGACGAACCGCGGTTTTTCGTTCCGGTTTCACACCGAAAACCACCTTTTAACTGGATCGATTCGAGGAATGAATATTATGATTCCTCTGAGATTTATTGTGCTATGGATAGCCAAGTGCACAACGCGTTCGACTTCGGTGATAGCGGTCCCGGGTTCGATTCCTGGTGGGGGGTCTTGTGTGTGAAATACCTCAGCTATTGAAGCACTTTTAAAAATGCTACTACTTTATTGTGACCTATCGCTTGTTGTTGTCCTTTCATCTAATCAATTGGAATCTCTGGAAAACTTAAAATTTTTGTGCAACTATGACGAAGTATGAGTTCAGTTATTAAATTGTGTCCCGTAAAATCTGGTCTAACGTCTTTTGTAGAAAAATACGACCTTTTCCGACATCATCTCCGACTTCCGCTGAAGATCAACTTCCGATGAACGCCGGGAGGTCGTGTTAGTTGATGTAAGAGGAGTTTTTACCAAGTTTTCTTTTTCTATCCTTCGTCATGGAAGCGTGAAAGGAAGGCTTCCAAATCGATCTCATTTTGTGCGCGAAGGCGTGTCCATTCCATGCTCCCTATTCCGAAAATCTTTGAGTTGAATCCGAATAAAGGTTCATTCACGCGTAAACAGAGCAGTTTTAGGAAACAGTGAGGTTTTTATATTCAACCATCATAATTGTTATGACTGAAATAGCCGCAGAGGAGAATTTTAGAGGGGTTAAAAGGCTCTAAAAGAGCAATGATTCAAATGATGGGATATAATGAACTAATTAATGACATAATGAACCGGGCAACTACTGAAGATTTCCTTTGAAGATCATATTAAGCAAATTTGAAGAGCATATTAGTTAACTTTTTCTGTGGAAGCTTTATTAATAAAAAAGATACAGTCCCGGGGCATATTAAAGGAGGAATAATAAATGAAGATAGGTTTAATTACAAGAGAAAAGTAATGGTAAGCTTGGAATTGCAGCGGAATTAACCAAGTTGGTGACAAAAGGACTCCTTGTCGACCTGCAAAAACCAATTTTCGGATTGATTACGCTCAATAAAGTTTTAGAATTTCAATAGCCAAATAAAAATTATTACATTGGTATAATAAAACCTCGGTCTGTGAGTAACTTGGTTGTTTTGCAAGACGAGCAAAAATTATTAAATTTTATTTTAACTTGATATACGAACAAGGTCGCATGGAGTATGTATATGCTATTTTGTCTACCAAACGTCACGTGATCATTACTTCCATAATGATCATCATAATGTATATTAATATTTTTAGGTTTTGGAACGATGCATGATCATCTTAGTTTCCATAATCTTTTTTGGGAAATCGCTTTGAAATACGAGCTCTTCGGATTATGAGCACGTTTCCGGAACGAATTATGCCGCAATGGGCTGACTGTACATATCTTGATTAAGACGGTAATCCATTCCGGGTCTACCCTCACAACCAAAACCACCTTTATCCAAGGCGAGATTTATCTCGACCCTCAAAGATTTCGAATTTGCAGATAAAACTCATTTAAATGTCATAAAATTATGGTAAGTATAATTTAGTCATTTATATTTTCTACAAAAAATTATCATTAATAAATTGAATCACAAAAGCAGTTTTTAGTTTTCAACTCTCACCAGAAGGCGTCTTAAACCAAACCCAGCGTCGTTACTCAAGAAATGTATTGATAACACCCACTCGTTGTTAACCGGGTACGTCGTAAACTAAAGTCGTCATTAATAAAGGCACTGTATTTCGTTTTTTCCAAGCGATTCCGCTAATTTCCATAAGTTTTTTGCTCAAACCTAGTCAATAAAAGGCTCAACAAAATATTAAGATATTGGAAATTCCGTTGCTTGTTCAGTCTGGAGCGCTTCCCAAGGGGAGTCATTCCTGCCTGCTCCACTGGTTCTGATTTTGGGACCTGGAAAAAGCAACGAATTTCCATTGGGATAAGAATGGAAATCGGGTTTATAGATATGCATGTTTCCCTGATATAAACTGCGCTTGGGTCCTGTTCAACTCGCGCTGAATTTATTCAGTAATAGCGGTATATCTTAAACGAGCACTTCCGGTTTCACAGTCACGGACATAAGCGGAAGCAGATATCGTGGGTAATGTATGAGGAAGAGTACTTCCTCAGTGATGTAGAGGATCGCTTAAACCCGCAAACTCTTTCATGTGGTATGTGTACACTGCCGAGATGTATATTTTCCGAAGAAAGTGTGAGAAAAGCGAATTCGCGAAAATTGCAACGAATCAAACTGTTGTTGGTAGCGATTTTCGCGCTATTTTCACCATCGTTAAATTTTTCACATTCTTTCTAAATAAGTATGTAAATCCATTCCTTGAGTTAATTTAGCCTTCTACTTGAGTTTCTCCCAACGTGCTGTTTAAAATTCAAAAGGAAACGGGAAATATGCGCTTTTATCCGGCATTGCTGTGAAGTTTTTAGTGCTCAAACATCCAGAAATCATTTCTACCTTTGGCTTATCCAATATATTTCAAATTGCAAGTTCCGGTGCCTCCGGTGTAGAGAGGGTGACGGAGGGACGAACATTATTGACATTACATAGAACATATTACGTATGGATACGTATATCCTTCTAATACCATAAATAATAAAAATACCGCAAATACCAGTGCATTGATGGAAACCCAGATATTTTCCTAAAATTTTCCGTTTTCATATGCGTCATATTCCAGTTTTCCCAAAGTCTCTTCGTTATAATTGTTTACCGGTAAGAAAACTCCGGTGATTCTTCATCGACTATAACTTGTAAACTTGTCTCAATGCTTATTTTAACGTAACAAAGCTTCAAAGAGTTATGCATGAACATTTCAAGAACCGTCTTATAATTGTTTAAGATACAGAACTTCATAGTTATTCAAGATACATTCGAAGTTATGACGTTTTTGCAGTCTTCAAGTATCAGTAAGTAGGACACATTGGAATTTTCGCTCTTAGATAATCGGTATCTTACATCTACACAAATCTTAGATCATAATATCACATTTGGCGTTGTATATTCATTGCAATTCTTAGTTAAATCGTATCTTTCTCGAAGATATGTTGACTGGATTTTTTTATTTGAATTTTATATTAAAAGACCCACCTGAACGCGAGCATATAAGGTGGAATTAGTGTTAGTTAATTAGTTAATTAGAAAATTAGTGGAATTAGCTCTTTCGTGATTTCTCCTACCTTTTGAAATGCTTTTAGAAAAGTTTAATGATACATGTCGTAACTCCGCGAAATACAAAACTCTATAATCATGACTCACGTTCTTCCTTTTACTGTTAGTCTGGAGGGAGTCTGCTAAAATTGACGTCACACCTCCAATGAAGGCGGTGACATCCGTGGGTGTCTTCACTGACACTATGTCACTGACCATTTAGTGATTGATAGAAAATTGATATCGTAGCTTATTCATATTAAACATTTTTTACTCATGAATTATACTTTAACATTTATATGTTACCCGTTGTGAACGCGTTACGAAAACAGGACAAAAATAATTACTGAATACACATGCAAAAATTATTTGCAAAATTTACGCTTTCAAAAGATATTATTCATTATCACCGAAAGCGTAAACAAGTGCTTGAAAAGCATTCTGCTCCACGTCTTCGACTGGTGCAATCAGATTCTGTCAAATCGCAGAGATATGAGAGATATGATGATTGATATAATTCTACGTATCATTCAGGGGGGCGAGAGAGAGTTTTGTGGGCACGCGAAACTCTGCCTCTGCCCAATCATGTATTATTCTTAAAAAATCAAACCTTAGTGTAAATAAATGTGGATTCTGATCATTAATAATGATAATTCATGACTACTCACGCCAATAAAAATATTTCAATCCCATCGTTGACATAATAAAATAGATGAAATCACCCTCAGTCCTTTTTCACCAGATTGGCGCGCTCAAGTTTCGCCATCCCTGGTCTATGTAGAAGTTGTCTTCGATTCACGCATCAATACAGAGATCGGGCCTACTTCTTATTTTTTATCACGCGTTATTGGTTATTTTGGGATGACTTCGTTTCCACTTTAAGCGTGATTGTTTCCATGAAAAAATGTGATACTTGCTGCGTTTTCTACAAATGTATTTTTTCACAAAATTTTTAAGAATTGTAGTTGAACGGCTGCAATTCTAAAGCGCGACGTGGAAATCCCAATGAAGGAGGCCAAACACAGGGCTATTTTTGCTACGGGAAAACACGGTGCGTCTGGCTCTTCTTTAACCTTTAAGTTATTCACGGAAAATAATTCTTCAAATCTTCGCTAAAATGCTTTCAGACGCAGATGTGGAATCCTTGAAAGGAAGAAGATTAAAAGCTATGCTGCGATTGCTTGATGAATTCGGGGAAATTACATTTGATGAAGACGTAATTGGGGTTGTGCGAATTCGGCCGACCAGACAATGAGCGTAAAATAAGAGAAATAGATTCGAGGACAAGTCTTTTTAGGGAATCATTCTTTTCGCAAATGATGCACGATATCAACGAGCTACAGAAGTAACTAAAATGCTCGGTGTTTACACCCCTGGCCCCATGACGAAAGGCGGCTTGCAGAGTATTTATGTAAATGTAGAATCACTACGTGACTTCATAAGCTCCACTATAATTTTTAATCGTAAACAGGGTTAGCAATTACACGCTACGACTATTATGTCGTATGTTTTCGTATAATTCCTCAAAGTAGCAGTAGTAGTATTGTTAAAAGTGCTTCGACCACTAAGGTCATTTTGCACATGTGGACACCAACCTAATTGCTCAAAACTTACCTGAAAAACGTTGCTAATCAACCGAATTTAGTTTCTTACCTATTTCATATGTTTTTCTTTAAATTTTTTATATTCCTTGTGAATCAGGACCTAACTTTTTTGGCATATACATGACATCTAAAATGGGAGTTCTTTATTATATTTTAATGGTTTCAAATCAAATTTAATAATTCAGCTATCAACGTTGAATGAACATCGAGAATATTCAATGGTTGTTTGCCGTTTTCTGCCAAAATTTTCATGTGGGCAACTTGCCAGCTTGTGAAATTTGTATTGATCCGCCAGATTCCAAGAAGAAAATCTGCTGGGGGCGACTAATGAAGGATTTAGTTCAACGTATGCACAGTAATATATATGTATTGATATGATTAGGTGGTGCTTCGCCAATTCTTCGTCATGAGGCAAATCGTCAGAGACAAATTTTTCGGCCCCTAATCTACTCTATATACGAAGTACGCAAGCAATTTACCATTATTGATTGGCTTAGTTTTGATCGAGGATATCGAGCACGAAGTAAAGCGTTTTAATATTTCACGTTCAAAGATTTCAAAAAGTTCAGAAGTAACAGAAAGTGTACAGCTGTAAATATATGCCTCGAGATAGGCTGCCAAACAGACCAGGAAAATTGAAAGGAAGAGTGATTTTGAAGCCTACGTTTCTGTGTTGCACTCTATGCACGTGCCTATTCCCATAGCTTGTGTTGGTCTTTTGTTACAAAATAGAGGAATCTATCTTTCATTAATTTCTTTCTCGGCCTTTTCATGGCGTAGGTAATATGGAAGCTTGAGAGGTATGAAAATAAACCTATTTTATTGAAGAATAAGCACTGCTCTTAATTTATTTTCGAAAGATCTATCCATAAATCTCTATTTGGCGAAACGAAAATAACCAGCGAGATGAAGCAATAAATAGAGCAGAGATTATTTTGTGTTTTAGTTTAGGATATAGAAAAATATCTCTCATAAAAAAATCTCTCATAAGAGTCTCTCTAATCTCATTTGTCTCAGTATTATTGTCTCAGTATTATTAATCGTTGTCCTGAAAATTAATGAGGTATGAATGATGCTGAATAACGCATTTGATTTTGATCACATCTCATCGATTTCCAGCATAATGTCATTCACATGGTCATTGCGTTCTACAGATTCCCACTTATAGAATTCTTGCTTAGGGGAGATATCAAGAGATAGGCCAAACTACCTCACTCCTCATCTTGCCTCATTCCCTTCCCAGTGCTTAAGATGGTAGAGTCGTGGAACTTCAAACCGGCATTCGAACTAAATTTTTCACGAACAACAGTGCAAATAGTAGAGTGCTGCTGACTTGAAAGGAACGCGGAAAGAAAATTCTCGATATTTTGTATCGGTGAGCAATGGAAAAGTTATGCCTTAAATAGTGAGGCATAGAGACACGCATTAACTCCATGCTTAAAGTGGCGCCCTTGAGATAATGTGACAGAAAAAGAAACGTTCGACTGCATCTCCTTGATCTCCTTCTCCTGCATATTATTCCTCGTTTCTTAGGGAGCACCAAATTGCTTTCTGTTTCCATCTCTCGGTCACTCTATCAAGCTCCAGTATTCGAAAGATACACGCGCAAAGGACAAAAAAGACGAATATTTCCAAGGCGACGCGGCTATTTTAAGATTGTTTATGTTCTGATATACATTGAATACGATTATAACTGTTGTAATATTTATTACCCTTTGTGTAATCTATCTCTCCCTTGCTTTTAATCCCTCCTTCAACTTTCGCAGGTTTTTCACACCCACCTTCCCATTGCGGGTGTTTTCCTCTGGTGGAAACATTTTTTTCTGTGATAAAAAGAAAGTCATAGTTTTTTCCTCCACAAAACCATTCTGTATTTTCTTCCTTTATTCCTGTTTCCACTGAGCTTATTAAAATATGTACGATTATGTATATTCGTATATAACGATAACGATATAACGATTCGTATATATTCTAGTGTAAAATCTCATAATGTTATTATAATCATCATAATGTAATTTGCATAACATTATGACAAGGGTTAAATGGAAGATAGGATTATCTTGTCCCAATTCCGCCCACCAAAGACATTTGTAATCTATTGTTATATTATAGTTTAAAGTTCCTGGGGAATGCTTGTAATCGAGGCTTAAAAACTCATACTATATCTATCAATACCACAATATAAAGAAAACATATTTTTGGAATTCAAAATAATTATAGCGTTTTAGGAAATCCTTTTGAGATAGAAGAAAATAACTTAAAATTTGTATTGTGTTTATATTTGGTTTTGATACTTTTCATCATGACTTATTAATATAGTATTTTACTAAGATATTCACTATAATATTTTTATACATACTTCATATTAACAGTTGATTAAAATTACACTATATACTAAGATATTGATAGTTCACACTTTTTTAGTTCTAAGAAAATGTTACTGTTTTACTTCTGAATTAGTCAATATATAGCCGGAATACACACCTACCAAAAATTTGATTGATTTTTATTTTCTTCCGGGTGACGGATCTAATGTTTTGGCACGATATTGTTGTTTTATTCAATTTTTATCAATTTTATTTTTTGAGATTCTATTATTTCTATAAAAGTATCTGAATGAATAATATATCAATCATATCAATAATCAAGAATATATTTGTTGGCTAAGCAATTAAAATCATTCCCAATCATTGTAGTGTATCATTATTTTATTTTCTTCGTGTTGTACGTCAAATTTAAGTGTCCAGCGCTGTGATTTTCATGCTATAGGTGAACTAAAAGAAAATCCTGCAGAGAGTTTACAGGAACCTGGCTTCATTGGTTTACATTGAATTGTGTTGCATTAAACTAGCTTGTATCCCATCATGCGCCGCCTCTTAATGTATCGTAGAGATTTTCCAATTGAAGACACGGCAATAATTGCTGAATAGGATTTAACCAGGGCAGACAGTAAACAAGGGAAACGACCGCCTCAGGGCGCAACTGGACGTCCGTATTAAAATATGGAAAATGCTTTAAGAACACCTTATAGTTATAAGAATAATGAAATGTGCCACTCTCATTACGCTCAATAATCACGGGATATTAAATGAAGTTGTGATTTGTAAATAGTTTTATATCCACCAATGCGATTGCACTTAAAATTAATTAAATGATGAAAAACTGTCAATAATTGTCGTCAGCAATGCAGCGTTACGTTGCTGTAATCGACTACGAAACTTTTTGTATGTGAATCGGGAGAGAAAGAGCTAACAATTACGAAAGCAAGTCCTAAAAAACACAGCGTTAAGTTACAAAAATTGACGCCAAATTTGTTGAAGTTTGAGTCGACAAGCGAGAAAACGTCAACAATAAAGACAGCGGCTGTTATTGTTTCAGATGGCCCACTTATCAGGGACAACAGAATGAAACATGGTTTCATAGCTGACCGAAGTAAATTATTCAAAGAGAGAGCAATGAATTTGGTGGGGTGATATCAATTTATAATAGGATGGTAGCGAATTCCAATTTAACTTCAAAGATAGAGTGAAGGCTTATAGTTTTGGGCAGTGGATAGATATTTATTTTCAAGGCACTGCCAGGTTAATTATCGATGGATGAAATATTAAAACTTTCTTCCATNAGCATTTTTTATATATATTGTATAAACATTTTCCCTTCTTGTGACACTTTTCTCAATTTCGCAGAACCATTGTTTCTAGTTTAATGTTGTAAAAGAAACAACCTCTGTAGGCAAGGAAAACCTATTTTACGTACATTTATTATGGGAAAGTATGCAAACTGATTATACCCGTGCATTTATATGGGATAACTGATATATTTCTGAAAAAACTACGAATTTCCCGTGTATTTTATCATATTTCTCGCAATTTCAAATTTATATGAATGATTCACGACTAAAATAAGATTTTGTGGTTATATTCGTTTCTTATGACACTTATCTCAATTTCGTAGGACCATTTTTTCTGATTTAATTCTGTAAAAGAAACAACCCCTGCGGGTAACGAAAACATACTTTACGTTAATCCCTTATGGAGGCGTATTATGGTCTCCAGGGTTCGAACCCGGACCTTTATAAAGTTGAGAATAGTTTTCCTGGGTGTTTCAGCATCGTAGAAACACAATGCAGTTTGTTTAAGATCTCTAAGGCAAGCCGTTTCTGAGATAAATAGGGGACGGTCGGACGGACGGACGGACGGACAGACATTTGCTTTTTATATATGATAACATAGCAGCCGTACTATTTTTCCACATTTGTTGGGATTTAGTATTTTATTTAGTCGGAGTCAAATTGTATATTTCTACTATATTTAACAGTGCCAGGTAATTTGTTATCAATTTTAGTGCCATCACCTCAAAGCTTCTTCCTGTTAAGCTAAGTCCGTGGGATGGGACCCTCAATTTGCCTCTTGTTAAACGATCATGTTAGTCCTTCATTATTACTAATTTTCCCTGCAAGCATTTTACAAGGAATATCGAAAAATTGGTTTGAGATGATATTATTAGCAAAAGCTTTCTAAATATGCTATCTAAGCATAAGGCCCTCAAAAATCAACGAAATTTAAAAGTGTCTGAGAAACTATCGCTTTTAATTCATAAGAAATCGCTTAAAAGTAAGTTCATGTTACCCTACATTATTGAATCAATTCTCAACAGCTATTAGTGAAGGTTGACTGATATAGATTATTAAATAAATTTGCAACATAAATAATAGTTAACTTTAAAAGCTCGCCACCTTATCCTCACCGCCAACATATATGAATTACAAATCATCTTCACAAGGGTTTTCGGACCTCATGGACTGTAGCGTGTGCCTCTTACTCTAAGAAAGTTTCTTCTGCTCTAAAATGTTTGATTTCAAATATATAATTGTCTGTATTCCAGTATCATTTGTCAAAGATCGCGAGATAGAGGCGACAATTTAAAAACTCTCCCCATTTCTAGATACCTTTCTCACGAAATACTTCCATTTATCTTAATTTCGTTTAGGAATCGACGCAAGGTCAGTGAAGGGCTCAAGGACCTCCGCGAAGTTCGATATTTTTGCCGCAGGTTTTCATTGATTTGCAAAAATAAATGAGAAATAACAGCCAGAGGACATCAAATAAGAATTATTTTGTCGATATTTTTTTTTCAAGACAACTAATTTCTCGTTACACTTCTTTCGTAGTTAAATTTAGCATAATTCGATAAAATGTGCCAAATTTTCGTGAAGCTGCCGTACTTTTCGAACGTCCTTCGAAAAGATTGGAAAATTTTCGTCATTAGTATAGTGACTGTATTTTCCTCGCCAAAAGAAAGGAACAATCAAAGGAATTGAGGGCATTCAATGGCTCTTGTGGAATGAGTTCGTTAGAAAAATGATGGAGTTGCTCAAATACTCAGAGCTCGAGGAAAAATATCAAAAAATGTTCAAATCCCAAGGATAAAATGTGAAAAATGTGGAATTGTCTGGGAAATATCTTCCATTATCCAGACGCTTTAACCAATGTTCTAATGTTTGATACCTTTACTCTAAGCCTTCGAAAGAAATGTCCATACATAAAATATTTTAAGCTTTACGCTTTTCCATCTTGTCAGTTACAATTTAAAGGGAAGAGAAATCAAGGGCAGAGGTTTAAAATGACCTTTAAAAAATTGACTTAAGACCACTATGTGAGTAAAAGTTTTTTACATCCCATGCTTTTCCGAGAATATCTCTTGCGCAATATAATTAACATTGCATTCTAACATTGGCATTAACATTAAAATTCTTCGCAAATTAATTTACAAATTATTTATTTAACTTATTGATAATAACTTTTGAAAGTTGGGTTTCCTAAAATTGTGGAAACCATCTTGATGCTACAATTAAAGGAAGCAGTTTTTTACATGGAAGTTACCTTTGGTAGTAGGGCTGTGGCTTTTACATCAGCCATGCAATAGCAGGAGGAAAAGGAGACACTTGTGGTACTCCTCCAGCGATTAGCACCTATTCCAGCTCGGATGCTGAGACTTTGACGTAATACAAAATCTTTTCCTCCTTTGGTAGATTTGACCAAAAGACAGCCTTGGCCGGAACCAGTTTGCGGTCTCTCTCTCGGCGGCAATAACCTGCTAGTGTACGTATAGTCTTTCGGGAGAAGACACTAAGGTCAGTGCTAGCGAAATGACGTGTCTCTATAAATCCCTTTGCCTATTGGGAACTCTGAGTATATTTGTGGCTTTCATAACTCCAGCACACGGCGTTGTCGGTAAGCAGCTCATAAAACCTGCTTTTCTATTTAAACGAACAATTTTTAAATATTTTTCATAATTTCAAAGTTCGTGTTTACTTTTCTCAGCGTTTGAATGGTGTCGATATAACGAAACGCAAGAGGGAAGATGCTTGACCGAGAGGCAGTGCGACGAAAACCATCTCAGAGGACCACCCGACCCCACTGTTTACTGCGGTTTCGATAAAGATGTCAGATTGGTGTGTTGTCCACTCCTCAAAGTGTACAGCCAATCGCAGAAGAATCCGACAGTTGACGATCCAACGAAGCCAGGAAAAGTTGCGAAGAAATGTGAGTATATGCAAATGTGCGCGCTGTTTACAGAGGCTAATGCAGGAAGAATTAATTGATGTGTTACGGAGTATGAGATTACTCCTTAAAATTAGAAAGACTGCCTCTTTTCGTCTAAAATATCTAATGTCCCGATTGAAGTGTCTGTTACGCCGCGAAGAAAAGTTGCGAAAAAAAGCGAAAATCATTTGAAATGCGAAAGAAATATTTTCTTCGTGAGCTCACTGATT
The DNA here is from genome assembly GCA_000376725.2 of Ladona fulva. NCBI lineage: Eukaryota > Metazoa > Arthropoda > Insecta > Odonata > Libellulidae > Ladona > Ladona fulva. The sequence goes on along the minus strand of KZ308494.1, from coordinate 865,087 downwards.
CACGCGACACTAATTATCTACACATCCCCCATACCACACGCCAGAAGGCGACTTGGAAGTAATTGCTGTTGTATATACATACTGTTGTGTATTCATACAAAAAATTTTTTTTGTATCCGCTCTGAATTCCGTAAAATGGACAAAACGGAAGAAAATTAAATGAACCTCAATCCAAAATAATAATAATTTGAGTGCAATTTTGATTAATCAATACTCTACTCCGAACGGAAAAGGTATAATATCGCTTTGTATCGTTGTTTGTTTATCATTGCTGTGTTGTTTGTAATCACTGTTTTTATCGTGCAATATCGTGCGTCTCACTGAATTATTATCAGGTGGGGAGTGAAAATATATGGAGATATTTAATTTATGTTTTGAAGTGTTAAAGAAACAGCATCTTCGTATTTTCCTTTTTCTTATTTATTAACTTTTTCCAGCAACAACAATATATTGCAAGAAGACACATTATAAGTCAAATAGTCGACCATTTTAGAAAATGTATTATTATTAAATATTGATCTACCTTTCAATTGTTGAATGCATTTTTCCATAAACATCAATCGATTTTCGTAAACCCAGAGATATGAATAGTGCAAGGAAATATTAATTATCTCCTAAAGAGTTTTTTATTTCTTATGAGGTTGGATACGAAGAAACTAGGTACAGCGAAAATGCCTTTAAAGAGGCCGAATTTACGTTTTTACCTTGTTAGACTTATATTTGACTTTTTCCTGATTAAAAACAAATGACAGAAATTTTATTATTAGTCCATTAAAGACGGTTTTAAACAAGCATTCTGATTTTCAATTAAATTACGTCCAGCTATGAGAAGTTAGGAATCGGACTTCCTCAGAGAGGCTACGCTTAGTGTTTCCGTTATATAACCAGCAGTATCAAGCAGTGGCGGTTTGACAGGGGTTAAAGGTGAGAGCTTCCCTAAGTAAAGCATCTGCTAGTTACGCAGATTGAATTCGTTTAAATAAAAAGATAATGAAAGTATTTTTCAATAAAAACTTCACCATTCGTAAAGAATTTGCTCTATGGTCTACTTCGAATTTTTACAAGTATGATATACTATGAAAAAATTATCTAAACGTAACCAGACTTTTATGTAATAACTGTATGTGATTGAAGGTCTTGTGTGCAAGGGGTCCCCGTATCCAAGTCAAATTTAGATGAACAAAATGTCAGAAAATTTAAAAAATCGAAGTATATTTATTTCCTTAGAAATATAAATGGTAAAGAGCTATAAAGATGAATGATTAAATCGATAGTCTGTTAAATTTAGTAGATACTGATTACCAAAATGTGTTTGTTTGAATTCAACAGTTTGCAATTTGGGTTGCTAATTGATTGTGTAAGAGCTATCAGAAGAAAACGTAACAGTGCCAACAATCCTAATTACCATTCTCTTTATAGAATTAGAATCTGATATTCAAATGCTTTTAATATTTTTGGAAGCCGTTCCTTTTACTTGTCTGTCCGTGCTGAGTAACTATGTGAGAGTACGTCTTACTGCGGTAAGTTCGCGGGCATCAATCCCAGAACAAAGCATTCTCCTTTCCGAAGGTCTTAAATCTCTTTAATTTCGCTATGGCCGAAAACTGATCTTTTGGAATGGCGCGATTGATTTTAGAAAGTTGGGTAATAGTTTTTGTCTGGATGTCAAAAGGAAAAACAATTATATGACCTTCTTGTAGCATACATAACGAAGCGTCAAGGTTAAGGAAGAATCAAGTCGTGAACATTCCTCCAAAATTAACAGCGCAATATTCTATCGAGGATTCGTGACTTAATCTGAAAGTCAACGGAAAATACACGTTTTTTGCGTCAAAATATTTTTGTACGAACAAACATTTTCTGTTGTAAAATTTTTAAAGCTTTTCAAAGAGAAAAAAGCCTCCGTAGAAAATATAATCGTTAATACATTTTTTTCTGATTTAACTCTGGAATGGTTTAAGACACCGACTTGCGACGCTCAGGAATTCAGAGGGAAGAAGTTAAATATTCTTTCCTTGAGGCAGTGACGATGAAAAAACGGGCGCCGAAGAAAGTTTTTAAATTTCAAACGAAGATTTATTCGAACCTCTTCCTTTTCAATAATGTATTTAAGCCTCCACTAAAAAATTTTACTTATTCCCTTAGAAGTTGTTTGCCCTGTCTGTGTACCATGTTTACAGCTGAAGTTGACTTACTTCTAATCAAATAGTCGTGATGATTCAACCAAATTCACCGATAGCATATCTGACTAGCAGTATACGATAGAAACCACTGTACTGTAGGTTGTATGGTTTTTGGGGGATTTAAATTTGTTTACTTATGGTCATACCAGGATACAATGGAGAGAAAATTAAGGAGTAGTTTAGAAGTACTTCTAAATAGTTTCTTACATGTGCGGCGGCACATTACTGTTCACTCATTTTGTTTAGCGACGCGTTGATCATCGTTGATTTATTGACAGTGAAACGTGAACGAACTAAAAAGTGAGACGAGAAATTTTTGATGTACTGCGCTGCATTCTGAAAGCTAAGGAGTGATTAGTTACCACTAATCCTCCAAAATTGTTTCCCAATCGGTACTTACAAAGCTCTCTATATTGTGAACAATAAATGGAATAGGAAGGCTTATGACCTTACCACAAATACACGGTGATACTTCGGGACCCCAACGTCTGGCCTTGTGCATACGACTAAGGAGTACTAATTTATCGCATATTTTAAATTAACTATAGAGAAATTTTATTCATGGGAGAATTTATGGAAGGTATAATAGGTCTAAGAGGAACATCTTGTTTATGTGATAGTAAGTTTAGAAAAATCATCCACTGCAAAGAACATACACAGGGAGCGGTGTGCGAACAAATTACGCTAATCTACCGACCATAAAGGTAAGATATGCTACCGAAATGATCTTACATTGGTAATTTCTTTGATCCTCTTGCTGAGGCCCTCAGATATCTTAAGTTTTAGTTTTTTCTTGGATATAGAGAGGAAACAAGATCGGTCCCTCTTCCTGTTGAGGTTTTCCAAAAACTTCCTTTATGGTCGGCTGTATGTGTTTGCGTCAGGTGCTTGCAAGAAATTCCCATCGCCTTTTCATCTCCCAAAAACCTCAAGTACATTCATTAACTATCTTTGAGTCTCTGACAAAATGTTGTTCTTAACATTATCGTAAGGATATGAGCAAGCAAACTAACCAGGATTTTCCCAAGAGTTATAAGGAAGTGCTGTCCGTGACCAAACCTTTGGTATGTATACCAGTGATTCTTCGGAAAGTCGCCATGCCCGGATATTCGATTTTCAAAATTCTTTTCTCCGAACGTTTTCTTAAGATATTCTTTCTGACGGGGTGTAGCAAATGCTGCCGTCATCGCGGATACCGACTGCTGTGTGATTCGGATTTTTTTTTGGTAGATAGCAAAGAATTTGGTCGTTTATATTTGCTTCTGTCCCACTTAACAGATGTGTGTATGAAACTCACCAATATCCTATCTAATCATTTACCCATATTTGTTCAACTCCATTTTGCAAATGACCTACAAGAATCAAAAGAGAGAGAGTTACCTAAATGAGTGATTCCGTTTAATTCACTGAATCCACTGAAGAGAAAGAAGGCAACAAAGTTAGGTTACTCGTTCCAAATATGGGGAAATTCTATCTTTCTTTTTACAAAATTTCAATATCACTAAATAACAGTAGAGCATATACAACTGAAGATATCTCAATACTATAACAATAAAAATACTATCAATAATACAATTATAACATTAAATTAATATATAAAAATAAAACAATGACGTAAAAATGAAAGGATAAATAAACGAATAATACAAGAATAATTCAATAACAGCCGAATTTATTTTAGTTCCTGCTGTTGGTAAGACACAATCAGCTATTTCTTTCTTCATTTCTTGCCAACGTATGACAGCTGTCAATCATTATTTCCTCGTAATCTTCACGGAGGTTACGGATACGCATTTGCGGCTGTAATTCAAGGTGAACTTTTCCGAAAAAAATAACGATACCTATTTACGGAATGAAAATCACGTTGTGAGTTCTAAAGTTAAATGTTAGAACAAAATGGGTGGCTATGAACAAAATACGGAAGCTGCTGTATGCTTTTCATTAATCGAATTCATCTCAGATGTTCACACCATATTTTGGCGAAGATGCCTGTATGAATCTATAGCTGCGATTTAAAGAAGAAAACATGTTACTTTGTGCAAATTTATACCTGCGACAGAAATGCGCCAGAAAAATATTTTTTCCGAGCTCTGCATGTTCTTTGCGGAAATAATTAAATATATTTTGAAGGGCAACGATGGTATGACGAACAATAAACTCGATGGACGAGCAACAATAAGCTTATTTAAAACTACCGTTTAAAATGATGCAGAAACAAGGATTTACATTTGAAGCTGAAAATCTTCAACGTCCAGTTGTCGGTTTGTAAAACTCGCTTGACTGGATCATCACGTAGATAGGTGTATTGTTCCATACAGAATCTGAAAATTCATCGTCGGAACTTGCTGAGGAACCGGTTCGGGCAGCACCAACGATGGCGAAACCACAGTGTGTGTGAATGACTATGTAACCTTGACCCGTTTATTCACGAGGAATCCCAGCTGTGCGGTGCCCTTCATGTCTCCGAAGGCATACCACTGATGCGACGGTTGAAGATGACCGTTAACAGGACACATTCAGTTTTCCCGCGTTTTCCACGTGAAAATGTTACCGAAGAGAAATTTCATGATAATTTTAAATGTTGACATTTAGCTTACACCTTGATTATCTCATCTATTTGCGAGTTTCAGCTATTCCTTCACATTAAACTTGATGTAAAGATCCTCAATCGGTTTAGCGCAAGTAAAATGTTGGTGTACCGTTGACGTTTTTACTGATGGATACCTACAGAGCCATGCCCAGCCTATCTGCCACCGGGATGTGAACGTAATTTGCTGTTGTTAGAATTAAATACCATAACCATACATATCCCGATTTGCAGCTAAAAATTATTTAGTAAGACATTGAAAAACCATTGTTTTTGTCTTCCTTCCCCAGCTTATGTTGGTCACAGAACATCAGTAACAATTCCTCATATTCCATATGCTGACGTAATGAATAGTCATTATAGTTAATAGTTATCTTAACAACAACAGTCTCCAGAAGGGTCAATAAAATTAACAAAGCTATTGGCAAATTAAGAAAGACTCAGATCAAATCTCTGGTGATAATATATTCCAAAAACTGAAGAGGATTTATTCTTGGTACCAGAAAATCTTATATTGATTCTAATTCTTCGATTAAATCCATGGCTCAAATATTCCTTTCTCACCTTGAGTTATCCGTAATTCTTTCCTCTTAATTTTTGCCAATATTTAACTTCGCATCATAATCTTTTCTAGATAAGTCATTTTTATCACACAGAAAGCAACTGTCAATATTGTTATAATAATAATGATTGGCTACGCTTCTGTTGCCCCACTTTAGATGCCTCTACCCATGTGCTATATACCCATTGTACCCATATGCCTGACCTGGCTCTGGGTACCTGATATTAAAATGAAAATATCAGTACCTCTTAATCTATACATTGATAGAAAAAAAGTACTTTTGCAACATTTTAAATGTCTAACTGCTGATTTACTACTTATGAGCTTATTTTCCAAAAAAGGCATTTTGTGAATAATAATTCATGAGTGTTTTGACAAGAAAGTTTTCTTTACAAAAATATCTGACATCACTTTTCAAGGGTGTAACTACTACAAGACTGCCTGTTCTTCGAGAACAAAATATGCTGAGCCCAGGAATGAAGGAGTAAATGAGCTTGCTCTGGAAAATGAATTCCCTCACATGGTAATGAATATATTGAAGTATGTATTAGAGTGATAATTAGAAAAATAAGATCATTTCTGTTCTCCCCTATCCATGGTACCCTTTCCATATGCCAAGATGCATAGGACTTAATACAACAAACAAAGTATTTGTGGCATTCAAACATACAAAGTATTTGTGGTTTAGGTATACTCATAAATATTTCCCAGGTTTTGTTCAGGATTTATCCATGAAACTGGAAATAATGGTGTTTTTGAATGGAGAAAGATTCAATGTTCATTTAGTTACTTGGTTCAATCTGATATTCTTCTTGCTACCACACTCTTTACTTACCATTTGATGATGAAGGGTAAGGAATCAGGTGGCCAAAGCAAACCTCTGCAATTGACACTATCATTGACCGATTCTCATCAGTTTCTATCCATAAGCTTTTCTTCAAAACTAACGTTATTTTCCTCATCTCCTACCTCCTGCTAACTTATTTACATCCTTGGACTGCAACCTTGAGTCTCCATCTAACCTGATAAGTGATCACTATGAAAATATTTTACACTTATCCGGGTTTTCCTCTAATGCATCTTGCTCCTTTTCTTTGTGCAACCTTTCTCCTCAGCATTTTTATCCTTCTCCATCTTGGCCTTCAAATTTCTATTCCCTTGCTTTCTAATCTCAAACATTTATCTTATCATAGTGTTCTCAGGGATTTTAATGATGTGTCCGAACCATTTTATTTTCATCTCTTCAATTCTACTTTTATGCTTTCCATACTAGAGAATATCAAAGGCTGCCTTTCCAATAAGTCCTTCAAATCGCATGCTATAAACCTGTTAACACAAAAGGCCTATTATAGTGTCCACGAATATCTCAATGATAATTTGTAAACTTTCTTTTTTTAATTTAATTTAATTTTATTGTAAAAGTCTACATGTTTTTGAACTGTTTATGATTTATTTTGTTTTATGTGATAATATATGATCATGAATTTATGATATGAACTTGTGACAATGCCTATACTTCTATATGTAGTCTTGGGTGAAATAAATTTGAATTTGAATATTCACATTCTTCATGCCAAGTATTCATATATGAGTGATTTATTATTTACATTATTTAAAGTTTCTTTAATATTACATGAATGATAATTTTTTGTAGGGTAAAATGAATGAAAAATATCTGACAGCACTGAGATTTGAAAGCCCATCTTCCACTTGCAGCTAGGCTGCTCGAACCAATTCAGCTATCTTCTCAGAACATTCAGATATACTATTTGGAAGACTATGTAGGCAAGGATAAGTCTGAATGTTCTGGTAAAATGGCGACAGCACCTGTGCAAAAAGTGGAAGATCTGGGTTTAAGTACCAGTCCTGGTAAATATTTCATTTCCATTTCTCCTGGGAATTATTTTAGGTGCTTGCCGTAGCATGTGGATTAGCTTCTAATAAACGTGAGCTTGGTGTCAACTTCCTTATGAATTCAAATCAATACTTATTTTCTACCCTATGGATCAGGGATCAGATCTCTTCTCTACACATAGTCTTATCAGGTTAAAAGGAATTTTTTAGACAAAAGTTTGCCTTAGAAATATTTTAAATCAATATTTTTGTAAAAATACTTGAAATTAGCTCAATATCTCAAATTACTTCAATACCTCAAATTGATTACTTCAGACTTTAGAGAAGGTGAGTTACAATACTAACCTTTTGAAATTAAAATCTTACCATAATCTCTCCTTCAACTTCAAGTCTTTTTCTTGACACATTAATGTTTGAGTCATTAAATATATTCATTGAAAGTGATCAACATTTTTCAGCAATTACATTAGATTACAACTTCACTACAAACAATTTTTCCACTCTCCAGTCTCCATTTAATTCTTACCATTTCCTTAAACTTCTTCTATCTATTAGAGGTTTAAAAACACTCTGTAAGCTGTCTTTTGGCAAATTTTTTGGCTTAGTATTGTTTCGATTACTGAAAAATTATAGTACAGGAGGATCTTGAATTATGATCACTCTCACTAACAACCAATTTAATTTAGTCATTTAGTAAATCTTTCGGCTTAGTATTGTTCATGCAATTTAATGATTTTTTTCATAAAACCTGTAAAATATACAAATGAGCTAAACTGAAATGATCATTTGGCTTCCCAGAAATCTGTAATCCAGAGCTTCCCGTTTATCTTTGAGCGCTAGTTCCGCTTGCCAAAAGACGGCTTATGGAGTGTTTTTAAACCTCTAATTCGTATACAGCTGTGTTCCAACCTTCTTTTTATTCTATCTACTCAAAAGGTAGGTAACAATTATAATTAATTGTTGACTTACCATCTGTTACTTTTCCATTTTTCCTTCCTTTGCTACCTATTAAAAATACATGTTTCTGCCAATTCCTATGGCTTGAAGGTAATGCAATTTTACTAGAGGCATTTGTATGTATAATGAGGTATTGTGGTTACCATTAGTCTTGTATTTTAAATTTTACGCCTGGAATTGATTTGCTGTATATTTTAATTCTCTAACAATGAAGTACTTTTTCAGGCTGCAATAGGATATGGGAAGAAGGAGGAAATTATATGGGGCTGTGGAGGCTCCTTAATCAGTGAAAACTTTGTGCTTACAGCAGCACACTGTTTGCAGTATGGTAGGTGAGTAAATATTACCCAGTGAGCGAGTGAGTAATATTCACCCAACTTATGCAAAAAGAAAGAACTCAAATTATATGAGAATGTCACCAGTTGTGTTTTATCAAGTTTAGGCGAAGATGGACATCTTCATAGAAATAAGCCTTCATATATATAAGTGTACTGAAAAATTATAGTACAGGAGGTTCTTGAATTATGATCACTCTCACTAACAGCCAATTTAATTTAGTCTTTTCTGCGTACTTTTACCTTCAATTCAGGAACCAAAAGCCACTTGACTTTCAAAATTAAAAAAAAAATGAGTATTGTTCATGCAATTTCATGAATTTTTTCATAAAACCTGTAAAATATACAAATGAGCCAAACTTGTGCATATGTTAACGTATAATAGTTAATTTTTGACCAAACTACTAGAATAATATCCACATCTGTCTCTAGTTTACCTCCATGAACACAGCCCAGTTGTAAGTTCAGTTGTAACCACCTCTACTCTCTTTTGTTGTACATACATCGATAGGACTTATTACTGTTCTTCTCCAAATTTTCATGCCCTTTAGAATGCTTACTTTGCTACAGTCACATTCACATATGCTTCCTGAGAATAAATCTATTTCACACATTGCATTAATGCCAAGCAATTAGCCATTGCAAGTGTAATGGTAGCATAAGAATTTCATGAAAAAACTAAAACTTAAGTATTACTCACATATTTATAAAATTTAAAATTAAGAATACCAAAAATGACAAAGTTTGGCATGTTTATTCCATTTATCATAATTATTTTATTTAATTATACAAGCTGAAAAAGCTGCTGTCTTTTAAATGTAAAATGATATTGAAAATAAGATAAAGAATTGAGAAGAGCATTGATACTGTGAAGAGATTTTCAAGGCTTCATAATTTATCCACTGTTTGGTAACATGAATTAAATTGTCTTAATTTGTTCTTCTCTTATGTCAATTAAACATTTTAACCAATTATGCTCAACCTATAAATGGAATAAACCTATAGTCATTTGAATCATTCATGGTGTCAAACAGGATGGCCTTGGTTTTGGTCAGGACTAGGAGACTGGTTGACTGAAGGAAACCCACCCAAAAACATATCTAGCATTGCTAATAAAAATACTTTTAAAAATAATTCGTTGACCCCAAAGAGTGACACCTACTTGCAATGCTTTGTAAGCCTGCTACTGCTGGCCCTGGTTTAGGCAACACTTTTCTTCAAAACTTTTCTCTCCATGTCTTGCTACACAATCAAGTTACATTATCAAATCTTTTGGTGATATGACATCATTTTTGGCACCCAAGAAGATTTCTCAGACCTCTCAGCCAAACAGAATATTTCAGATTCTTGTTGGTATCTCTTGCGTATTTATTGTTGTAAACATTAAATAAGGAGGTGTACACAAGGAGATGTGACATATCCTTGTTTTATATGTCTTCCGATCTTAAATCACTCAATCTAGTCACTTTTTACTTAAGCACTAGGTTTACTACCTGCTTAGACACCCTTTATTGTCTCGATTAACCTTTCATCCATGAAATACACAACCAAAATTTTTGTCACACTACTTATATCATGTTAACCATGAGCTTTTCCAAACCTACAAATGTACCACACATCAATCCATGAATACTATAATATTTTCAGCTTTCCTGCAGCTTGGGTTAGGCTAGGAGCTGTAAAAATTAGGAATTATTTACGAGATGGGGGATCTGAAGCCCAGACTTATCCCATTATAAGTCGCATACCTCATCCAGAGTTCAAAGCATCTTCAAAATACTATGACATTGCTCTCTTGAAGATTGGATCACCATTAGGGACTGATGAATTGCCTTTAATCAGCAAAAATATTCACCCAGCATGTCTACAAGTAGACGAGGAAGAAATTTCTGCAGCTATAGTCACTGGTTGGGGAAGCATTGGATATGGTAAGTCTTCTTCTGGCTTTGACACTTCCATCAAAGGTTGAAAACAATCTCAAAGAGTCATCTTCTATTATCCAATACTTTGAATTTTGCAAAAGTGTTAATCCAATTTAATCTCTTCTGCATTTTAGACATTAGTATTTTTTCTTTTCCAATCCATGTTTTTCATTTTTCCTTTCCTCCCTTATCATTTTCAACACAGTGAATTTTAATTTCTATTTACTTGTCTCAAGTAAAATATTTTGCTCTTCAAATTGTATAATAACTCTTGCTCTCGAATGTCTTAGATACATTTCTTTGGCTTCCGTTCTATCCATAGAGGGATTATAAACAGCCTAATTTAAAAGGCATGTAACATATTTATTGCATTTCATATCGAAGTCTATGATTCACATCCAGATAACAATACTTACCAAAGTTTGTTGTATGGAGACTTAATTCTTTCTCATATATTTAATTTACTTCTGCATATATAATTTTAAAAAGTTCACTGTTGGTGGGAAAAGGTAAATATGTTTGCATACTATTAGTTTTATTTGTTTGGTGATGTGATTTGATTCTATTATTTAATTTCTGTTATTTTTAAAATAGAATATAGTAATAATAGAGTATGACTGGCTATTGATATTACTTGACTTAATGCAATACAATAAATCAAATTGAAATGAAAGGTACAATAGGATATTACCGGAAAGAAAATCTGTACCATCATACTTTACTATCTGCTCTCATATAAATGATGTAAGAGAACATTCAATAAATTGCTTAAGCATTAATCAATTAAGGAAGATATTTAATTTATTTCAAATTTATTTGGAATTGATCATCATCTCAAGTGATATTGGGTCAATTTTACTAATTAATCATCATTGTCATTATGGCAGAAATTACCTCTATTATCTCAAGCTTTCTGCTCTTCACCTGAGGTCTTAATAATTCTCTTCCATTTTTATTAACTCATCTATTAGCTGAAACCTCCTCTTATCCATTGCTATCCTACTAATCAACTTATCTGCAATAATGTCTTTGATCTCTCGGAGAGTGGAATCCAGTTGGCTAGAATCTTTTATATATTTTAAATAACACTCCTACTTTAGTAGAAACTCCTTAACTAACCTTTTACCAAACCTACTAAGTTATTCAGGATGATTAAACTTTAAAATTTCAATTGTCACCAGGTGTCATATTTTTTGATGTCATACACTTTTGATATCTCTGTTTCATACTATACCACATATTTCATTTCACTTATCTGTTCAAAAAAATCACCTTTTTCCTTAAAATTGAGTTGCAATGACATTTTAATAATAAATTACAGGGAGATCAATGTTACGTAAATATTTGATGATTGAGCACAAACTCAACTTTTATACATTTTACAGAAATGCTTTCTTTTTAAATATTCTCAGTACTGCTAACCTTTTTTGTATCCATTTGATCTAAATCATTTAGAATTCTCTGTGTTTTTGTAATTTGATTTTCAAGAGCAGTACTAAAGAGAAACTACATTAATTTTTTAATTGTGTGTTTATAATATGTTATTGATACATCTTAAAGTTTTTACATTTCTTCTAAAATTGTGATTCTATTCCTTAAAACTAATTGTAGGTAAACATTTCTCTTCATGTTTAGGAAATGAGGACACATATTTTCTTCAAAAGGTGTCAACAAATATATATGAAAACTATCAGTGCAATAGAACATTCCGTACAGAGATTATTGAAACTCAACAGCTTCTAAGAGGAATAGATGAGTCTATGATATGCGCCAAAAGTATAGCTACATGCAAGGTAAGGACAAATGTTTGCTTGTATAGTCTTACAAAATCTATGAAAAGAGAAAGAATTCATATGATAATTAATATTAATACAAATGTGAATGANATTTTAAAAGATATTAATTCATTTCCAACGAAGATTATGAAATTATTTGAGGATAAGAAGCTTTGTTATATAAAAAAGAGCATATGATAAATACTTAATATTGCCCATAACAATATATATTAATTAAGACTAAATTTTTTTAATTAGTGTAAGAGATTACACAATATGTTATCTTGCAGGTGAAATTTGTTCCCTGAGTGATGGTCAGTATGGAGAATGTAAGCTAACAAAAGATTGCAACCATGCTATCTTATTAATCGCTGAAGGCAAGAAACCAGTGAATTGTGGGTTTGATATGAGGGAACCAATAGTATGCTGCCCTTTTGTGTTAGAAGAGGATAGAACTCCCTTAACAGTTCCTCGTATTGGCTCAGTGACACAGCAAGCAGTAGAATCAAATTTACCTGGAGGGAAAGCAAGAAAAGGTATCTTATGATATTTCACAAATACATTAGACTTACATGATTTGGCAAAAACTATTTGCCTTTTGTTACTATTCAGATGATAACAATTTATGGCATCAAAAGTATCTTTTATGACATCTGTATAGCTAATATACAATCATTTGTTGATTGCTCTGCCATAGCATAAACCCAGAATATTAATATTTCATACTTTTCTTGTTTATTGCAATGAGTTTCTTTACACACAGATATTATTGAACGTTATATATTTAACAGATAATCGATAACCTTATCATCTTAGTTCCAGATGAAACAGTTTAGGCATAGCATGAACTGCATAAGCATGCTTGTGTCTATTTATACCTTGTTAAACATGGGTATTAAGGGAATATCTCTGTATATTCCCTTAATTGCTTTTATGAAAAAGTTACAGTATTCAACAGCAGTCTCTTTAGTATTTTCATTTAATCAATTTTCCTTGTGTCAGATCATTATGTATGATTTTTTTGGATGCTTGACAAAATTTTAACTCAGCTTCTTGAAAATGATCTTCTGTTAGACATTGTATCCTTAATATTGATATATGGTCAAACCTACATAAGCAGGACCTAAATAAGCAACAAAAGTCTGTATCAGAGACTAATTTCCAGGTCCCATCATTTTCATCCCTCAAAACCTCTTCAAGTAAGAAAGTTGAAACTACTATAAGAGAGAGCAATTTTTCACATCCAAATCTCAGTAAGTGAGACCACCTCACCTTAAATCTCTAAAACCGAGAGTGTCCTCTAAAATTGCAACATATTGTGTTTTGACAGGTCATAAGCAGGGTTTCTTATCTGCCTGAAAGGGGTCATTTTTGGACTAGTATACAAAGACAAATAAGTTGATGAATCTTGAACAATGAGATAGGTGCGTTATGTCCTAAGGAACTCATTCACAGACGGAAATTGCAGCAAAGACGAAGAAGATCAAACAAATGGGAGTTTGAATACAAAAGGATGCCCTTTTCCAAGAGGCAAAAGCTTCAAAAACACAGATATGGTCCACAAGCTTTTGAATTTTATTTGGATATACATCAGTCAATTATTATTGGATTTATGAGCATGAAAAAATTAATAATATCAATGCAAGAAAATAAATGAAACTGATGGATGGATCTTATGTAACAAGCATAAGATTGTTACATAATAAAGGGTTTTGATAGTTATATGATAATTTATCATTTCTTGATTCCCTGTGAATTCCTTATCCTGTTTCCTTGTTTTTAGTTCCTCTCTAAGTGAGAGAAGTTGTTGCTAGACCTGCAGAATGGAAACCTCTATATGCAGGGAAAGTTGCTACTACAAAACACTATACTATAAGTGATAAACTTATGTAATCTATCCAAACTAGCCTGACTTCATAATGAAGGAAAGGAAAATGGAAGGAAATTACTATTGTAAGTTTTTTCCTCTCCATAATGTATTTGAATATGTGAGAAACCTCTCTAAGCAAGAAAAAGTTGCCAGTCCCTTGAACTCCTTATCCAGGTTTGACTGTATTTATATTTGTTGATATTTGACAAATATACTTTAAAGCATTATTTTGCATATCTAACATTTTGCAATTCATCCTAGAATTTCCGGATGTAGTTTCGCCAGAGTAACAACCTTCACTTTCGTTTCCAAGGGCACTGTGGAAAACTTCTTTTTCTTTGGAGTTTGTATATACTCGGAAGAACTGGAAAATTCAATGGGACTGTTTCGCTCTTTGACCTCTTCCTTGGCTACATTAGGTGGAATTTTTTCAGCCCCAAGCTACGAAAGGGATTAAGATTTAGCTTAACCAAGAGGTACAGAATACATGTGTACTGTATATACTTGGAGATTGTCTTAGTAATGAAATCTCCTTTTAATGTCTTCATCAGGGTGACTCAGGAGGTTCTTTACAAATTGTTAAGGATAAAGGATCCTGCCAACACCAAATTATGGGTGTTACATCCTTTGCAAAGAGCTGTATGCTCCAGCAATCTACTGCTGTTTATTCTCGAGTGCCATTTTATCTTAAATGGATTGAAGACCAAGTTTGGAAAGATCGTAAGTACATTGCCACTCTTGGACTGGGAAATTTAAACTATTTTCTCTTATTTTTGCTCTGATCAAGATGTATGCAGTGAATACATGATGCAATGAGAAGCCTCTGTTTTAAAGAAGTTTTTATGTGTAATAACCCCTCATTACATAAAAGCTTAGCTTCTTCAGAATTTATTTTTGTATAGCTTTGATATATTTACTGTACCATTTATTAAGGTCAAAATGCTTAAAACCTTACTGTTTATTTTATACACTAGTGATTTTTGTTATCCACAGTCACAGGGAATTTGAATAAATGCCAATATGCTAGGCGGTAGTTTCATCTTCAGACTGTGATATCTAGGAGCTTTTCCCTGACCTTTTAGTGTTTGCGCTCATTGTTGAATTTAAAGATACTTGCCTGAGATTAATCGAAGAAAAAATAATTGCTCTCTTAAATAGTCCTAGTAGTGCTGAAGAGTAACTCAAAACCTAATGACAGCATTGGAGAAACTGAGGATGTTGTGGATCATTTACTGAAAAGTGCACTTTCTTCATTGATTCAAGAGAGCAGGGTAATAAAAACATACATGAAAATGTTAGTCTATTTTGAAAGGGTTTAAGCTACCATTAGCCAATTTTAAAAGATATTAATTCATTTCCAACGAAGATTATGAAATTATTTGAGGATAAGAAGCTTTGTTATATAAAAAAAGAGCATATGATAAATACTTAATATTGCCCATAACAATATATATTAATTAAGACTAAAATTTTTTAATTAGTGTAAGAGATTACACAATATGTTATCTTGCAGGTGAAATTTGTTCCCTGAGTGATGGTCAGTATGGAGAATGTAAGCTAACAAAAGATTGCAACCATGCTATCTTATTAATCGCTGAAGGCAAGAAACCAGTGAATTGTGGGTTTGATATGAGGGAACCAATAGTATGCTGCCCTTTTGCGTTAGAAGAGGATAGAACTCCCTTAACGGTTCCTCGTATTGGCTCAGTGACACAGCAAGCAGTAGAATCAAATTTACCTGGAGGGAAAGCAAGAAAAGGTATCTTATGATATTTCACAAATACATTAGACTTACATGATTTGGCAAAAACTATTTGCCTTTTGTTACTATTCAGATGATAACAATTTATGGCATCAAAAGTATCTTTTATGACATCTGTATAGCTAATATACAATCATTTGTTGATTGCTCTGCCATAGCATAAACCCAGAATATTAATATTTCATACTTTTCTTGTTTATTGCAATGAGTTTCTTTACACACAGATATTATTGAACGTTATATATTTAACAGATAATCGATAACCTTATCATCTTAGTTCCAGATGAAACAGTTTAGGCATAGCATGAACTGCATAAGCATGCTTGTGTCTATTTATACCTTGTTAAACATGGGTATTAAGGGAATATCTCTGTATATTCCCTTAATTGCTTTTATGAAAAAGTTACAGTATTCAACAGCAGTCTCTTTAGTATTTTCATTTAATCAATTTTCCTTGTGTCAGATCATTATGTATGATTTTTTTGGATGCTTGACAAAATTTTAACTCAGCTTCTTGAAAATGATCTTCTGTTAGACATTGTATCCTTAATATTGATATATGGTCAAACCTACATAAGCAGGACCTAAATAAGCAACAAAAGTCTGTATCAGAGACTAATTTCCAGGTCCCATCATTTTCATCCCTCAAAACCTCTTCAAGTAAGAAAGTTGAAACTACTATAAGAGAGAGCAATTTTTCACATCCAAATCTCAGTAAGTGAGACCACCTCACCTTAAATCTCTAAAACCGAGAGTGTCCTCTAAAATTGCAACATATTGTGTTTTGACAGGTCATAAGCAGGGTTTCTTATCTGCCTGAAAGGGGTCATTTTTGGACTAGTATACAAAGACAAATAAGTTGATGAATCTTGAACAATGAGATAGGTGCGTTATGTCCTAAGGAACTCATTCACAGACGGAAATTGCAGCAAAGACGAAGAAGATCAAACAAATGGGAGTTTGAATACAAAAGGATGCCCTTTTCCAAGAGGCAAAAGCTTCAAAAACACAGATATGGTCCACAAGCTTTTGAATTTTATTTGGATATACATCAGTCAATTATTATTGGATTTATGAGCATGAAAAAATTAATAATATCAATGCAAGAAAATAAATGAAACTGATGGATGGATCTTATGTAACAAGCATAAGATTGTTACATAATAAAGGGTTTTGATAGTTATATGATAATTTATCATTTCTTGATTCCCTGTGAATTCCTTATCCTGTTTCCTTGTTTTTAGTTCCTCTCTAAGTGAGAGAAGTTGTTGCTAGACCTGCAGAATGGAAACCTCTATATGCAGGGAAAGTTGCTACTACAAAACACTATACTATAAGTGATAAACTTATGTAATCTATCCAAACTAGCCTGACTTCATAATGAAGGAAAGGAAAATGGAAGGAAATTACTATTGTAAGTTTTTTCCTCTCCATAATGTATTTGAATATGTGAGAAACCTCTCTAAGCAAGAAAAAGTTGCCAGTCCCTTGAACTCCTTATCCAGGTTTGACTGTATTTATATTTGTTGATATTTGACAAATATACTTTAAAGCATTATTTTGCATATCTAACATTTTGCAATTCATCCTAGAATTTCCGGATGTAGTTTCGCCAGAGTAACAACCTTCACTTTCGTTTCCAAGGGCACTGTGGAAAACTTCTTTTTCTTTGGAGTTTGTATATACTCGGAAGAACTGGAAAATTCAATGGGACTGTTTCGCTCTTTGACCTCTTCCTTGGCTACATTAGGTGGATCGTTGAAATCCTCCGTAATGTTGCAGTTATTCTCTTCCATCAATATATCGCCATCAACGAAGGACATCTCCAAATACATTTCTAAAAATCTATCATACGTTTCCTTACCAATCAATTTAGAACGGTAAGAAATTGGAAACGTTACTATTCCAGCAATGTAATTGACATTCTGAAGTAATTTTTCACAAAAATGAAATGAGTTGGCGAATTCCTGTTTCAATTCGATGGCCGATTCCAGATCATCCGTCGACGCCAAGCAGGTAGATGGAATTTCTTGCTCCATGATCAATCGACTTTATAAATATTTGGTGAATTTACCAGTAAAATGATCGATATAAAGAAAACATGTCTAATGACAATATCTCGATTATCAATTCTTCATCGTTTTGGGAAGTGCTCAAAATAAATTCTCTATAATCCGCACATAGCATTTTATGGAAAAATTTAAGTATTTGGGCCTTCATAGACCATAGCTATGACAGCTATGATCGACGTTTCACTTTTCTTCGGGGTTTCCCATTGGTACTAATACCACATAAGAGGGCCAAGTCAAAGACACTTGTAGTTAAGGCTGAGACTCCATAACCTACGTGTAGCAGTAAAATATATACTGGAATACCTACCTAACGTATATTTTAATAAATGTTGACAAGAAAGGTAAAGAATGTCTGGGAGTTAAGAAGTTGAAATTAAATAGCAGAAAAATTACATTTTTTGTGAAAAAAAAACGGGATAAACATTTTTCTAGGTGGAAATTTTCGCTATATCTATGGCAATGCACGTGTGTTGCGTGGTTGCCTACCTTCGATTTTCAGTTGCAAATTTTGCATAAACAAAGGCGCATTGAGTTGAACAGCCAGACACGTGTCTGTTATTTTCGTGCAAGGAAAATGTCCTGAAATGTTCGTGTAAATCCGTGTTACACAAACCTGACGTGTTCCTTGTAAGATCTAAATTATAAAAAGTTAATTTTCTAGCAGAATTTGAGCAATTAGCTATGAGAAAGATGTACACAAACACGTAAGCACTTTAATTGGCTCCAGATACATACATGGGATGACCATTCATAAATGAGACTCTCGGTACCACTCAAACAGCAGTACTACACCTATCTTGCCATCTAATGGCATTGACTCAAAATTCTAAAGTAGCAGAATCTTAATTTGCTACGGTGTGTCTTGCAAGCAAAGGCATTCTATGGGCTGAAAAATATATTTTATGTATTACCCACATTGAGTGCTCAACAGCATTAGTCACTTCTTCCTAGGACAGGGCGAGACATGATGTGACAAGGAAGCAAAATAATTCTAGTCTCTAAGAAAAATTTCTTTACCTTACAATATGTTGAGATAAACAACTCTTAGTTTAATTAATGTTAATACGAGGGTAGATCGGAAAGGAACGCACAATATTTTTTTTCCCAAAAAGTTTAATATGTACCAAAACCAAAAAAAATCACGAATTAACTTACATCTTTGAACTACTTTTCTACATAGTCACCAATTTTCTCAACACATTTCTCCCATCGTGGTACCAGTTTCAATATGCCCTGTTCGAAGAAGTCCGTTTGTTGGGAGTATAGCCATCTGCAGACTGCTGATTTCACTTCCCCATCTCTTACAAAGTGTTGACCGGCCAGGAATTTCTTCATGGGACCAAACAGATGAAAGTCAGATGGTGCCAGGTCCGGACTGTATGGTGGATGCTGGAAAAAAATTATTGTGCGTTACTTTCCGATCTGCCCTCGAAACGGACTTCTTCAAACAGGGCATATTGAAACTGGTACCACGATGGGAGAAATGTGTTGAGAAAATTGGTGACTATGTAGAAAAGTAGGTCAAAGATGTAATTTGTGTTTTTTTTTGGTTTTGGTACATATTAAACTTTTTGGGGAAAAAAATATTATGCGTTCCTTTCTGATCTACCCTCGTAGATAAATATCCAATCAATGACATCCCTGTGGGTTGATCAAAAGAAGAATGGAATACTTGTTTCCCTGGAAACAACTTTATTTCTGCTCAGTTCAAGATAACAGTAGTAATATATGTCCCTTGTTCATACTTTATCATACACTGTTTCTCTCTGACATCTTATGCTTCTTGCCTCATGCTGCCATACAGCTGTCACTTTGTTTGATTCACATTCAGAAAGAAATAATATTGATATTGCAGATTAGATGATTGAAATTGTGAATGTTACTCGCCATTTCTGACTCTTTTAAGAAAAATAATAAATTTGTATATTGAAATTCATGTCTGATCAACATTATGAGTGATCAAAAATTATCTGCAATCATCTGGTACAGTAAAAACTACTTTGAGGTATATAACTTAAGTAGCTTGGATGTGGATTGGCTACAGAATTAACTATAATCCTTATCATTCCAGCATGCAACAAGTACAAGAGTGTCTGCAAGTCTAACTCAGATGACAGTGAGCTTTATCCCCACTTGGTACAGTATAGATCCTTGAAAAATCCTTATTTTTTGCTCCTCGAATCAACCCATATGATAAAAGTCTCTTATGAACTAAAGAATTTTGGAATTTTCAGGCATTTATTGGGTATGGAGAAATGAATGATATACAATGGGCTTGTGCAGGATCTTTGATTAGTGAAAATTTTGTGCTGATGGCAGCTCATTGCATCACTGACCTCGAGCAGTAAGTAATTCTCAAGTTCATTTCTAAAGCTACTTTTTAAGATAGTTGGTATGATAAAACAGTTACAATCTTAGCTCCTTGTTTATATTGCAAGTGTTTTTTGAAGTAGTTTAAATGAAGGAGCAAAGGAAATAAGACGGAATAACTTATTTACCACCATGTGAGTCAGTATGGCACTTTTGTCAAGTCCTGTAATTATGAGGCACAAAATATATTGGGTATTTTAACAGAAAAAATAAGAGTATTATCATATTGATCATGTAATCACATTTCACAGGTAAATTTGGCTCTCAAAAAAAAA
>KZ308494.1:744886-843656 GCA_000376725.2 Ladona fulva | reverse complement strand
TGAATTATTAATAATAATTAAGGACAATACAACAAAAACCCTCAGAAAATTGTTTTTAAATTACTTACTAGGTGAAGTTAATTACAAATATATACGAGGAAAAAAGGAGTCCTGCTAAAGGAATTTGATCCTTCAAATAAATAGTTGGCAAAATATTTAACCCCCATGGCTTAAAGAGTTAAGAGCCAAATAAATTTTCATGCTGCATATTTGGAAATTAAGGTTTCACCATTATATTTATTCAAACTTTGCTTTTGCAAAACAGATATAATTGTCTGGAACAAATTGTTGAACATTTATAAAGGACCAGGTAATAAAGGGACAGAGCAAGTGGAATTGTTTTCAAACTTAATGAAATCTAGTGAAACCAAAGTACCATTATGTAATTTGTAATAATAAATTGATTGAAATTATGCTGGTAGGAAATAACATAAAACTCCAAATGTCAAATAAAACTAAGTTTTAAAAAACAATATAAATAACTTTTACTGGTCCACAAAAAAATTCGTTTGCAAATAGTTTCGACTAATCATAGTCGTTAACAAGCTTGATAATGACTATGATTAGTCTAATGATAATCTTTTTGTGGATCAGTAGATTAATACCTAAATAAAATTAGTTGTGGTTTTAAAATTGGCTTTAATTGTTAATCATGCTTCAGTTATTGAAAGGAGATGGAGGTAAATTGTGATCATATGGGTGAGGACACTTTTAAAGGTACCAGCCCTGAGTGCCAAGACAAATGATGAGGAAAATACATAGCATTTCACTTTTATTTCTGGTGAGCTCTCAGTTTTGACTTCTATTATATTGTTTCGATATCTGCTCTTTGGATTTAATATTAATGAGCTGCAAGTTTGGTATCTTCAACATATTGATTTCAATTCAAAATTATTAATCCCTTTCATAAGTTGAAACAAATACAAAGTACTCATTTCACACGGGTCATGCCAACTTTCTTTCTTCCCAAGTTCATTCATTGGCAAAGCATTACAGACTCTGCCTCCCCTGCTTTCTTCCCCTAATCCTCATTAGATACATTGAAACCATATTCAGTCTACAGTCTAAATAAAATTAGTATTCAAATATCCACTAAAATTTATTAACACAAGTACAAGTTCTAATGTATAAAAACATCATCTTCTGGCAAATGAAATTCACATCAAACACACAGGTCTTACAGGATTAGAGAAATTGTTGTTAATAGGGTGGATTGGAAAGAACTTTAAGAGTATGATCATAGACATCAGCAGGGAGTGACTAGTAAAACTGATAATTCGTGAGATTTCACCACCAGTAAAGGTGTAAAACCAATGTTTCAAGGGCCTCTAATTATCACCAAAAAATGATGTCTTTGCAAGGGAATGGTTTTAAATATGGCAGTATGTTGGTTTTCTAATTGGTGTTGGGGAAACTGAGATTTATTTTTCTTCTGGTAAGAAGATACATATTCCTTTGCTCCATTTTTGAAAATTCTCATCATTTGACCAATGTAAATGGTATAGCAACATGCACAAGTCAATCTGTGTACCCTGGGATATGTGTCATGGGATAGCTTATCCTTTATCAACATTATTACTAGTGTGACTCTTAGTATAGCATGCTTGTTTAGTTACATTCTTCGGAAGAGAATTGCTAATTTTATTGCGTATGGAACCTAAGTATTTATTTTAAACTATTTTTGTTTGTAAAAAAGAGAGTGAAGGATTGAAAATATTGTGAATATAGCTGCTTTTCGTCACTCATTCGTGCTTGTCCAAGAAGAACCAAATATTTCGGTAGTGTACAGGAGTGCACCTCTTTATACATCCATTTTCACCTTTCCATTTTTAACTTTATTGCTAATGGCGCTGGTGGAAATTTTATTTGCCGTTTAGTCCGTTTTGAATCGTAAAATCGTCCAATAAATATTCGAAAAATGTAACCTTGCATATGCTGATTTTTTCTCCATCTTTGAAGGATATTCAGTCTGCTGATTCCAAGATTCCCCTTTCTCGAGAAAGTTTTGCTTCCGCTCCTGCCTCACTGCCTTTTCTTGGTTTCCGCGACTCAAAGTTTTAAGTCGCCAAAAAGCATTTCCCGATTTCTGCCAAGTGTGCTGTGAAAGTTTTTCTCGCTCATATTTTTTTATGAATTCCTCTTCGCGGTTTAGAAGAGTTAACAGTTTCAATACTAATTGAAATCCTCCAGAAGAATCTTTAGCGTAATATTCCCGCAATATGGATTGCGAGAAAAAGTTTCAATGTAAATCGTCTGTTGTTATAACTACTGAACGTTTATGAATTATAGGGGAAGTGAGGAAATATAATTCAAGTAGTCAGACAAATAATTTGTATATCATAAAGGTTCACCCGATTGTTTCTGAATTTATAAAATTGTACGAAAGGATTTTCGCTTCTCAGTACTTTCCTGATTGATTTTTAGAGAATAAGGATTGGTGCATGTACGCAGAGTTGTCTTTAACCTCTCTGTAGATTTATTAGAGTAGCTGTAGTGAGCAAATTCGATGAGTGGACGATTCTTATAGTGATAGAAAAGTAAGATAACCTATGAACTCTGTTATAAAATCAGTCATTAAGTATTCCTGATTATCGCAGCTGCCTTTAATGCTAAAAATCTCTATTTATTAGCATTTATTTAGTTTTACTTAACCGTAGAACATTTTTAAAATCACACGGTTGACATACCGGTATCAAAGCAATCATGATTTTTATAGAGGTAACTATAATTTTCTTTGTGATAACAGTATGTTAGTCTTTCTTGTCGGGACTTTCTTCTTGTGCTTGGTTCGCGTGTATTGTCAGGTCGGTGTAGGAGGCACGGAGCACTTAATCGGGAGGGAGCATTTGACAGTGAACCATACCTGCAGGTGGTGTTCGCCTCGCCTTGGTAGGATTCACTGTACCCAGGCAGCGATCACTTAACTTAAAGAGTAGTACTGAGTGATTGTATAAACTATAACTATAGTTTAATAACTTTAACATACATTTTTAATAGCTGAAATATCAGATGTTATCATTTGAGGAATTAATCAAGATCACACCATTTTGTACATGGTAAGAGGAAATAAAAGACTTAATATGATTTTGTTGGAAGAATTAAAAACTGAATTGTTGAATATCTAGAGTTATTAAATATTTAGAAACATAAATTGCATTGGAGCAGTAGCTGGGACAGCTAAATGAATACCTTAAGTGAATGAATTTGATAAATCCTTGCAAGTATTTTCTCAATCAAACTCATAACTCATTTCAGAGAAGACGATTGTATATTTTAAATACATTTGTGATTTTGGTGTTAATTCAGCCATAACAGAAGCATAAAAAAATATGCAATATTTATGATATATATTTTTGTGGATTATATATGATATATAAAGGATCTGGTGCTTTCCTGGCGAATAATGTACAGGA
The DNA here is from genome assembly GCA_000376725.2 of Ladona fulva. Lineage (NCBI taxonomy): Eukaryota > Metazoa > Arthropoda > Insecta > Odonata > Libellulidae > Ladona > Ladona fulva. The sequence continues at coordinate 840,243 of KZ308494.1, read as the reverse complement.
ACTCTTCTTGGGTTTCCAACCAGGGCTGGAAACCCGAGAAGAGTTCCTGCATATATGATATATATTTCAGTGGGCAGGTCCTGTAAACCAATTAAGTTATGTGGTTGAAGAATTTAAAATTATTTTCTTTATTGAATGATGGATGAAATTATATTAGTAATGAAGCCTTCCAACTCTTGATCTGCTCATAAGATCTTGCCAAAAAATAAATTAATCTCCTAGATATCCTAGAATTACCTTCCAGGATTCATACAGCGGTTGAAAAGTAATTACAGGTATATTTAACTTTGTAAATTCATCTTTTGAATTCATCTTCTGAAAATTCAAAATATGTTTTCTTCTTTGGAAAATGTCCCCTGCTACTCAAAATGAGTGCTAATGGACAGGTTAGAACAACTATACATTTTTTGCTAATGTTGTTTATATAATTCATATATTAGATTGTTTTCACTATGCCAGTCCAAGCATAAACTCTAGTGTTGACTAGATACTAATGTAAAGGGTTGGTAAGATGCAAAGAAAGGTAATTTTTACATTCTATGGTTGAGACACTATTATAATCAGAATCACATGATTGCTCTAAATAATGTTGGAAAGGATGCTGAAATTAATCTTTCTCTCTTTTCCTTGAAGGAAAACAGCGAGATGGGTTCGTCTGGGATCACATTTATCTGAAAGTAGCAGCAGGAGGAGTTCAAATGGGTCAGTGATTGGACAGATCCATCCCATCTTAAATATTATTCAGTATCCAGGGTATGATATAGGCACCCAGTTAAATGACCTGGCACTGTTGAAAATTGGAGTGGCAGTTGAACCAGATTCATTTTCAACTTTGAGCAGTTCAATTCATCCAGCTTGTTTACAGACTTCTACTCAACCAATAACAGAAGCCGTTGGTCTTGGAGTCAGTGAAATTGGAACATGTGAGCATTAATCTCCTTTTCAAATCCATCTCCTATTGAACAATTAATTTTGTCATTTTGAAAGCTTTTCAGAGGTCAATAGCTTTAGAGACCTATAACAGAATATTAGAATTACAAAATGAAAGTAATTTAAGTATGCTTACAGAAATATGTAATTTATTTAAGCAAGAATATTGATTTCATTTTTCAACAAATGATTAAATATAACTATTTCATTATAACCATATAATCATTTTCAGTTGACCGAGAGAATTAAGGAATCAGCAAAGTTTGAAAGTTGTTTCTTTGTGTTTTGTGATAGGTGAATATATGTAATTGGAAAATTGTCTTAAATCTCATAAAATTTAGCCATCTGATTCTATTGATTCCATATGAACCTATTTTCCCATTAAATCTAATGAAGTCAGTGAAAAGTATGAGAAATATACCAACTATACAAAAATAGCTTAAATATCTATTTTATCTACTGGATTTACCAATTTATTGGATCTACAGGATGTGATGAATAAGTATATGTGATAAACATATATTTTAAGCACAAGAATCATATTTCAACCTAATCATCTAATTGATTTTTTCTATATTTTATTTGAAGGGGATCACATTCCATTGAAAATTCAGAGAGCCAACCTTGATGTCATTAGAGACTCAGTGTGTGATGCTATCAGGATATCAAATAAACATAATGAAGAGGATAAGCCTTTCCTCTGTACCCAAGTTACTTCTAAAGGGAAGTTCTTATGCTCAGTAAGTGAAATTCACTCTTAGTTATAATATTACCTTGGTAATTGAACATCTGTAGCAATTATAATATTTCTTATGATAGTTTAGTAAGGTCTTTGCTACAGAATTCTATGTTTTACTGAGTCATGGGGACAATTTTCTGTGCTTCTTTGTTCTTGAAAAAATAATCCTGATCCTCAATAAGAATCAAAGCTAAATTTCAACTTATTTTGTTTGATCAGGGTAGGCTATGAACTTGCTAAGAACTACAATCAATTGCTTCTTTTTATTCAACATATATGAAAGGCTGCATTGATTTGCTTGCATAAACTGATGGATGATTATGTCATATTCTGAATTCTCTTTTATTCTTTTTGAAAATTCTCAAGTATCTACATCCATTCTGCCCTTTTCACATTCCCTTATCTAACTGAAATCTGTCCTTGGCAAGACATTCCTTCAGTGAATTTTTTCGTACTGTAATGTATTGTACTATTGGTGTTGAATAAACCTTGCACTTTAATCCAGCAAAAGAAACGAAAAAATAAAGAATACAGCCACATCAAACTTCGAGACTCTCTCCAGTCCCATTAGTCTTTTCCCCCCACCACTCTCCCTTGCCCTAGCAGACATTTGAATTCGAATTGAAACAAAGTATTTTGCTTTGAAACAAGTATTCTGCTACAGTATGTAGTAATATCCTTCGTCTCTACTTCAAAATATTTAAAGAGATTGCTCTGGGATTTTGTAACCAATTATTGTCAATTGTAGGTACTCTTAATTTCTTTTACTGGTTACTTGAGGTATTTATCAATGAGAGGTTTTACTGGAATAATAACTATCTTTTGTCAGTGTATGAAAATTTCAAATTAGATACTGAAATTAAGTCCTGTACATTTCCTACAGTAAGTGTTTATGATTATTATGGTAGTTTCTGATCTCTTTTGCTGAATAACTTTAGAAGGAAGTGCAAAGTTTGTCTGCTAGCATTCCCTTAACATTGTACTTAACTTTGGAATATTTGGTATATTTGCTTCAAATTGATTTATTATTATTAATATCGCTTGTGTATAATTTTTTTCCAGTTCAACTCTGAGGGTCCAATGCTGGTGAAAAATCAAATTGATGGATCTTGTCCACATAAAGTTGCTGGTATTTTAATGAAGGGACAACTTTGTGGCTATAACAATGCAACAATTATTTACACCCAAATTTGCCCCTACTTAAAATGGATCGAAGATAATGTTTGGCCATGATTAGTATTTATTTCAATTACAAATTCAAGTAGATAATCTGTGACCTCAATCCAATTAATTTTCATAGCTTATCATTTATTACATAAGCAAGATCTCTATTTATATTGTGCTCACTTGAGATTTACCATGTTGTTTAGTGATTATGTGTTTCTCTTGTACAGTTGAAAGAGGTTATTCCAGAAGGTTATAAATTAGTATTTGGGCACACATTCTCAAGGAAGACTGCCAATGCTATACATTAATATACCCTTATTGATTGCATTTACCTGTAAGTGAAAGAACATCACTCTAATGTTTGGGTTCAACTTGTATGTCATGTATAAAATTCAAATCTTTACCTCTGAGGCATAAAAAGGTAAAACAGCCTACTCTACTATTGATGTAAATACATAATTTGTTTCTCATAACTCATGGTCATTATTTTCCAGTTAAAATAATGTTAGTTTTATTTGGAGTAAGTATTGAACAAAATTCGTCATGAGTACCATCATGGACAAAAGCAAGTACATTCTTAATATTTGATGAACTAAAACTAACATCCAGCTGAAACCTTAAAATTTCAGGTCATACTTTAACACTTTAATGGCCATAGATTTTCATTGTCCTTTGCTTTGTATGGTAGCTAAATATTTAGCCACCAAAATCTCCTCAAAAGTGAATTTTAGTAACTTATTACTGTGTTTTTAAATATATGTGAATTATCAATAATAATTAAGGACAATACAGCAAAAACCCTCAGAAAATTGTTTGTAAATTACTTACTAGGTGAAGTTAATTACAAATATATACGAGGAAAAAAGGAGTCCTGCTAAAGGAATTTGATCCTTCAAATAAATAGTTGGCAAAATATTTAACCCCCATGGCTTAAAGAGTTAAGAGCCAAATAAATTTTCATGCTGCATATTTGGAAATTAAGGTTTCACCATTATATTTATTCAAACTTTGCTTTTGCAAAACAGATATAATTGTCTGGAACAAATTGTTGAACATTTATAAAGGACCAGGTAATAAAGGGACAGAGCAAGTGGAATTGTTTTCAAACTTAATGAAATCTAGTGAAACCAAAGTACCATTATGTAATTTGTAATAATAAATTGATTGAAATTATGCTGGTAGGAAATAACATAAAACTCCAAATGTCAAATAAAACTAAGTTTTAAAAAACAATATAAATAACTTTTACTGGTCCACAAAAAAATTCGTTGGCAAATAGTTTCGACTAATCATAGTCGTTAACAAGCTTGATAATGACTATGATTAGTCTAATGATAATCTTTTTGTGGATCAGTAGATTAATACCTAAATAAAATTAGTTGTGGTTTTAAAATTGGCTTTAATTGTTAATCATGCTTCAGTTATTGAAAGGAGATGGAGGTAAATTGTGATCATATGGGTGAGGACACTTTTAAAGGTACCAGCCCTGAGTGCCAAGACAAATGATGAGGAAAATACATAGCATTTCACTTTTATTTCTGGTGAGCTCTCAGTTTTGACTTCTATTATATTGTTTCGATATCTGCTCTTTGGATTTAATATTAATGAGCTGCAAGTTTGGTATCTTCAACATATTGATTTCAATTCAAAATTATTAATCCCTTTCATAAGTTGAAACAAATGCAAAGTACTCATTTCACACGGGTCATGCCAACTTTCTTTCTTCCCAAGTTCATTCATTGGCAAAGCATTACAGACTCTGCCTCCCCTGCTTTCTTCCCCTAATCCTCATTAGATACATTGAAACCATATTCAGTCTACAGTCTAAATAAAATTAGTATTCAAATATCCACTAAAATTTATTAACACAAGTACAAGTTCTAATGTATAAAAACATCATCTTCTGGCAAATGAAATTCACATCAAACACACAGGTCTTACAGGATTAGAGAAATTGTTGTTAATAGGGTGGATTGGAAAGAACTTTAAGAGTATGATCATAGACATCAGCAGGGAGTGACTAGTAAAACTGATAATTCGTGAGATTTCACCACCAGTAAAGGTGTAAAACCAATGTTTCAAGGGCCTCTAATTATCACCAAAAAATGATGTCTTTGCAAGGGAATGGTTTTAAATATGGCAGTATGTTGGTTTTCTAATTGGTGTTGGGGAAACTGAGATTTATTTTTCTTCTGGTAAGAAGATACATATTCCTTTGCTCCATTTTTGAAAATTCTCATCATTTGACCAATGTAAATGGTATAGCAACATGCACAAGTCAATATGTGTACCCTGGGAGATGTGTCATGGGATAGCTTATCCTTTATCAACATTATTACTAGTGTGACTCTTAGTATAGCATGCTTGTTTAGTTACATTCTTCGGAAGAGAATTGCTAATTTTATTGCGTATGGAACCTAAGTATTTATTTTAAACTATTTTTGTTTGTAAAAAAGAGAGTGAAGGATTGAAAATATTGTGAATATAGCTGCTTTTCGTCACTCATTCGTGCTTGTCCAAGAAGAACCAAATATTTCGGTAGTGTACAGGAGTGCACCTCTTTATACATCCATTTTCACCTTTCCATTTTTAACTTTATTGCTAATGGCGCTGGTGGAAATTTTATTTGCCGTTTAGTCCGTTTTGAATCGTAAAATCGTCCAATAAATATTCGAAAAATGTAACCTTGCATATGCTGATTTTTTCTCCATCTTTGAAGGATATTCAGTCTGCTGATTCCAAGATTCCCCTTTCTCGAGAAAGTTTTGCTTCCGCTCCTGCCTCACTGCCTTTTCTTGGTTTCCGCGACTCAAAGTTTTAAGTCGCCAAAAAGCATTTCCCGATTTCTGCCAAGTGTGCTGTGAAAGTTTTTCTCGCTCATATTTTTTTATGAATTCCTCTTCGCGGTTTAGAAGAGTTAACAGTTTCAATACTAATTGAAATCCTTCAGAAGAATCTTTAGCGTAATATTCCCGCAATATGGATTGCGAGAAAAAGTTTCAATGTAAATCGTCTGTTGTTATAACTACTGAACGTTTATGAATTATAGGGGAAGTGAGGAAATATAATTCAAGTAGTCAGACAAATAATTTGTATATCATAAAGGTTCACCCGATTGTTTCTGAATTTATAAAATTGTACGAAAGGATTTTCGCTTCTCAGTACTTTCCTGATTGATTTTTAGAGAATAAGGATTGGTGCATGTACGCAGAGTTGTCTTTAACCTCTCTGTAGATTTATTAGAGTAGCTGTAGTGAGCAAATTCGATGAGTGGACGATTCTTATAGTGATAGAAAAGTAAGATAACCTATGAACTCTATTATAAAATCAGTCATTAAGTATTCCTGATTATCGCAGCTGCCTTTAATGCTAAAAATCTCTATTTATTAGCATTTATTTAGTTTTACTTAACCGTAGAACATTTTTAAAATCACACGGTTGACATACCGGTATCAAAGCAATCATGATTTTTATAGAGGTAATTATAATTTTCTTTGTGATAACAGTATGTTAGTCTTTCTTGTCGGGACTTTCTTCTTGTGCTTGGTTCGCGTGTATTGTCAGGTCGGTGTAGGAGGCACGGAGCACTTAATCGGGAGGGAGCATTTGACAGTGAACCATACCTGCAGGTGGTGTTCGCCTCGCCTTGGTAGGATTCACTGTACCCAGGCAGCGATCACTTAACTTATAGAGAAGTACTGAGTGATACACGTCGCAAGCACCTCAGCCCCACGTTTTCTACGCCATGAATCATTTGAAACACAGTAGCTACGATAGAATCTCGAGACAAATAAGTTTCCCCTATCTATAGTCGACGAGATCTTCATATTAAGTTCTACGGATTTGATTAATATTTATTCAATAAATAATGGACCATAATAATTATTTTTAGTCCAAAATAAATTTTCAGATGAAAGTTTATATTCTATGAATTTCTTTCGCTGGTTTAGTTTTAGAGTCTTTCAGTTTCTTTTTCCTTTTTAATATATTTACTTCATTGTTCCTTATAAGGTAGTGGTAATGATGCATAATATACCATATTAAATAGTCATGCTGTTTAGATACCATTTGGTGTTCTTTTCTTAATTATTTCTTAAAATTTACATGTTAAGTGCCTCGTTCCCAGGTTAAGGGTACCTCACCCAGCAGGCAGTGTACAGTGAACGCTACCTAGGCGAGGCTCACTGTACAGTGAACGCCACCTAAGGTAGGATTCAACGTAAGTGCTCCCTGCCGGTTAAGTGCTCCATGCCTCCTGCATCAGCCCAGGTTTTCCTCACTGAGCCAGAACACTATGAGTGGAAAAATTCGACGCAGGTGCAGCATAGTGAGCCTGTCCGTATCGTCTTCGTAGCGATTCATAAGGAGTGACCAGCATGAATGCCACAATTATCACCATTTACATCTCATAGGAGCCACAGCATGGCTAATTTATTTCCTTTCGAGGTTTCCTGGCTGACATATAGTCACGTATACAGTTCCGGGTCCTTCCTAAACCCTCAGGTAATAGATATGATGGTCCAGTATGTGATGGTAAGTGCGGTTCGTGTAGTGGTTGTTCTATGGTTCTACCGTTGCTCTTTGGCTAAACCCGAGGAGGAAATTTCTGCAATGCATTTCAAATGGGAATTCATTTATAGCTGCTTGACGTGGAATCTAGGGATCCTTCTGGAAGATGTCCTTACTGCTGTTACTATGTCACGTCCTCTAACAATGCCTTGGGTTAGGATTTTGTCTTTCTAAGAAGTTCATCAAAGTTTTTTTTTGTAAACCGGCACAATGGATTCGTAAGGGAAAAACTGGGACTTCTGGATTTTTTGGCCTCGAACCAAGGCTCCGGCTGTGCCGGATATATATTTTTTTTCTGTCGTATGGTTGATGGGCTCCATACGTCAAAAATCAACATTTTCTTGCCGGTGTTTTAGGCTGTGGATCTTTATTGGCTGCTCTACAGTTACAATTATGAAGTTATTGAAATATTTTAAGGCCCCGGAAACCCACTGCTCCGCAGACCTTAATTAAGAGGGGTAATTCGTTATTCTTGTCTTGAAGTGTACCAACAAATTACCAACTTTAATCTAAATATACGTTGCATTGTATACTCTCTTTGTGAGACATTGTCAACTGATGGTTACAAAAAGTTTCAAGTTACATATTGATGGAAATGTTGAGTAGTAGGGTAGTTGTCGATAGATTTCGTATTAGCATCGAATAAGACCGAACAAAGTAAATGAAGGGTATTTTTATCTACTCCATTCCAAAAAACAAATAAAAATATTCTATTCATCAAGAATAAATTAATATTAAGCAGGAAAACTAAACGTTCCCCATATTTATTTTGAAATTAGTTTTAACAATTGTGGTTATCGGCTGCCTGCAATTACCTTCAACTCAGTTCGTATAATCTTGACTACATCCATTTTGTAACTCGTTACCATTTGTCTTTTTTTCATTGCCTCTTTCCAAAATCCGCATGTATCGGTGTTTCATCGCACAATATTCAAGTAAAAAAAGTAAAATTGGCAATGCATCAATTTAATGGATTTGTGTCTACAGAATTGCGAGGAGTGTTAAGGCTGCAGCTTAGGCCGATATTGACGCTTGAATGCGAGCTTTTGATGTATCGTTTGACTGGTTACGAGAAAATGATGTTTAGAACTCGGGATCGATTCATAAACCGCGAGAGATCTATTTCATGTCCACTCCCAAAGGACACAGCGCCCTCAGCGGCGTTCTCCGGAACCGAAATACGTCGGCGTGGGTAAGAAGCTCCGGCCTCTCCAACTCGGAACACCGAACCCCACTCAGATAACCAAGGATCATTCCATACGCCGTAATGAAAAATAAAAAGCCGCCTCTTTCTTTCGGAAAAGTCCATTCGCAGAAGGCCAGCGATGCGTGTACGATCGGGAAGTGGTTTCCGTGGGATTCAAAGAACTTCTCAAGAGGCTTGTGATGCGTGATGCAATTGTGATCTGCTACTGCGGCATTGCCAGTTATACTACTTTGGCGAGTGCAGATCCTGGTTTTGGCGCAACATCTCTTATAACTCGAGGTTTAATGCCGATATCCTCGTTATAAAAACTGCTGAGAAACTGCGGAATTGAACTCTTCAACTAGTTACGCAATGGTATTACTTGCAATTAACTATTAAGAAATTACTGATGTTATTTGGATGTAATGATCCCTTCAGACACTGAATGTGAACTGATCGTAGTCGTCGAAATGCGAATCTGACGTTCTCTCTTCTCAAGTCGTTGCAATTCGTTATTAATTTTTATGATTTCACAATATTTACTCATTACACTAAAATGTCGATTGCTGTCTCACTTTTTCTACAGTTCCGAAATTTGCTTTATTTTATGTTGGAAGAATCTTCGCTCGTTCTGCTCAATTTGTACCCAGCTTCAAACATATTGACAACCTTTGATTTTAGCAATTCCGTTGAACTCTGGCTGGTTACTGATTTTCAATTGGGAAGAGTTGAGGACAGAAAGAGACAAAAGTTGTTAGATGTCATAAAGGGTGGGATAAGTTACCTGGAGGCGAAGGAAATGGCTACGAGTGGGGAATATTAGGGAACATAAACGTACCGTAGGGTATAAAACCTAATAAATGAATGTGAGAGAATTCTTAACCTGATATTCATCAACACAGTGAGATGTAATACTTTACCCTACTAAATTGAGATGACACTAAGTCACCTCTGAAGATGAGTGCATAGCACTCGAAATACGTTTAAGGCATAATTTGAGGTTCTACCCCTGAAAAGCTTTGGTCGCGCATTGTCCGCCAATATTGCGATCGGAGTAACATACTTATTAATCATCCCTGGTTGAATTTTATCTCTACTAAATTTTTAGATTTGTACCCTGCAAGCCGCCAGTGGCGTATGGCAGTATTAACACCTTAATTATTCATACATCTGTTTTTGTGATTAATTTCTTATAAAGTTTTGTCGATGGCTTTCGGAGATCGCGCTCGTTTTTTACCGGAGTTACAATGTCTTTACTTCGTCTAAAAATTCTGTATTGATAAATTTCTCGAAAGGCTTTCGTTGACAATCAGATCTCTCCTGGAGCGAGTTCCATCCGAATGATTTTATCATTGCCGTACAGCTTCTGTCGAACCTGAAATCTCCACTGACAAAACGAGCTGCTCTACGTTGAACCACCTCTAAATCTGAGATTAACCCTACTTCATGTGGATTCCAGATTGCGCAGCAGTATTCGGGACTTGGTCGAATGAGGGAAGAGTACGCAATTTCTTTGACTTTAGATGGAGATCCTCTCAGGGTTCTACTTGTTAATCCTTGCATTCTATTCGCTTTACCTATAGCATCTCGAATATGTCCCTTGAACTAAAATGAATAAACTACTGCTAATTGTAACTCCTAGGTATTTATTGGGACGCACGAACTCTAAGGGATAAACTGAAATTGGGTATTATTCGCTTATAACGTAATTGGAACGCGAGATAGAAAAAATACAACTATTGTTGCATAAATTGTTTCTCTACGAAAAGATGAGACACAATGGTGTCCGAGGCTCATAAAAACCTCAAATGTCATGCGCTCCCAAACCTCGTCGGCCTAGGCGACCACCGGGCTCGCCCAAGTCTCGGAACAGCCCTGCGCGCCGTGCTGTACAGCCGGATTCTGGGATTATTGTTTAAAGCGGTACTTTCGCTGTTCGCCTAACCAAATAAAGGCTTAGCATTTATGCATTCCGATGTTGTGCCCCCTGATAGACATGTGGGCAACGCGTTCGCTTCGCTGTAAGCGGTTTCGGGTTCGATTCTTGGTCGGGTCTCACGTGCGAAATGTCCTCAGCTGTCGAATCTTTATTAAATTACTACGACTTACTAATTACTAATTAAAAATTACTACGACTATTACTACGCATTCGAAATCATACAAAAAATGAAGCACATAAGTTCCTATGGCATGAGAACCATTCTTGACTTCAAGTTAAACAATGTTTCCAGTTATCATATATCAAATTAATAAGGACTTTGTTCGGCGAAATTGAGGCTGGAAGGTCCCATCAGACATTTAACCGATACATTAATGATAAAGAAATTAGTCATAATAAAATTAGAATTAAATTGATACTATAAAAGAGAAGTAGGAACTGTGAGATCAAAGGGAGTTTATAAAATATTACATTAGGAGTTTATACAGTTTAGCACAGGCATTTTACAGTTGACAGTTTACGTATAAATTAAAATAATGCCCTAAAGAGAATTTTCAACGAGCTTTTATTAACATTTTACTGGTAAATGAATGCTTACTGTTATTACGTGCAATAAAGTAAGGCAGCGATCCTACGTCACTTGGTCGCGTAGAATGGAAAAATATACGTGGAAAGCATACAGGGTGAGCGATTAACCTACGCGAAGATATTATAATTATGTTACTCATGATAATGAAACTTCCGTAAAATAAAACAAGACTATCCAGTTTTATCATCCTCCAATCTTAAAAGTCTCCCATTATCTACGGAAAAAATCTCGGTCCAATTGCAGGTATTATTTCGATGAATCCAATATGAACTCATTAATTTACCTTATTTTATCTTCTCATTTAGTTCTTTTATTGGTACATTGATACTGACCTGTTTTGGAACCGAAATATTTGCATTACATAATGATCTTTTTATGTTTGTTTTTACGAACATTTATTTTTAGTTTTATGTCTATGAAATTATGTATCGTTCCATTTTGTTTGCTTTTCAGATATTATTTAACCTGCCTTTTCCTTAAAACTTTGTTAACTTTCAGTAGGTTTCTCAGATTTTTCATACCCTCGTCTTGTAAGTGCTTTCCTGCTGTGGTGTATTTTTTCTCAAGTTCTAACTTAGGGTTTTAAACGCAAGAAGTAGTTTTCTTCTTTGCATTTTTTTCAAGCTCTTTTAAACTTCATGTGGCGAAGGATTAGATATAAGAAGAGACTTGTAAGTCTCAATCTCACCCTAATAAAGTCGAATTACTATTATTATATTATTATTACATTGTTACATTATTGTTGTTTATTATTGAAGTTTTGCTAACTTAATTTCTTTCTCGATCCTTTGTTTACGGGGCATTTACTCGTTTCTATGAACAAAGGCGCTTTCTCCCGCGTAAGACAACGATCCAAATTGTAGGTTGAGTACCATATCCGCAAAGTTACACGGTAGCTCAAAGGAATGAGAAGACGGAGTACACCGCTCACTCACGGAGTGCAGTAATTTTTCGTCAGTGCGAGAGAGAGTGGAGGTATTAAATCATACGGAAGGAGAAGAAAGTGTTGATGCTCGAAAACAGACGCTCCTGGTTTTTTAAAAGGAGAGCTTTTTGTCAAAATGGAACCTCAGCAGGTGGCAGAGTTAAAGGGGCACGGCGGAGGATGGATTGGAGTGGGTTGCGAGAGATGAAGGGGAGAGAGAAATGTTCGGGGATCGGAGAGGGTTGAGGCTTCATGAGATGGAGAAATAGATAGGATTTCGCGGAAGTTCCTTCCCACCCGTTCTCGAGAATTTTCCGCTTCTTACCGCTCCCGGATCCCGAGAAATTTTTATCGGGAAATCGGGAAAAATGGTTCTTGAAACGAGGAGTCTCACTCGATTGCCTTTTCATTTTATTATTATTATTATTTGTCAATACCGCCGCAGTTAGACATTTCGTCCGGTGGCGACGTTTAGTTATCGTGCATTACAGAACAATTACATACAATATGGCTTAGTTACACATAAACAAATACAGAAAGTTGGTATCTATCTACCCGTCAATTAACTACAATTGTTTAAAAACTACTCTAATCACAATTACATCTTCAATTATACTTTTACATCACAACCACTACAAACACTAAGATATATACATTACAATATATACAAACGTATGCATTAACTGAAAATTACCCCTAAACAGCATTATAGCAACTTGTCGATAACACTTTCACGTAAGATTTTTCAGGGTTCCTGATAGGCCTTCACGGCTACCGTAGCGGTCACGGGGCCCACGAAGTCCCCACCGTACATCACCCTAACAGGCGATCCCCTACTCGTCTCACACTTCGTCATCGGCAGGCTCACTCGTCATCTCATTAGTTTTACTTATACATTTCATAAAACATTTGACATTTTTTGGGAAAGGCTCAAAGACTCCTGCAGGTAGACTGTTCCATTCCTCGATAGTTCTATTTAAAAAAGAGTATTTCCTATTATCGGTTCTTTGCTTAATGCATCTAACTTTGTATTTGTGGTCGTGCCTCCCCTGGTAATCTGCCACTTTTACTCTATCGCGTATTTCCTTAAACGCAGTAATTCCCACGAATGACTTATAAAATACCGATAATCTCTTTTTCTTCCTCCTGGTTTCTAAACTGTCCCAACCTAATTCTTCTAACATCTGAGAAACACTGCTACGCTTTTCATATCTTCCCAAAACGAACCTAGCCGCCTTTCTTTGCACCTTTTCTAATTCCTTTTTAACTCCTTTTTGATAAGGATCCCATATACATTCACCGTATTCTAGTATTGGTCTAACCAACGATTTATATGCAGTTTCTTTTATTTTCTTGTTTGACTTTTTGAGAGAGCGTATTACAAAATTTAATGTTTTATTGGCTTTGCCTATGATATTCTCTATGTGTGCATTCCATTTTAAATCTCTACTGAAAGTAACTCCCAAGTACTTAACCTTATTTTCCTTCGCTAAAACATTACCGCCGATATTGTAGGAATAATGAAATTTACTCTTATTAAAGCTAATTACTTTACATTTATCTTTGTTGATATCCAATTTGTTTGAGTTGACCCAATTATTCAATTCATCGATATCACTTTGCAAGTCGGTGCAATCGCCGTTCCCTTTTATAACCCTGTAGATTATGCAGTCGTCCGCAAATAATCGTACACGAGAATAGGAGGATTTTGAATCGCTTTCTAATATTTTATGATTATTACCATCAAAGGTTGGGTTGGCAGCTCTTCCGGATAAGGATTTATTGATCATCAGCCATTTTGTTTATAATTTAAAGAATTTCAGGTTGAAAATCAATCAAAGGTTAAATTTTCAGTTCTTTTGGTTAAGGATTTATTGATCACAAGGGGAGCCCAATCGAAGTAGACCCGATCACCAGCCATATTGCTTACAATTTTAGAGAAATTCAAAGTCAAACTGAAAATTTTGAGGTCATATGGTCATAAGTGCTTATGTGATTCGTGTAAACATTTTATGCTGCAGATACTGATGTGCTACTAATGTTGTGATTCGCTCATGGAATTCCATTTACAAAATTATCAGGAGCTTTGACTTAATCGTGCATAAACCATTTAAGGTCTCAGCTCTTCTGAAACTGCCTCAGAAACTCCTATCCCCTTCTTCTCTCTCAATACAGCCACGCTATTAACGAGCAGTAAAAACTTTTCTCTTAATTATTCATGACCAAAGAAGGATAAATATAAATTTTGAATGTAAAATGTTCCGTTCTTGAATTCCAGAGGTTTCAAGATTTCAGAATTCTGGAACCGATTAACATTTAGATACTGACCTTGTAATTCACCACTGGAGTTTGGTAGGGGGTGTTAGACACCGATATCCGCTTCTAACTCAAACTGCCATTAGCTTCTCTAAAGAAACTACCATAAGTAGCTATCCCTCCTGGGAATTATTTTCTTGCAATGCTCGCCCTATCGGAGCTCGCAAAAGTCGTTAACTGCATTAACAAAATCAACCATCTCGTCAACGAGATCAGTAGTGATACATTTTTCGAATGGCTTCCGTTGGTAATCAAGTCTTTTATCCTTGAACGAATCTCATCCGAGGGAGTCCATCATAGCCGAAATATTGTTGAAGAACCATAAATCTTCTTTGAGAAACCTATCTGCTCTTTTGTTGAACCATCTCTGGATAGGTAACTGATCCTACTTCGTGAGGATCTTAAATCGCACTGCAGTATTCTAAGAGAAGTCGAATCACAGACAAGCACGCTATGCTTACACACTTGAAAGCAACCATAGCAATACACGTTCTGAAGAGAGGATAATTACAGCGAAGCTTGGATCTTCGACCGTTCGAACATCTCTGGCGGTGGCGCTGAGGAGGTGTGACGCTAGTTACAGTAACTTACAGACATGTAATTAAGTTGTTTGTAATGGCGTATGAGTGTAGTGAAATATTAGCCTGGGATCGAATGTGAAAATGCATTATCAGCCCAATGCGCTCTGTTTTATTATAGTGTTGTTATCTGGTCTCCGCTTGTTTTTATAATCATCTATAACATAACAGAACGAGAACTTGCATTTTCTGGCATGAGAGGGATTTTAAAAAGGTATTATTTAGATTTTATTGATAGAACATTATTATCTGCGTATATATTTGGTATTAACGATTACAGTATACTCTTGTTCCACATATAACACATTTCATAATAATTATTAATTAACAATATGGTTATACCTTTATTCCTGTTACTCTATCGGGAAGTAACAGTCATACAGTTTTTTCTATAATTATTTAACGGTTATAAGTCAGGTTATTTCACTCTGTCTGTAAATGGTAACAATTTAACATAAAGTCACAAGGGTATCGTTATCAACAGTGAACTTACCTTGAGACAATGGATATAGTAAATAGTAATTCTATTCGCAACAAATGAGCAAAATCGTTCAGAAAATCGTTTCTTTTAACTCTTAAAACTTCCTTTAGGATTTGGTTCGGTTGGGTTGGTCGAATGAGGTATGATCTGGAAGTGGTTTGGGTTGGTCGAATGAGGTATGAGCTGGAAATGGATTGAACTCGGTGACATCGGAAGGAGTTCTGGGTCGAGGGCGTGTTGGAAGGAAGGTGCAAAGTGGGGGTTGAGGAGGCATAGAAGAGGATGAGTTGGATCTAGATAAGGGCGCGTTGAGGAAGGGAAGGCATTCGTGCGGAGTGGAAAAAGCGAGGGGAAGAAATCGAAAGAGGGGTGCGGTGCTTTGATTTATGAGACACTTACGGCAAGGCGTCAGCCATCGATAGCTGCGAGGAAGAAGGAAAAGAATGAGTGCAAGGGAAACGCTTCACAGGCTGATAAGATCCAATGCATTAAGCCATCCATCAATCGCAACCTCGGGGAACAAACAAAGCAATCGATCCTCGAGCTTTTCTTAATAAGAAGAGAAGGGTGTTTAAAACTGTCGGAATTAATTAAATTGAGTTGTCATTCATTCTCTACAGCTTCTTTGCATGCTTGGATTTATTAGATTACTTCGTAAGGATATCTTGTCAGAGACTGGAATCTCCTGTGTTGTTTTTTTGGAATTGATGGCCAACATACGTAATTTATAAACTGTTAAATTTCTTTCACACGCCTTCCAGCCTTCGGAAGGTGCTCTTTTTTTTATAGCTTCTCCTCACAAAAAATCGATATAGGTTTAAATCAAATACTCGTCTGAGGCTATACATCGCCATCAAATCAGTAGAAATTCGAAATATCTCTACGTTAAAATACTCTGAAAAGAGCTATTATTGAAGTGTCTACTATAGGATGACGTTAATATACTTTTAATACCAAATTCATAGTCGAGTTTTCGGGGGTCGAGTTTTAAATGAGATACTTAGGTATTTACGGTAAATAAAAACGACCTTGCTGAAGATTAATAAATATTCACATACATTTACTGGAAGATCTAAATTCATAACTTGCAAAAATTTACAGCAAGATCTACATTTATACTTTGCGAAGCACTTCAGCATTTTGTAGGAAAAAATTTAATTTTATAAATATGACTTAAAAATTCCAAATCGGTGTCTATTTATTTTGTAGCTCGACGTCCTTGGCACAAGTTTTATTTCTGCTAACTTCTAAAGTCAGTTTTAGTACTGCTGACTTGATTCAAATGGGTGCAAAAATTTAAATATGTGTAAGTAGTATTATTAACAATTCAACAGTTTTAACAACTTCAACAGCTGAGGTAATTTCGCACGTGGGTCCAACCAGGAATCAAACCCAAGACCGCTTTCAACGAAATCGAACGTATTGCCCCCTTTGCCACCCGGGGACCTATTTAAAATAGCATTTCGAAGCAAAGGAATAACTCAAAGAATGAAAAATATCAATAATCTCGTAGGAATGATTACCTAGTTCAGATGGCTTGCACATGGGTGTTGAGGAAATGTTAAATTAGGCTGTTGAAGGAACTGAAAAGGCAAGTAAAGAAGGAGTCTTGGTCAGAGAAAGGTCAGACGGAAATTTTTCATTTTTGCTCGCAACTGTATCTCAGGAATCTATTATGGGATTTTTGGGAGGAATGTATTCTTCAAATAGATCGTTTCTGTGGATCATATGTTCATAGAATTCTGGAGAGTTAAGATTACAGATCACATTATAGATAAGTTCAGAGAACATATGTGCTTCCATGGTGTAGAGAATTAAATTATAGCGCATTTCCAAAAGTTATTTACGATTGAATGGGTATTGGACTAAGAAAATCCATAGAATTATGGATACATTTTGAGGGGGCAAGAAATGACTTAGAAGTCAAATCAAAACGGTCGTAAATTAAAGGACAAAGGAGGAAAGATTAGATGTGTTGTTAACACCTTTTAAGTAAAATACTATCCTTTTTTAGTGGCGAATTCGCATCGTCCTCCGTATACCATTAATCTTTCCTTTAGAAATTAATAACGAGGGTATGATCCTCGCTATAATTGCCGTAGATATTCATTTACGTCACGAATTGATCTTCAAATAGCACGCTTGTGCTGGTGATGGATGATCTGAGTATTGAGGCGTAGTAAATATTTTATGACTGTTAGAATCAATCCTGGAAGACAGAAATAGATTGATTATAGAATGTACGAAAATGATAGAAACAGTGATAAACAATTCCGAAAACAGGATGGGAAAATAAGTGTATATACAATAAAAGTTTTAAGGCATTCGAAAAGTAATGCGACTTGAAGTATATAACTGACGAAATAATTTATTTTTAATGTTTAAAGAGATCCATAATTCTGACGGAGGAGGTTTGGTGGTGAAGAGGTCGAGTTATTAATACTATTATTATTAGTTCAATTACACTGCTGATAAGTAAAGATCCAGGTGACAGTGTTCCTTGCATATAATGAAAATTATACATAAATACTTTGATCAGAGCGTAACATGTAATTATATTACGTTTAGTTAATTAATCCGTTAAGTAAATTAATCTTCTCGCTGAAATTTGTATTACGTTTTAATAAGCAAGTTAAGGGATTTACTTCCAACCCATTTTTTTAAACCTTTGGTCTTTTTAGATTTAATATCAATTGTTTCGTTCAATGATTATGGCGACAATGTTTAATGCGACTTGAAGTCGCATGAAGATTAATGAAGACTTGAAGTGCGACGTGAAGATGATGATGTTTAGCTACTGTCTTTATTGCTGGATACCTTCTCTGCCACAACCCTTACCTGAAATATTGAGTCCCTGCAGAAGTTGAACTGGTAGAGTTGAACCGGTAGAGTTGAACCAGGGACGGTTTTCACCCAAGTCTGCGCCAAATTTATTCCACTCCCAAGAAAAGTGCCAATTTAGGAGATAAAGCAGTTGAAGAAGAATATGTGAGAAATATTGCTAGAGCAGTTCTCTTCAGGTACCAATTTTACTCTACGTTTGTGTACTTGAAATATTTTTGATCCGTGCCCGTTAAATTGAGCCGCATTATCTTCTGTGGAGCAGTGTTATCTAAGTGATGGCACAATGGATATCTTCTGTTGTACTCCTGCGATAGTTAAGCTAATCTTTTATGACGCAATGCAGAAAATTTGAAGAAAGAAGAAATTATTCTTCGTTGTTTCAGGCTAACGATGTCATAGCAAACTTGTGGAGTCCGTGGAAGTGAAAAAAGTGATTTGCTGCTCGTTATTCCGAAGTTTTACCTGTTTCTTTTCCGAATTTGACGTGAGGTTTGGTCGTGAGTTGGACTGAGGGCACCTCCACAACACCATGGTTGGAATGGAAGGAGTCTTGAGGAGGAGACAGAGGAGGAACTTGAAGCAGCCTTGAGGAAGTGTGATCAGTGAGTGGCGGATTACAAGCATTCCTTAAGCTTCATCTAAAAGTCTTGCTACCTCGTTTGATAAATTTGTAATGTAGGGTTCACGTACCATTTTTGTCAGTGTTGAATTCGAAAATAGATTAATTAGCATAAATATGCATTCACTACCTCCTTTACAGTTAAAAAGATTTAGCTACGCGTGTAAATCCACCAAAATCAATTTATATGAAAAATAAAGGTGTTTTAATGTAAGACTTAAATTAAAGAGAATAGGAAAATAGAATTGATGGAGGAAGCCGTGACCAGGTGAAATTCCATAACATTAATAACTATGCATGTATAACCATAACTATGTTAAAGTATCACAACATTTTGTGAAACTTTAACCTTATTATTTCAACCATTAATAAGAATAGGAAAAATTAATTACCTTCAATTAAGGAATTTTTAAGAGGCGATCTTTATTTAATATATCATCTATAACATGAATTTCATTGCAAATATGATCCCCTGTTGAATATATTTCGATCACGAACAATTATTATATCAGGCGATTTGAACGAATGGATTGACGTCGTTGAAAATTTTGCGACTCACGTTTGAGTCACGAAAAAATCACGGGCTTGAGGGTCAGTCGGTGAAACTTTACAGAGAAATCGTCGTCAGAATGAGTCAAAATTGGTCAAGATTTCATTCAAAATGAATGGATTGGTTAACTAATGAATGAATCAATGGGTCAAGGGCAGACGGAACAAGTAGTGCTGGGGTTGTCGAGTATAGTAGTATTGTTAAAAGTGCTTCGACAGCTTAGGTCATTTCGCACGTAGGCCCCCACCGGGAATCGAACCCGGGACCGCTTTCATCGAAGCTGAACGCGTTGCCCACTTGGCTATGTGGGAGCCCCTGGGGTTGTCGAGTTAGTTAATAAGGTTTAAGGTGATTGGCAGGTTCCAACAGCGGATTACAGAGCAAACGAGAAGAGTTTCTCCTACGAAGACCTGGTAGAAAAGGAAATTTCACACTAATATTAATCACGTAGAGTTCACGTTATTACATTCCTTGACATTTTCAATGGGAGAACTCCTCTATACCCCATTTTGTCAGTGCAATAGCTTACACTTAGCAGTGAAATACCCAATCGCGAGATAGTAAGAGTGGCATATTTTTTTTCCAGGCTCGTGTAGCTGTCACGCAACATGTGGCATTAGGTTGACCCGATCGATCAATACATGAAGGACGATTTACTGTGAACTTTACCTCGAAAATATATTTTCGGCTAAGTGGTAAACGATACTTAAGATTTTCCGGTGGGAAGAGTATTAGGGGAAACAAGCTGTCGAAAAATACGGATAGATGATAGCGGCTTATCAGCCCTTTTAAATTATTGCTAACATTATCGTATTCCACATGTTTTATTCTTCTCTTTGCCTGCCTTTTTTTGAAGTACTCAGGTAAAAAATATGAATTCTGATTTGAAGTTTTCTCTAGTTTTCCCATTTTATAAGGAAAGCTCTCAAAGGCCTTTGTCAAACTCTACCGTTCCATTGACCCATGAAATAATAATTTTAGAGATTTTTATTTACAGTTGGTGATGATTTCAGAGTTGAAAAGTTTTGTGTACACAATTTCAATGCTATTTTAGTATACTACTTAGCAGAAAATTTTATCCCATTAACCTTTTCTGTCTACAGAAATGCTTTTCAAGTCCATTCTTCCTTGGGATTTTTCCTGGGTGCGCACCATCTTACGCAAAATCACCCTTGCCCGTTTTCCTTAAATATTGGGTATACGATTTAGTAGTTCGTGACTACGATTTTTGACAGTGTTGATTGTCGGCATTTGAGATGTTATTCTGATACTTTGCCACCAGGAAAATATACTTGGGGTCAGTTCAACTGCAACGGACTAATTATGACGCTTTTTCAAAGGTTGTGCAATTTTATAACAGCTATCTAGAAGCTGATAAAGGAGAAATGGTATTAAGATATAATGAAGAGAGGCCAAGTTGGGAATAGAAACTTATCGATCTCCATCTTTTAATAAATGAAGAACCTCTGAAAATGTATTATAAGAATCGAGTTCAGCTCGGAAATGCTCACTTAAAAGATGCTACAATAACATTGAGGACGCAGAGTCGTGTTTTTATTGCTGTTTTGAAAATTGACCAATCTCTGATTTATAGACATAAAGGATAAACGGTCGTGAAAGAGTCTGCCGTGACCGGGAATCGAACCACGGAGTATCCTCTTTCCAAGGAGGTGCTCTTATCAATTGAGTTTTGCCACAGGCTCCGTTTTTCCGGGGATGGTCAACACTGACGCCTGAAGGAGGCATTGAGTGTTAACCTCCATCACCGTTGCCTGAGTCATCTCTCTTATTTGGCGAAGTTTCCGAAAAACGGGGCGAGACTGCTGTACGGGGGCTGGTGGGTGAAATAGCTCAATTGGTATTAACACCCGCCTTTAAAATAAGAGCTCCTTTTCTTCTATTACCCTCCTTCATAGACTTTTTCATGCCCTTCCATTTATCATTTGGTTCTCCTGGGCGGACACCAATGTGTGCCTCGTTTATTTCCCTCCCGTACCCTGGAGTTGTTTATTCTTTTTATTTTCTTCTGATTATTCGTCAGATAAAGATAGAGGAAAGCCAAATAAAATACGATTTGCTTCTTCAAAAATTTATGAAAATCATGTTAAAAATCTCTAAAGATTTACCACTATAATATCTGAGAGGCTACTGTAAATATCTTGGTTATGTGCATTGCCAAAATAAATGAGAGTACAATAGGAATTTTAGGTGGCTCAAACACCACAACAGACCCGAGTTTACTATTATTTCCTAATTTAAGTATTTTCATATATCACTACCTATTTATCTTAGTTATTGTAACTTTCACTCCAAATGAGTTTCGTAAGAAGTGCACATAAAAGTTATATTTCATGATGCCCAACTCACTGTGTTCCGATATGTTTTAAAATTGCATTATTTTATTCGAAACATCAACAATAACAGCGATATAGTAACAGAACAAATAAAACTGCAGTCCTCTGGCAAGGAAGCTAGTTGTTAATTTTGCATTCTACAATGTATATCAATGCTCCTATTTCCAACGGTAAACCTTGAATTTCGGTTGTTAAATGCAAGAATTTTAACATAAATAAGTATTAGCTAGAATAAATTGGCATATTTCTGCATTCACTATCTCCTTTACAGTTAAAAAGATTTTTTATAATTGCTACAAGTGTAAATTCATCAAAATAAATATATACGAAAAATAAAGGTGTTTTAATGTACGATTTAAATTAAAGAGAATAGGAAAAATTAATTACCTTCCATTACTGAATTTTTAAGAGACAATATTTATTTAATATATCAGCTACAATATGACATTCACTGGAAATATAATCCACTGCTAATTATGTGTTGATCACGCACAATTAATATAAATTGGGATTGATTGGGAAAGGTCGCTCGCATTTTTTAAGCCGTGGGTACTTAATTAATTTAAAATTAAAGATTTAAAAATACGTATCTGCAGCAGAATGAAATAAAATAGCATTGATTATATATGTACAGAGTTTTATGTTAATACCATTCTCGCATTAATCGGCAAAGAGAAAAAAGACTTAAGAATAAACGCTCTTTAAAGGGGGAAGAGGTAAAAAAGTACGCTAACGAATAAATTGGACTTATTCCAGCTACAGCGACACCTTTATTAAATTTATGTCCCTCCTTACCCCCAAATCCCTTATCCTCAATTTAGAAGTTGAGAGAAACGCCATAAATCACCAGAATTCGGCCAAGGTGTGGAGGGTTTGGAAAGAAATGTCGGGTTCGTTTGGATGTAGAAGTGCATTTAGGAGAGCATAGCATTGGGCCACTTTCGACCCCTATGTCCCTTTGGATTTGATCCCTCCAATTACCAGGGCCAGGACATCAGCCATTCGGGCGCAGAGGTAGCTGTCCAGAGCGCTTATTGATGCTAATGTGGCGGCGATGGCGTGACCTATTGAACCTGCGGCGACGCTCGCGTTCTTCAAATTTTCGGCGGTCGCACTCCGCAGAGGAATCTGTGACAAGCGCTGTGAGAGGTTCGGAATTGAGTTAACTGAGGAAGAGGAATCGAAGTCTGTTATTCTAAACATAAATAATCCATTCAGCTGCGCATAGACTTTACATGTATCATTCTTTGGTGGTCATTCAGGATTATCTACGATAATAATCTTCGATGTTAATAATTATATATATGTGACATTATCATCATCAGCCCTTTTAAATCTGACGTCAGATGTAGGCCACCCTAAGCGTTTTCCAATTTTCTTGATTCTGAGCTTCTCTATGCCAAGATAATAAATGATTTTAATTACGTACGTAATTATTTATTTATCCGTTGTGTGTAACTTCTGTAAGAAGTACGGGTCAAGCAAGTTGATTTTTCGTTTTGAACTTTTTTCTCTACCAAAATCGAATTAGTAATAATGGTTGTGCAAAATCGATAGGCGTACCATAAGAAAGGAAATTTAATAGATATTCTTAATTTGAACAAGTAATACCCTTTTCGAGAGGACAATACCAAAAATTCTATAAAATACATCGATATTTCTCAAATTAACGAGGAAAATTTATAGATAATTACGTTACTATCAATAAAATTTTAATGTCAAAACAGTTGTCCGACGCATGAGTTATTCCAAAGTGTCGAAATGAGTGGCAACGATAATGGTCGCCTCAGTAAGTACCGAGAATGGTAGGATATTATCGGAAAATTTCGGAATAAATTACAAATTAATGGCATTTTGACGGAAAAATACAAAAATATCGCAAAAATATTAGTTTTAGTCGTAAAAGTGAACCAAAAGTAATAGAAATACCGTTTTAAAAAATTGACACAAGAAGGAAAAGGTTTCTGCAAAATAAAATTTTAAATAGGCGAAAAGAAAGTGTAAGTCATTCGTCAATGTTTTAACAACTTATATTTGATTGATAGCATTGTAATTATGTTTGAATCATCTCTAAATTAATTTAATGCGTGACGTTTCATTAAAGTTTTCAAATTAAAATTGCCTTATTCAAAATTCAGTTTTAAAATAGCGCGATTAAAATGACATCGAATGATCAATTACATCAATAATGAAGTGAAAATCAGCAGAGTAAATTTTCAGTTGTGATCCCATCATTTTAACCGCCTTGTTGTTTTCCTGCGGACATTCCACTGATAACTTTGTAATTCCAAAGGGATGGCCATCAAGCCATGTGTTCCAATCGCCACCAATATTGTGATATCAATATTATTGATGCGAATTATTGAATATGACAGATTAATTTGTGATGTTTCCCGCATTTCAGCACAGAATTAACTTGAATCATCTACTTCCAAATCCACTCTATATATGTCAGATAAACTGTTGAATATCTCTGTTAAACTCAATAGCCATACGATTAGTCACAGCTCATATTCGGAATGGTGATTTGACAGCTGTATCCATCAGTGAACCCAGAGGGGAAATTTCTGCGGGAAGGTGTTTATATGCCTTTAAAGCATGTTGGGTCATCAAGTTCCTTTCCATGAAACGACGGCCATACATCTAGTCAATTCTTATCCTCATTGTAATTCCTTTTTCGTATTGGTATCAGTATTTTGTGACGTACAGTTAGATTGACTAAGAATGACTTTATATGCATCTTGGTTTGTTATTTTCTAACTGTACAAATCGAGGATAAGTTTGAACTTTATATTATTCTATTCCTTTATCTTGCATTATTTTTTGTATGACTCAAACTGCTATTTATTTTCCTACATGCGTCATAGTTTTTGAGCATGCTCTTTCCTTAATGTTTTTATCTAACCATGGATACATTTCGCCTTTGCTAAATTAATTTCTTCATTGATAAACAAAGAATACATCTACTTAATAAATTCAGAGAAAGCACGTTCACAGATGATGTAGCTGGCATAATACGTCCCCCATGTTATATAGGCCGTTCTGATACGGCGAGGAAAATCAGAGAAATACATGCTAGAACAAGTCGTTTCAAAAATTAAATTTTTCCGCGAACTATACGCGAAAGCAATCGATTAGTGAAGTAGAGTCATGGTGCTTGCACCCCCTGCCACACGCCGAAAGGTGGCTTGTAGGGTACTTATGTAGATTCCACCAATATTAATACCATCTCCGTCGGCAATGTTTTCTAGTCATCTTAGGGAGCAAGTTTATAAGAAATATTCTTTTAAAGGTAGACCTGAGTTGTCTCACATGGACCGTACAACTGTTAAAAATCGATTTTTCTCCCTCTTAAAGTCACTATATTGAGAAAATATCAATTCCAAAAATTTTTTTGAAAAGAGATGTAACGGGTGTATTATTATTTATAAAAAGATGATTTATTAAAATGCATTTTCTCTCTCATAATGAGGATTCTACCCTTCTTCTCTCAGTTAGGAGCCGCTGTAAGATGCCATGTGCAAAATATATTAAGATCCTTTGGTTTTATTTAATGTTATTTGCGATTTATTTTCAGTTTTTAGCTGATTACACTACGTTTAATTTCGTGATAATTTCTCCAAAACCTCAAAGAAGCCATCAAAAACTTTAGTTTCGGAATTTAATATTTTTAATTTTGGCATGTCTGCACCGAAATTTTCGTGCAGATGGAAATTGCTTATGAATCATTTTGTACAATGAACTTCAAAAATTATTTAAGTTTTCATCGTATAAATATTTGTTTTAATGTTTGTGAATTTGGTAACACTGCTCAAGTAACATACTTTACTTTCACCAAACTGTACACATTTTCATATAATACTGAAAAAATCAGATATTCAAATGGTTGAAATATGAAAGAAAAGAAAGTTGGAACACGGCTGTTAATGAATTAGAGGTTTCAAAACACTCCGTAAGCCGTATGTCGGCAAGCGGAACTCGCGTTTAGAGATAATCAGGAAGCTCCGAATTACCGATTACTTGGAAAATCCCTATGCGCATTTCGGAAACAAAGTCCCCATTCTCAAGGACTCGACAAAGATATCGATAATCCGGAGCTTCCCGTTTGTCTCTAAACGCGAGTTCCGCCTGTCGGCATACGGCTTACGGAGTGTTTTGAAACCTCTAATTGGTTGAAATACCTTCAACAGTTTCTGTTTTATCCATGGAAATATATCACTTGGGGTCATACTGACCCAGCGCGACTAATTAAGGTTAAAGTTCATGTTCTAAGGCATGTTACAGCAGTAGCTAAAATTATAGCCCTTGTACACACATGCATATCTCTCATAGTACTTCCTTTCTGGGTCATTTGATCTATTTACTATACGCTAGCAATGCACCTTTGTGCATTCCTTTTTTTTCAATTTCAGTCCTTGATTAAGCGAATGAGAAATCAACTCATTACAACGCAGGCTTTCCCAAGTTTGCAGATGAATTTTTCCCCAGTATATCTAAAAATCAACGACGAAATGTAATATGGGACTTAAGAGTCTCAACTTCTTCCAAAATGAAGACGTTTGAAGGCGTAGTACATATCAATCGACGTATCCGTGGAAAAGACGAATTTCTCCACCGCGTCCGCGATACGTTTTCCTAAACTTTCGGAAGGACCTTATTAAGTTGACAATTCCCTTTAAACCTCCGAAAAAAGGGTCCGCAAACAGTGTCGAAGGAAGCAAGTGGAATGGCGTGGATAATGTGTCGGAGGGGCCGCACCAACGGACGTTGACAAGTTGCCCGGCGCCATCTGCACTCCCATTCGGGAAACTTTCTCTCCGTCAACTCGATTTACGATCGGCATCTGTTTCCCGTGTGCGCGTCCTCTGTGAAGAGAAAGCCGAACAGCTGAGGCGCCCCTTCTTATCTACCTCACACGTCCGCTTTCTGTGCCATAAACCTTCTATTAATCCTTCCTAGGCGCTCTTCATCGTCCCCCCGTTCTATTCTTCATTCTGCCACTTCTCCGCTCTTCGTCATACCAACATATCGATGCCATTCATGGCGGCCGTTTTGGTATCGATAATCAATTTGCTCTCTTATGATTCTGCAATCGAGTTCACCATGTAATCACGGTGAGAATTAGTGACATTTCTGGAATTATTCTTGCAACGCTTCCCGGGTTCTTGCAAACTAAAATGAAACTATGCGTGATTGCCTTGTACCGTTGTCGCAGGTGTCTTATTATTATTTCTTTATCGGGAATCCGCAACTATATCCGTTGTAACGATATGAACTATAACTGACATAAATGACGAACACAACTGACCCATGTCCTAGATTCGAAAAACCCGGTTAGTCGGGACTCGGGAGCTGGTGTTAGATAAGCGGCGCACTAATTGTTCCACCGCCGAGGTCCGCTAAAATACGCGCATTTACCTTGCGAGCCACCTTTCGGCGTGTGGCAGTTCATAAGATTCCTTTTCCATTATATTCATTCCATTCTCTTTACGTTTCATATTCTATTTCTGTCGTGTACAGTCCTGAGAAAATAAATTAGTCACTGAAAAGAGTAGTCCTAGCATCAATATCTCTAAGCATCATGTGATCAGCCAAAGTATCAAGGTATACGCATGCTATCTGATACGTCTTCTGTAGACCTATTATCTCGGATTTTATTAAGTTTAACCTAAAGTTGACTCCTTTCTTCTGACGATTCCCATGCTATATCAAGGAGTATCTTAGAGCACAGGTTTGATATTAGTAACCACGGATGCAGCACCGCCAGTATGTAAATAATGTACTATTTTAGTTAGGGAACATACCACACCCCAAACTCGACTTACCCAACCCAGTTCAAAGCAAGACAAATTTTTCTTGAACTGAAACGTTTTAAGAAACAAGAAGAAGAAGAAAATATTTATTCCTTTGTAAAGCACTTACAAAAAAACATAAATGGAATTAGAAAATTTGTTACAAAGGAAGTAACGATACCCTTTAGACTCAGTCTGTATTAGGGTACCGGTTGTTACACTTGAACAGTTCGTTGCTGCATATATATGAAAGTTCTGTCATTGATATACCAATACAAGAGTACCTGAAGATATCACAATTACAATTATTTTGTCAGCAGGTAAAGAAAAGCTGTAGGCAAAAACATAACGAGAAGAAAAAAAATAATATCTAAACACTGCATGAACA
Source organism: Ladona fulva (assembly GCA_000376725.2). NCBI lineage: Eukaryota > Metazoa > Arthropoda > Insecta > Odonata > Libellulidae > Ladona > Ladona fulva. The sequence goes on along the minus strand of KZ308494.1, from coordinate 812,277 downwards.
AAGTATTGTAACATTTTACATTAACATTTATAATGTGTGTTGCAAGCATTAGCATAGTTTCCTAAGCATAATTTCTACATCTTTCTTAGTCATTAACCAATTCTTAATACTTTTAGTAAAGCTTTCAATGGTCCCAACATATATTATATCTTTAGGTATCTTACAATACAATTTTGGGCCAAGATAGGCAAAGGATTGCCTAAAAAACTCTGTTGTGGGTTTTGGTATCGTAATTGCAATCCTATTCCGTAAGATATTTCCTATTGATTTAAAAAGTTTGGCCACTTTGAATATAGAATAATCTTATAACCTTAAATATAAATAAGTGTCTTACTGGGAGTATGTTTAATTTTATGGAGGTGAGTTCCCCATTGTTGTAACAATAGTCTTATTCATTTATCTTTGTAACAAAGATGCATAAAAATAGTTTTTTCAACAGTTCTAAATTTGTCTTTGGAACTTTGTAAACGTTCTGAGTCCATATTTACTAATTGCCTCAGGAGAATATTCACGGTTTGTAATAGATCCTCAGTAGCCACCTAAATCTTTGGAGACTGAATTAAGAAAAACCAAAATGAATGTAAATATATTTATGTAGGCACCTAAAAACGTCTTTGGTAGTTTGGTATGTAGGAAAAGGCAAACAATCATCATATTAGAATGGTAGAGTAGCAGGACATTGGATTTGAGAATATTATGGACCTTGGAGGGTAAATTGATAAAAGGTTTAGGAATGAAGTTGTTTACTATATGGTTATATACAGGGAGATAGAGAGGATAGATTAACTCTGTTTGAGTGACTTGAATGACGGTTAAAATTATAAAATGGTGCGATGGATTACAATTAGAGCTAAATGTAGACAAGCGTTAACTTCTTCGAAAGAAAATCTATTATTGATGATTTATTGTACAGCCTCCCTTCAATAAGCTTGTTAACAGTAGAATCGGTAAATAAATATCTTTGGAGCAACCCTCACAAATAACTTAACATGGAGTACTCACATCCGTAATATATGTGGAAGAACACTTCTAACATCCGTAATATATGTGGATAAATTCAGCTTCATTAAGAGAATACTCAGTCGGAGCGAAGAAAAAGTTCGCGAGCGATGTTATTTCGCGTTAGTTAGGTGTCACCTTGAGTTTGCGTGTAGTGTATGGGAACCTACCGACAAGTTTTGTATTTGGAAACTAGATACGTTGCAGTAAAAGGCGATACGTTTTGTGAAGAATTGCTTAGATAAATCAGTGAGTGTTACTCGTCAGATGCTTCGGAACGCAGGATGGGAAACTTGAGATTTCGAAAATTTAAACGAAGGATTAATTTACTAAATAAATTCAGAGAAAGCAGCTTCACAGATTATGTATGTCCTCCCTGTTACCAGGGCCGTTTTGATACTGCGAGGAAGACCAGAGGAAATAGATGCTAGGACGATTCGATTCAAGAATTAATTATTTCTGTGAACGGTACGCAAAAATAATCGATTAGGGAAGTAGAGTAATGGTGCACGCACCGTCTATCACACGCCGAAAGGCGGATTACAGAGTACTTACATAAACATGGTCGGTTATAAAGATTATGTAACAAGTTCGGTAGTGGTACTGTTCTAAATTGTTATGAACTTGGGAAATTATGGAAATTGTTATGAACTTGGGTATGGGTCCTTTTTTCACTGAATGGCTGCATTTTATCACGAGGCAGAGTTAAATATTACGTTAAAGAAGTAAAGCATCCTAGAAAAATATAGGATACGGCGTTCCACATAGTTAAGGCTTTCTCTATAGGTTTTATTTTTCCATTGATATAAATATGTTAAAGAGGGTTATTTTGCATTTTGTTTCCACTTTCCGTAATAAATTAGACCCATTGGTGAATTTAAACGTTAGAGCTAGTCGAAAGATTGGCAGATAAGGCAGATTTAAGTTCCTAAAGACTTCACGTGGCCTGAAGACCGCTCATTCCCGTCCTCTGGTATGATTGCGTTCTTTAAATAATTCCGGAACTGCCGTTAGCTTTTTTGTTACAATTGCAATAAACACCTGATAATCTAGATTGGTTGGAAAAGAACTTTTTCCGTATAATGTGTACCTACTCCAGATAGTACGAGATTCTCTATTTTTAAAAATTTTGAAAACTTTTATACTTCCTCGGTAAACCAATAGAAGAAAAGTTTCAGATCAGTGAAAAATAAATAAAGTTATAAATTCTTAAAATTTTGAAATTTTTACAAAAATCGGTGAACATGGATTATTTAGAGTGGTCATAACTCTTGAATGAAACATGTTAAAGATCTGGTTCTTTCATTTTTGAATAGAAAGTAATTGCTCCTTTATGAATATATCCATGAATATTCCATGCAAGATCCACAAATTGTTTACTGCATTGTTTAAATTTGCAATAAATTGTTTAATACAACATTCCACCACTTTGTCCAACATTTATGGTAATCTATAATACATATCCATAATGTGTAGCCCTTCTTTTCTGTATAAAACAATTTTTTTAAACTGTGGCGGTAATACAGATATGATGTAAAATAAAAGAGCCCCGAGCGGTACACGTCATTCTTGTAGCTGAGTCCAATACTTTCTGCTGGTATGTGAGCCCTTCATTCAATTCAAAAATTCAACGAAAAATAACTACATATTGCGTAATATATCTAAATTAAGCACCTCGAAATGAGTATTTCCCTTACATTATCGCATATGGAAAATACTGATATTACTTCATGGAAAGCAATTAACTGTTCGCTGAATCCAATATGTGCTCTACTTTGTGGAACGGCCCCATGTCAAAGAAGTTGGAATGAATGCTTAGAAATTTCCACCCAGTATATTTAATATTTTCTAGTTTCGTCTACAGGAAGACAATATCAGGTCTACATGTCTGCCAATCATCGCCTAATGATATCTATATGTTGACGAAATTAGTCGCAAATAAAAAAATATATTCTGTGGAAATAACAAAGTGTTTGTTCCTACTTCTTTAGAAACTATTCGCTGTTATGGAACCCCTCTTCTGGTTACCGACTGCATAGGACTTTTTTCCTGAAAGGAAAGCCGTATCGTGAAGTGTCACTTGTCTATATCCTTAGGTACTTATCCTGTTTCACACAATTAGGCAAATTTCCACCCATGGAATTCCCCAGCCCCGAAATTTCCGGCAGTGGTCCCAACGATGAAGTCTCCACTACCTTCATGACAATGTCCCCTAGTCGTTTAGTTTAGTCCACTCGTCCATTCTGCGCTTTTTCTATCAGGAAAAAGCTAAGTACCGAGTAATTGTGCCAAATGTCCTACTCATTTGAAACCCAGCCACTGTTAGCTTAGAATTCGGCTTTGCGTGGGACTAAATGAAACCAGGAGTTAGCTCCTTTAGTTCATTTAATTTAGTTTGATAGTTCCTTTTCCGTCAGTTTTTTGTCATGATTAAATTGCAGCACATGGAACGGAACTTTTAAATTACAGGTTTCACGTTACACAGTTAGAAAATGGAAAATATACATAACATAATGCATAAAAGTAGAAACTCCAGATGTTCTGGCCTAATTTTGTGGAACGTAATCTTAATTACGAACATTGTTTTTGTGTGTATTTAGGCACAGGTGTAGATTAATACATAAGAATGGAAAATTTAAACATAAGGTACATAACGCAGGTACTTTTCATACAGCCCTCGTAGAGCGGAAGAAATGCAGAATTTTGTGTACTGACGTAATAACTAGTTAAGATACATACTGTTAGGTTTAAAGGGATGAATTATAGAACTGCATCAAGTAATATTTACTCAATATTTCTATACGGAGGATATTGTGGTGTGGGGATTATTTGAGAACTTTATTTTCAACATCAACAAGTTATGCGGATTGGCGATTTCTACCTGACCCGTGTCCGGGAACTTCTCCGACCTTTCCTTTTTTCGGAAGCTCTTGGTTTTCATTTCATTAACAAACAGGAAAGTATATATTAGTCATTAATTTTAAGTTCCCTCGGTACATAAAAGTATCACAAGAGTAGCAAGTAAGTATTGTTGCGGAAATTGAGGGTCAAGCTTAAAATGTCCAAATTTTTCCATTCATTTTTCAAATCCACTTTTTTTTAACATTTATTTAAAAAAGTGGTTGTTAACATAGACGCTAAAACTTCCATGTTTGCTCCTCTAAAGCTGCTGCATAGAGATATATCTGATATTAAAAGAGACAAGAGGGAAATGAGTCACAGATTATGATGGAATTAGTTGAAAGAAAAGTCCTTTTATTGCTTCTAATACTGACAATTTGCGTTAATTTTCATAGAGCCGATTAATGCTAAAATATTTTGTTTTTCAGTTGCGTTAATTATTCATTCTGGCGAAATTCTAAATTAAATTATAGAAATATATATCGGTGCCTATAGCAAAGATACTATTAAAAAGCTATTCCGACCGCGTATTTTTACTTTTGTTTCCAGGGAATTGTATGATTTTAAATTAATTTCGCCTGGGATATATCAGAGAATGGCATTTTTTCAGACTGGAAATCATGTTTACACGTTTATAAATGCAATACCATTACAAAAGACTATTTAGGCTCTGCATTCAGTTGAAATATGTCGCATACATACTAATTTGAATTGTTACCATCAACGGTATATATACGAGTAGTAGGTATATACTCGTACATATTTATTCAGTAATAAAGAAAAACATTTGGATTGAGGGATTTTCCACCGCTAAGTAAATAAATATGTCCGAAAAATCCAATTTATTCGCCAAGAACACTTCCATTACTTTCCGTACCCAGCTGCACCATATTCACAGCGTATATGTCAATAAAAACAATTATTTTCAATTTCGCTTGATGGATTTTTACGAAGAGAAACTGCATGTATTGGATTTTGGTGACATCAAAATGGATTTAAGTTAGTAATACCTTTTCAATAAACTCCAATCCAGATCATTAAAAACTTGCGGTGTTGGCTAACTCAACCTCAAACGCTGGCGTTGTGATGGATGGATTATGTGCTTTTATTGCATTGGGAAGGAGAGGTATTGCTTGTCTATTGTAATTTGTAGGTTAGCCACGCGATGGCTTAAAATCGATCGGTGAGTTGGCGCGAGTAATTATTTGCTTTCCTAAACTAATTCAGATTCGGGCGCCGATCCAGCGTACGCAAATAGTCTTACCAACAGACAACATTGACCGCCCTTGATGTTATACCACGGAGACCTGGATTTGAACGTATACAAATCCGTACTTCCAAAAAAGTGCCCGCATAAGGAGGAAGTGGTTTATTTATTTATAATAATAAAATACACTCCGTTCCGTTATATAAACGTTAAAATAACAGTTTCTTACAATTTATTTTATAGGCGAAACTTCTACTTCGGATTGAATTATAATGATTTCAATTTCTTCGATAGTAGTATTAAGGATAAGTAAAATTGCAAAGCAATAATATTAGAAATAATCAGCCAACAGCACATTAGCTCTAATTGAGATCATGAATAAATTGACTCGGGTAAAACTACCGAAAATGTCAAAATATGTAAATGACAATTGTCAAAAACTGTATGTAACTACAAAATAATGTAATGTAACTACAAAATAAAAAAAATATAATGATTTATGAAACCAAAAGTGCTGATGAAACAAATTAATAAATCGCAAGTGTCCTCACAGAAACGTTAAATTGCATAAAATCGATAACACACGTTTGATCTGAAAATAATAAAAAATGCATATAAAATACACAACACATACACGATACATGTGCTATACATATTCCGTTCCAACTGCATTTAATTCATTCACACTCTTCCCTTGGTCTCTTCTATTCACAATAATCATCCATAATTTCCCGTCTTTTCGTGAATCCTTTGCTAAGTAGTACATACATTATTTCACTCATAGAGTTTTACTAATCAAACTAAGTAGTCATTTTCTTCAGATATTCATCCACAGTATTAAAACAGCTTTTTATAGATTTTCCCATTCCTTCAGGGCCATCCCGAGACATGGGCGAGCTGGACGGTCGCCCAGGGCACCAAGGTTTTGGGGGCACATGAAGTTAGTCGGTTTTTATGAAGCATAAATACGTTAGTGTATTGTCTTTTTTTAGAAAAGCCAGTCATTAAACATCTTTTTTTCAGTTTACTGACAAATCCCAGATTAAAAGTTATCTTAAGAAGGGATGCTTGATTTCTGACGGTAATAGGAAGTTTTCTGGTAAAATTTTATTAGAATTAAATTCGAATAAACAGTTTCAACAATTAATCGATCAAAATCAATAATAATTAACGATTCTTAGAGTGATTTCCTCCGCATTAATCAATGTATTCGCTTAATTTAACTTTAAAGTGAAAATAAGTAGAGTACATAATAGCGTTGCCTTTTAACAAATATTACTGTTGAAATTAATTATCTTGAATACAAAAAATTATCTCCTGAAAAAGTAGTAGTTTAAAAAAAGGTAGCCTTTAAAGGATCTATTAGGAAGGAGCCTGCATGCATGACTCCCAGCCCTGACGGCCAATACTCTTCGGGCCGGCCCTGTATCCCATTAAAAAACCACATTTACTCAACCATAGTTCTGTTCTCGTTCGTACATTCCATGTGACCAGTTAAACACGAAATACATTTTTCGCATCAATCATATAGACGTTCTTTTATTTCTAAATGCATTCCATGCCAATTCATAACCGTTCTTCAGTTTTTTCTTTCAGTTCTTCCTGTTTTTCTCCCGCTCATGCTCTTAGTATTACCCGATCCAGAGTTCACTTTTATTCTTGATCAAATGTAGTCAACTTTAACTGCCATAATAAAAGGTGGGGATCTGCAAAACTTCCGTTAACAATTATTTCCGGCTACTTTGTCAATTAATCACGAGTCATAGCCGACATTACCTTCCTTCATTCCTACATGACTACCTGCATTCGCACGACTATTCTCTTCACCTCCTTTCTCTGCAAAAATCCTACTCCAGCAGCAATATCATCCTCCTCTTTAATTTTTTCTCCATTCACGCTGCATCCAGGACGATTCGCCGCCACTATTTCATCGCAGATATGATCATTCTATATAAGGATATAATTTCAAATATAATTCATTCCTTGCTCTAAGCATCTTTTGGTAATTATAAATGTATTAATAGGTATAGAGAATTATTCCGAAGACATGGAATATTAGGAAATGTTTATGTCTATGTAAGTACCCTGCAAGTCACCTTCCGGCGTGTGGCAGGAGGTGTACTATGACTCTACATCCCTAATAGATTTCTATTGCGTATTGTTCACAGAAAGAATGAATTCTCGAATTGAATCGTTCTAGCATCTATTTCCTCTGATCTTCCTTGTAGTATCAAAATAGCCTTGGTAACAGGGAGGACGCATTATATCGGCTACATAATCTGTGAAGCTGCTTTCTCTGAACTTATTCAGTAAATTAATCCTTTGTTGAAATCTTGTAACATATAAAGATTTCCATCTTACATCCTGAAGCTTCTGAGTAACACTTACTGATTTATCGCAGCAATTCTTCACGAAACGTATCGCCTTTCGCTGCATCGTATCTAATTCTGAAGTGCAACACTTATCGGTAGAGTCCCATGCACTACACTAACGATGCCTAACTAAAATGTAGAAGCACCATAATTGCTATCGGATAGTGATTCTTAAATCGATTAAAGATTCACTGTTTCAATATAACTAGAGACAATTTAGTAATAAGTATTTCTCTCTTCGCTCTATGGAGTGGTCAAACTAAGAATCACCTTCCTCCAACGCAACCCAACTAAAGAATAGATATATCCGCTTTGAAAAAAACGCCACATTCACGGTATCCTCAGAAATTAATCTTTTTTTAGTTTATGTTCACAGAATCGCATCAAAACCAAGTATTTAAATATTAATCGTAATTATTCTATGAGTATGAGTGGTATTTCAACTTCTCAAAAATTCTTGACGGCGAAACGACTGCGTCGAAAAGTGCACCGCGGAAAAGTGGAGGTGGAGAAACGTCCTATTCCCTTAGTGCACAACTTTAAAGTACAACTCACACTTTAGATATGGAACTTTGTAATCTATTGCCATTAAAGGTTCCATCGATTTTCTCGGGGATATGGCTGTTAATCATCCCTCCATTTCTGTGTTTCTTAAGTCCTTACGCACCGGAAACTGAGTCTATTCCGTAGCACATTTCATGGAAGTTAAATTTGGCTGACATATTTGTTTTGTTTGGTTCTATAGCAAACGAAGAGTTTAAGTGGGCGTCGATTAGCTGGGTGTCGGTAAATTGAGCGTCGGTCATGTGAGCGTCGGTCAAGTGTGTCGGTGAAACGAAGGATTCCCGTTGCAACCAATATCTTAATAAGTTACAAGTTCATAGAAGAAGGCCAAATAATGCGTACGAGAGACTTTTATTCTTTGAATTATATTTTTGATTTATGTTTATAATGTGCCCGAAAGCCAATTCGGAGATCGCAGGGGTTCCTATGGGAGCGCTATCCCCAAGAGTGGAGTCCCTTTCCCATTTGTCATCTCTTTCGCCATTTTCTATCCTTTTCCCCTCACTGCCTTTTTTATAGATGATGACTCCGTTATCTACTGAACAGTAAAAACACGACGTCGGATTTCATTGGGTCGAAAAACAATCTTGAAAATTCACAGAGAATGCAAATCAAATTCAATGGAGTTGAAATGGGATGCCGACGGAACATACGGCTCGCATTTTTATTTCCGGAAGAGAAGCAATAAAAATTGAGCTATCTAGGAGCGATGTCGATTTGTATAAAAAATAAAGAGAGAGGAATCCATACGAGTAATTAACTCGTATGGAAAGAGGATACTCTACTCCGGGGTAGTGATACATGTGAACTGGGCTCGAATTCTATCAACAGCTCAAAGAATCGCTTACAGCTTTGTTCATTTTAGAAAACATTACAGTTCTTTGCTTGGGTACAAACTGGTATAGTAAGTATAGCTATAAGCGAACAAAGACATTCTGATTTTAATAATCTCTTCCTTAAAAAATTGAACAAATTTGCCAATTAAGATGTGTATATAATAATTTTCAAACGTTTTATTATTATTATTCATTCTCTATTCCACGATCACAAATTTATTTGCAGCAAATGGTTTCGCAGATCATCGATGAATGCATTCATAATGTTAGTATTTATTGAAATGGAAATACGGTCATGATATCAATGACTCAGATGATCGAAGCAAAGACAGCAATATTAATTATTAAAAAATGAAGACAACATTTTCATAAAATTTAAAAAGTTTTCTAGTTACAATATTAAGGGCAAATCCTCAAACTTGAACGTATCGATAATATATTTTAAATAATCAAATTGATTGGGTTTCAGTGAAATTTTAGTGCTTCGGATGTTATCTATTCTATAAAAAGAACAGAATAGTTTTGGAATTGGGAATTAATTTTATTTTAATGTATAGAAAAGGGATTGTAATAAAATTAGCACTTATGAAAGTGTTTGAAAAAGTTGTGTGAGATGGCTTAATTGGTAAGAGCATCCGCCTGGAAAGTGGGAAATCCGTGGTTGGATTACCGGTATCGTTAGAATTTTACATATCTGCTTATTCCTCGTTTTCTAAAATTTCCATTTCCTCAGCGATGAGTTGCATTGGTGTGTTTTCATATAAAGAATCTGACATACTTTGTAATAATTAAGGTACTTTAATCAATTGGGATATCTATTCTAATAACCGTGAATTGTTGCATTAATTAATTTAATTTGACTGACGGTGCATATGCCCATGAAACACCTAGTACTGAACCTATCTGCTGTTTGTAATCTATGTTGTTTATAATATTTCACGAAAACTCTCTTTGAGAGAGAGATTTATTTCTTCCCAGTCCCAGTTAATTTAGTCGCTTTCATAGCGAGCTATTTTTTTCGTTTCTCACATTTCCATTTTCACATATCCAAACCCTACGTAGTGCCATATGGTGTATGTGAGATGATCCTAAGCCATCATGTCACGCTGTTCAGATTTCTTAAACCGCACTGAGAAAGTTGCAAAATTAACTCGTCATCCGATAGGTAATTTCCATAAGGTGTCTTTTTGTGCATTAGCGATAACTACATCCGTTTTCAACTTGGATTGTAGTGTCTCTGACTCCCTTTCTTAAGTCACCATAATTTAATAGTCAAGACCTCTACTGTCTTACGATCGTTTACGATTACTGCTATCAAGGAATGGCAATGTATCGATTTGATGTTAACTTTGTCCACTTAAAAAATCATTATTTATTATTTTCTTTCATATATATTACCCTCAATACCTTTATGTTTAAGTTTTTCGGTATCCTGTGCATATTTTTCTGACAAGATATATTCTGTATACGTTTTTTCAAACAACTTCATTTAGAGTTTACCTCCATATTTCAATTCACCCATGTTTTTTGCCTTTATTTTATATTATTGACACTGGAGTAGTGAAAACGAGAGGTTTTTTTATTGGCAATTAATTTTATTTAGACATTATTTAAAATTTCTTTTGAAATTTAGGAGAGAGAATTTCGATTAATTAATTTCACTTGAGGATTAATTTCCCTCGAGAGTGTTTTTGGAATGGACTCTCAAAAGAAGAATAACTGGCTCTGTATGTTATACAAAATATCATTCAACAAAGTCGAGTATGGATTTCACAGTAGCTGAGGTAGGAATTGCAATCATGTTTGTCTTCTACTGCGGAGGCTAACGCTGCCTTTGTCAGAATAACAAACATAAATGCGATGAAGTTTCGGTAATCCGCATTGGGAATAGTGTGATAACAAGACCCAACAAGCAGAAATTCTCAGTAATAAATGCCCTACTCGTTTGAAACCCAGCCACTGTTAGCTTAGAATTCGGCTTTGCGTGGGACTAAATGAAACCAGGAGTTAGCTCCTTCAGTTCAGTTAGTTAGTTTGATAGTTCCTTTTCCGTCAGTTTTTTGTCATGATTAAATTGCAGCACATGGAACGGAACTTTTAAATTACAGGTTTCACGTTACACAGTTAGAAAATGGAAAATATACATAACATAATGCATAAAAGTAGAAACTCCAGATGTTCTGGCCTAACTTTGTGGAACGTAATCTTAATTACGAACATCGTTTTTGTGTGTATTTAGGCACAGGTGTAGATTAATACATAAGAATGGAAAATTTAAACATAACAATCATCATTCAAAGAGATCATTGCATCATATATATTAACATCTTCAAAGAAATTTCTCACTGAATTGTTACATCTATTTATTCAAAAAGGTTTTAATAGTTTAGGATCACTACATGTTTATTAGACGCTTATTATCTAATTGTTAGTTTGTTTTATACTCTTCTATTCATATTTGAACGAATTGAAGAGTACAGCCAGGCACTCTGTAAACTTACCTGGATTGTAGTATTTTTGAAGGAAAAGAGACTTTGTACTTTTTCCACAGGATGTTTCATCGGCCAATGTTTGTGAATTTTATTTGTATTGTAGCATAATGTGGGACAATGAAGATCAATACGAAATATGTATTTTTTGTGGGTGGAAACGAAAAATGTTGAACTTTCGCACTTCGCACGAAAACACCGTGTCAGAAGAAAAGGAATGTAATGTAATGGGAGAAAAGGAATGTAACACCAAAATATAAATGTAGTATAAAGATGATAGGATAAATAAAGGAAACGTAGAGTCATCATATCATTTGCAGGGTAAGAAATTTATGTATTAGTATATTTAATATATATCAGATATTTTATTTCGGAAAGGATGAAAAATAGATGTAGAATTGATGGGATGAGCTTCTCGAAAGAGATATTAAACTTAGAGAAACAAAATTATTCACTTAGCTTTCCGTATTGTCTTTTACTGCGAGTGTCAGTGCTTGGAAATAGACGCACCGATTTGGTGACAGAAGCTGTGGGCAGCTGGTTCCACGGACTGCCCGAGTGTGTGCGCCACTCTCGCAAACCTTAAAACCCTCATTAGGCCATCTTATGCCATTGGTAGTGGTCGTTCGACCTTTCGGCTTCAAACAGAAATTTGCAGCTGAACTTTATCTGCGACGGGGACCAGGAAATCAATCGTTTTTCGCCGATGCAAAAGTCCGTCGATCCGAAATTCGCTTCCATTGTCAACGCAAACGGCAATATTTCTGGCTTTTAAAGGGAAAGGCCGCTCGAGCATGACAAAGGTCTCATAGAGAGCGCATTAAAGCCGTGTTTTCTGCTAGGACACTGTACCTCCGAGATCGTGAGGTCTAATATTCACTTTTCTATAGTTTTTAAAGCTAAACTTTCTCTATGACTCATTTTTTGGCCAATTATTATTATTACATTATTATAATCATTTATTTTACGAAAATGAGGAAATTATATCCTGGAAGTTCTTGGAGTGAATAAAAATCTAATTAATTTTATGATACTCAAAAGTGTCTACCGAAGTATATTTCTTTATTCTTTGTCTCCCAAATTCCAAAACATCTTTCAACATTCGCGCGTGTTCAAAACCCACGGTTATGCATTATATATGCTTTAAAATAATGAATAAATATTGTTTTAGCTCAAGGAATAAAATTTAGTTAGGCTGTTTATGCTGGCTTATATATATGAAGTATAATGATCATATTCTCACCTTCAAAATGGAATCGTACCTAAAATAAAATAACTAAAACGTGTTTTTCGCCAGGGCGTACGTAGTGTTAAAAGAAGTCGCCATTTGCATTATTAAAAAATTCATATCTTCTATGAACATTTGAATAAACAAAGAAAAATTCCCTTAAGTATTGCACCTTCTTTCCTACTATATACTTTTTTCTTTTGACTTAAATCTGTTTCCTGTTTTCTTCTTCGAGTGAAAAATTCGGTCAATAAACTAGGGTGAGATATTCTAGTAATAGAGTATTGTTAAGGGATATTTACTGTAGGAAATATTTGATAGGCGCAAGAGATAAAAGCGAACAAAATGAAACGAATAATAAATACAATAATGAAGTTTCCTAAGTAGTTTTTGGAGTAATCTATAATTTAAGTGGACTTACTTTAGAGGAAGTTCTTCACTTCCTGGAGTCCTGTCGAACATTATCGAAAGCCCCAAAAATTCGGACTGTGAACATCCTCTCCATGCAAAATACGGATATTCAGATTTTTGAACAGAAAGGGCTCAAAAGAAGAAGTCAAAGGAAGGAAAGTGAGATGAATGTAGAGATGCAAAGTGGGCGTCAGTTTTAAATCTCCAGTCAGCGGATAACGAATTACTTCATCAATAAGAAGTGACTGGAATGGATTTCCATACTGGCATCGAAAAGGGGCGCACAACTTTCACTAATCCACTTTTATTTCCGAGCGACGGCTTAAAACTTGCTTCGGCGACGACGCCTCCGAACAGGAGTCTTCTATCGATTAATTGTTTACTCAGTCCATTATTTATCACGTAGTTTGCGATGAAAAAAGAAGAAGTTCGAAAAGCTTACTTTTAGGAGTGTGTGTCCGTGAATCACTCTTTTATCATCCGATAGGGAATGGATACAGTGAAATATGGGATGCATAAATCCTCCTGGAAGACGGATTAATTGCAAGTTGCTCCTCTCGTCTTTCTTTGCTTTGACACTTTCTTCTCCGAATTAAAGCTAGGAAAACAGCGGAGTAACGAAACTGTGGCTTTTTGCGAGATTGAATTTCTAGGTGAAAGTTTCGGGCTAAGATTACGTTTCCTTTTCCCTATTTTTAATGGTTTGCCAGGTTTGATTCCCATCTAGGGGCGAATTTTTAAACGCGTGATGACCCCAAACGGAAGATAATCCATAAATGACTAGAGACACCCTAAAATGCATCTTTTTAATAAATATGTCAATAAAATCAAGTCAGTTTTATGAGTTGAATCCCGCAAACTACTTAAATATATTTCAAGATCCTAGATTAAAATAACTATTGTTAATCACAAGTACTACACGGCTCAAGAATTGAATGTTCTTTTTTATTAAATTACTAGTAAATGCCCCCGTCAAGCATGACAGGACTTAATTTAGTTTAAAAATATATCTATTATCGTATATATCTAGTCCTCCTAAGCACAAAACAATTCTGCCGTAAGATCATAATAACTCAATATATTTCTTATCATATAAATTATTTATAATATTTATTCTACTGTTTTCAAGTCATGAAAGCCTACTTTACGTACATTTCTTATAAAAATTATAAGAACTTATTATCCCCGTGCACTTAAATGGAATAATTCATGAAATTGACATTCAACAATGGCCTTAGTCGTCAAAGGGATGGGTTGTTTACTTCCCAAATATTTTACAAAATTAATTTCCCTGTGTTTTATCAAAATCCTCTTAAGTTCGATCGATATCAATATTTTACGACTAAAATAAGAATGTGTGATCATTTTCCTTTCTTTTGACACTTCTCTTGATTTCGTTGGACCATTGTTTCTTATTTAATTTTGTAAAAGAGAAAACATCTGCAGGTAAAGAAAACCCATTTTACGTATATTTTATATGGAAAAGTTTACTAACTGATTATCCCCGTGCATTTATATGGGAAAACTCATGAAATCAATGTTCAACAATTGCTTTGGTTATCCAAGGGATGGTTTGTTTATTTCCGAAACATTTTACCAAATTTAAGTATATTTTATCAAATTTCTCGCATTTTCGAATTTATATGAATGATTCACCACTAAAATAAAGTTCTATGATTATTTTCATTTCTTGTGACACTCGTCTCAATTTCGTAGGACCATTGTTTGCAATTTAATTTTGTAAAAGAAACGACTTCTGAAGTCAAGAAAACGTAATTTTCGTACATCTCTTATGGAAACGTATTTTGTGCTCCTGGGTTCGAACCCGGGACTTTACAGAGATGAGGATAGTTTTCCTGTGGGTTACAGCATCGAAGAAACACAATGCAGTTTTTTTTCAGATCTCTAAGTCAAGTCCTTTCTGAGATAAAGAACGGGACGGACAGACGGACAGACATTTGCTTTTTATATATATGATAGCTAATTGTTTTGTATTTTAATTTATATTTTATGCAACATTTATTATAGATTTTTTATTATGGTGGACAAAATGCATTACTTTCTTTGTCCAAATTTATAATATTCATTGTTAGGTTACTGTTTTTTAACTCTTTAATGTGTTTTCACTTACTACTTATAATGAACTGCTAACAGTTATAACTTGATTGCTGAATTACTAATATCAGTCTCATTTTTGATATTACTTTATGTTGAAAACACTCAAATGATTTTTACTATAAGAAGAAAAGAGGATCTATAGATATCTAGAAGAAATGATAGAAAAATATAAGTAGACTTCATAACATTTAGTATTTTCCCCATTATTATACAAAGGATACTATGAGGATATCTGTTAAAACTATCGTTGATTACAATTTTTAACAAGGTGGTAATGATGGCCATTCTGGGGCATTCTCACCACCAACAGTAGACAAACTTAAATACCAATGTATGAAAAACCGATCCTGGGAACCCTAGCTCCAAAAAAAAAAGAACATGCGGTCTACCTGGCACGCAAATAATCTACGGAATTCGTAATTTTTGAATACTCTTATTTATGATAACTTGATGTATAGCTTTTACAGATTTGTTTTCAGAGAAATATTTTACCGTAATTTTTCGACTTTTTATTTATGCCATTCTCTAAATTTATTTTTGTACATTTTGTCGCTGGCAAATCTAACCCGCTTTATCCTAATTAAACGCAGTATGGGATAACTGGGGCCGACAAGTGAGAATACAGGGAGGGGAAAAAAAAGTGTGTGCCCCTGAAAGTGCGGCAACCAGCAATGCGTGCCCCTGGATCGCCGCAACGCAACTTACTTAAAGATAACAACTAAAATGTTCATTCATCTCTAAGACGATCTCTTGTCTTTGGAACTTCTCAAATGGAGTAAATTACATTTGAATAATAATCGGTGATAAAATGAAAATAAAATACCTGAGAATATTGTTTGTGAACGCTTTATGGATGCAAATAGTAAATCAAAAAGAGCTCATTAAGATGTGTTGACTGTTCGTTACTAGGTGAGAAAACCGTAGAAATATCGACGAGATAAGATTTAAACTAAGAGTTTTCAATGAAAATAAATTCACTGGATGACTTTATTGATATGCTGAAGGTATATAGATTAATCAAAAGTTTTCATCCCTGAAAAACTTAGCTAGTTCGTATTCAGTCCTTTTGAACTTGAGAATTTTGCTTCAGAACTTATGACGAAATCCTTTTTCTTCGTAATTTCTGAAGGAAAAGAATACTTCGTCAAAATACTCTTCAAATGCAGCATTTAAAGAGTATTGTATCCTTTTTAGAATATTTTGAACTGAATCGTTTCCTTAATTTATTCTGTTTTATGAAAATTCGCATTGAGTTTACATTCGGCGACACTCCCCCATTGAGTTTCTAATTAGCTTTCAAAATACGGAGCTCAGGTCTCTGGAGACCCGAGAAATACATTTTAGAAAAAAGATATTTAATTTTTTTGACGGATTGATGGCTTACGTATTCCTCGGGATTCATATTTTATGTTTAAATCATCAACAAAGGTACACCTAAGGCTAATCAATATGAGTCACGGTAATGTATAGCAGTGATGGCTTTCACGGACCCAACACCCTGCTCTACGTTGTGAAAATTTAATCTCAATTTTTACACATCAAATTCAAATAAATGTTTAATTAAATTAATCAGAACTGAATTATTTCTTCAAATATTACCTTTTTAATTAATGCATTTATTCATTTTTGAAATGCTATTCATTTTTTGGATAAACACCATTTTACACTATTTATTTTTACATCTATTATCCGTATTCGATTTTCATTAATTTCTTATCTGTAAAGAAATTACTGTATCTAGAAATCAATTTTAAAGTTCCAGATCACCGAAGCCCATGTACACACTCCTATCGATATAATTTATACTCGTACTAGGAGTGTCGATATATTTGTTTTCCAGTCAGTCTTCAGATAAATTGATAATCATAGTTATTTATCGATTAAGCTTGATTTGAATTTGAGTTATATAAAAATTGCATGGTTTATGGCTAGAAATGCTTCTTTTTTTAATATCCCTTGAGTTTGTAGGTGAGATCAGTCTACATTGCAGATATGGTATTTGAGAATTCAAATCTTCGACATCCGGTCGAGAAAACTGAATTGACGGAAATGAGAGAGCATTAAAAGATATTGGAAAAGGCAGGAAACTGTTGAAATGGTGGAAATAATTACATCAGAAGGGGATATGAGATAAATGATCCAAATGAAAGACTTGCAGAAGATTAGCGTGACTCTATTCATTAGATGAGCTAATGAAGCATTCTATTAGGATATGATTGGATTGCAAAGGAGTGTACGAGAATATATGCCGATTGAGATGTATCAGTAATTAACCGCTATGCCATAAAAGTTTTAACAGCGTGTACTATATTTCTAAGTTTTCATATGCTACTGATTTTTACAAGCATATTGTAAAATATTTCACGAAAAGTATCATGAAAGTGACGAAAGAGGAATAAGATATAGGTTACAAGTATATGTGTTAAATCGTGTGTTAACGTGAATAAATTGTTCTTATTCTTATTTCATCATGAAGAGTTATCACGAAGTTGATACCGAAATGATAGATTTTATTATCTTGAAAGTATTATAAAAGTTATTGTGTTTTATATGGAGTCAATAATACGGTAACCCTTTTAGCAGAGAAGAATATTGTTAGCATTACAACTATTGGCATAGTTTATTTACCAAGTGGAAATTACCGGAATTCATTAACTATAAACGTACTAGGTGTAAACAGAATGTAGGTTTCAGATATTTTAGTAAAGTCAAGCAGTCAAGTAAAGGCACTTTAATGTTATCTTCCAAATGTATATTTAGTAGGAGAATGGACTTTTCGACATTTATCAGGGAATATATTATAAATAAAATTTTCGTAATAGATATCGTATAGACCAATTGTAACATGCAGCGGTACCTAATTTTAGGTGAGAAAATGGAAAATGTCATATTTTCTACAAGATTAAAACATGACACCCTTTTAGCTATATAAAAGGAGGAAATGTTGAGGTTGATATTATTTAGGATACTTTTTATTTAGGTATCGTAGTTTTTGATTAAAAAATTATATTTTACTCACTATTCATATGTTATTTTAATTATTACCATAACACTTCGTCATAAATTATAGCAGCCAACTACTATTATTATAAAAGTCTCTTTAGGTATTTATAAGAGATATTTTAGTCTTAAATGTGTTATTTCGTGTCACAAGGAAGGCATCTGTGGATTTTCAAGTCCCATTACCTCCACAGTCCTTTGAGTGTTCCCAATTTCGTCGTCCGGTTGATTCCCTAATCCCGTTGCCAAGCAATGGCTGCCGCGTCTCTTTTCTTTCTGTTCGATAGCGTTACAACTCCGCGGAAATACCTGCCAACTCATTAAAGAGGAAGCTTTTAAGTGTCATAAATACTTAATTCTCCGCTATTAGCAAAGTTTTCAATATTTAACGGCAGGGAGCGTCGCATTAGGATTCTAAAAAAGAGGATTTTGGAGCTTTTTCAATGCAAGCCTCATTCCACTAAGTCGTCCCTTGCATTTTTTATAATGGTCGTTATTAGCAGAAAATTCGGTAAAATGTCGCTCATTAATGTTGAACATCAATCACAGACCGCTTGTTTTTTTAGAACTTAACGCCCATGTGCATTTAAAATATGTACGGTCACTTTTGATATTCATTACAATGGCATTTCGAAGCCAGAATAGAATCGAATGCCTTATATAACGATTGCTTCGGTTGGGTTTTATAGTAAAGTGAGGCTGAAAATTTGGAATGTTTAATAAATACTGTTGCTAGATTGAAAATCAACTGAATATTTACGAATCCCCGGCATTTTAAAATTTACACTGCCAACTCAATTTATGCCTTTCCTGCGAAATGTCACGCATTTCAAAACATTTCGTGCAGAAAATTATTAAATTTTTGATTGAATAAAGTACGGATGTTTGTCACACGTGTTTCGTTGTTCACAAATGTAAGGTCTGGAGTCATTAAACTCGAAATTAAAGGTCGAATCCCTCTTATGCTACTTTATAAAATTGATGTTTTTTACTTTTCGCTTCTCTGAATGTATCTACTTTTCTAGCGATTGGCTAAATTGTACTGCGATTTCTATGAAGAAATTACCAAAATTAATGATAAGTTTACGTCATTTTCGTTATTCATTATAAATTATATCTAATATGAACATTCAAAATACGCTACCTCTTAAAGGCTATCTCATCCAAGACCGTATGTTTAAAGCCGTTTTCAAGTTTTGATATTTTTCTGTGGCTCTTTTTTCCTCTAAAGTATCAGTAAAAATTATATCATTATTAATGTATATATTATGCCAGAATGTGTGCAAGTTTCATACATAAGGTTGTTTTCCGTTGGGAATATATACTTGTAATTAATTTTTATAGGAAAGTTGCATTATTTTAAATACTGTTTTAAGCAGTAATTGTTCTTACATTTGTGTAATTTTTGTATTTGTAATTTTTCTATTTGTTTTTACGTATTTACTTCCTGTTATCACGTTTGACGTGAAATCTATACCGATAGTATATATAATCTATACCTTCGAAAATTTTGAAGAGAAAAGAAAAAGTCATGAGAGAAACATTACTTACATGCCGTTACTTACAAGTAAAGTAACCTTCCCGAGTTCGTTCGACATTTTTGATCGAATTTTCCTTCATCCACGTTTCATGGAAAGGAATGTGTTAAAAAGTAAAAGTTTAACTACATTCGAATAGTATAGATTTAGACGAATAAAGTGAAATGCCTAGTAAAGTTTATCAACAAATCTTTACATAGCCTGTGTTTGTCAGATATATAACCACGTTCTAATACTTAACCAAATTCAAATTTTTTTCTGGTTTCTGAATTCCCTTTTCCTATCCCTTTCGACAGATGTTCTTCTCAAGGTGGTCCCCAACAAAGGGAGATCCGACTGAGGAACTTCTTTTTGGATGGAATATTTTAACTCAAGAGAACTCATTATGCCTAACGCACGATCAATACTTGGGAATAACAATGTGCCATTTTCCAGCTCTCCTGCACTTCCTTCCACGCTGACCGGCACGCACTCCTTAACTTTGATTATACCAAATACTTATATGTATTCAGTCTGATTCGCAAGTGGTTTTGTTTATTATAAGATGAGAAAATCTCTAATACATAACTTTATAACTGCATTCAGCATTTGCCAAGGCAGGCGTCACGGAGTTGAATGGAAAATAAATCTCATCTTGTTCATAGTATGATTTTTGTACTTCTGTATAATCACTAGCCGCAAGATGTTTACATTTATGTTAATAAACAATAAGAAAGGGGATATATTTAATATAAGATACCGATCGCAAGTTGCAATGGTGTTGTTTTCAGTTTTTTACCTGACTGAAATCTTGCACAATGGTAGCACATCAAGATCCTCTCAAATCCATGTTGAATAAATGAATCAATTAGCTCTTTATTAGGCGAGGTTAGACCAAGTCGGTCTTTCTTCCACCTAACCTCAATTGTCAAAATTGTCAATAAGTAATTTAATATTTGGAGTATGAAGATATGATACAACAAAAACACGAAAAGTTTTTCTTTGTGAGGAATGTTTCTGAAGGTTGTAGAAGACAAAAACCCCACTGTGTGGGAAAATACTTCTCAAAGATGGGGGATGAAAAAACTAACGAAAAAGAAAAGTAATAGTAAATATAATAAGTAAATAATGTAAATAAGAAAAATTATTATCAATCAAATCTAAAAAAATTCACCAAAGTAATACAATGGAAAGCATGATACGAGTTAGCAATATAAGAACAACAAAATCTAAGTCCTTTAAGAAATGTTATCAACAAAATGAATCAAAAGTGTACAATGACAACATACATTTTACATAGGTATTTAAATGAATGGTACCAAAATCTGATTCATTCATACACAAATATGGTTTACGTACACCATGTACATATTCCATTATCAGTCTAATTTACAACTGAATGAAAAATTGGGTAGATAGAATAGGGTGTAAGTACGACACATAGCTCATTCGATATGTTCATGTACCACATTACGCCGGATAGACCGATGCTTTAACGTGGGCGATAAGTCCACATCCTGGGAATACTAGAGCTTAGGACGATAATTTATACGAAAATACTCGAAACCACGACTACGAAGGGATTAGAGATGATGAAGGAATCTCGGCGCTAAACTTGGACGTCTTTAGCGGCTTCTTGGAGGGCTCTCGGGTGTAAATTTCCCATAAATGCGTGTCCCTTACTTTGCTGCTCCAAATCTGTATGCGGTCTACAATTGCTATCTCCATTATTCTTTAAGAGATTTCCTTCAAAAAATGGGTTCCTCAAGGTAGTCTGTATCCGGAAGTCTTGCTTGGGAAAGATTTAAACACAGGAATATTTCGTCTCCGGACGACTCATTAAGTACACTTTGGGGCCAATGATGGATAAGCTATATAGCTATTTTATGTTATATCTCAGAATTTTAGGACTTTGAAAACTTAAGCATGAAATTATTTTATTCGTTTCAAAATTAGAGCAAACACAGTGGTTGATTGTTAACGAAAGCGATTCCTTTGAGTTCTTTTTTCAGCCTAAATTGTTTGTAAATTAGTTAGCGATTTCCATATGTTTTACGGAATTCGGATTCATTGATTTTGAGAGACAAAAAACAAATAATGACTGAATACCACTTTTACCGCATAATATTTATTTTCTACTGCTCTATATTGTTTGACAAGAGATATGTTTGAGTTGCTTACGAAAGTAAGGGATATAATATTTTCTACGTCTATATCTTTGTAAGTACTCTGCAAGCCGCCTTTCGGCGGGCAGCAGGGGCTGCATGCACCATGACACCATGACATTTCCCTTATCGATTATTTTCGCGTTTCGTTCGCGGAAAAAATGAGCTCTTAAATCGATTCGTTCTAGCATGTATTTTCATGATCTTTCTCGCAGTATCAGAACGGCCCATGTAACATAGCGGACGCATTATATCGGCCATGTCATCGGTGAACGTGGTTTCTCTGATTTTATCCAGTAAATTAATTCTTTGTGTAAAGCTTTTAACTTCTAAAGTTTCCTATCCTGCGTCCTGAAGAATCTGAATAACGCTCACTGATTTATCGTTCACAAAACGTTTCGCCTTTCGCTGCACCTTTTCTAATTCACGAATACATTACTTATCGGTAGGGTCCCGTACACTACACGCATACTCAAGATGAGGTTTAACCAACGTAAAATAACATTGCTCTCGAACTTTGATGACATCGAAGACGTTCTTTAACGACCAAATTATCTTTGAATATATTTGTTTCTCCACCATTGGGTTATTATGCTAACTTCGTCCGCCAACGGCTTTTAAGTAATAATTTTTTAAGTAAGAACTCAATGAAATCATTTCTAAATTGTCTTATGTGAACAAGACAAGTATATTTTGTAGAGTTTTGAAAACAAGTTCCAAAAAGCTGTAGTTTGCAAGCAAACCAACCATTAGAAAATTCTAACCAGCGTAGGTTCTCCGTGGCTGCGCTTGGAAAAATCCCAGTATATTCTCGACAATTGAGTTGCCTTAATTAGAAGAGAAGAAAACTGTGTGTGGCAGTGATGAGGTGGAGTATTTATACCTTTTGTAGTATCGCTTCAGTAAGGGAAAATGCGTAGAAGAAGGTATCGGTTCCAGATCTTTAGTCATAATGCGCTTCTTGTCTCTGTGTATGAATTGCCAATGTCGTGGTGAAATGTACTATGAAATGAATAAATGGACCCTTTATCTATGCAAGTTTTGGCCCAAATAAGCCTCTCTTCTAGGAAACCTCAATTGTCAATAAATAAGTGAGATGTGATATTTTGTGCTGGAAGAAAGAATACAACAAAAACATAAAATAATATTTTTTTGTGTGGATAAATCTTCTCAACCGAAGACAAAATGTAACTGTGCTGGAAAACACCCACTACACGCGCTACACGCTTCATAGAATAATGAGCGATTTCCGCGTCCACTTTGTCATAACATCAGTCGTTTCATAAATTTCCCATAGTTCGCAATGAGTATGTTATTGATTAGCTTCTATTTTAACTAGTGTCAATGAATACTCAGTTCAATAAAGACAGAAAAATATTGGTAAACAGAGCATGTGATAATTAAGCTTAACAAGTACGCAAAATCAACTTTTATTACAGCTTATTTTCAATTGCTTCCGAAGCTATTTTCTGGAATTTGTCTTTTAAATGAATATCTTTTGAGTTATATAAATAATTGATAGATCAGTTGATATATTTGCTTATTAACGTTTCGGAAAGTTAGTATATTCTGAATTACGTCTCCCACTTTGTCTAAAAGTGGCTGTACCCACTGAATGCGGGCGTCGGTTTCACTCGCCCACTTCTTTCTTCTACTTTTCTCTCGCAGAAGTGTTTATGATATATGTCTCTGTCTGTTTATACCTTTATGTTTTTCTCTCACTTTCTATTGAGATGCAAATGATATAGAGACCTTTCGCACATTCTCCACTCTCTGTCTATTTTTTCCTGAGCCGAGATTTATTTCGGCGAAATATATATTATCATAAGTTTTTTTACCCCTCATGAAATATATCTTCGCTGTATACAGTTACATTGTTTGAGAAACGTCCTTTCACTTCTTTCGCTCCAAAGTGATTGTGGAAATGTACTTTCTCTGTTACTCTTAAGAGCTCTGTCTGGTTAAAGTGTATTAAAATGACTGTTACAGTGATAAAATGACAAATTGATAGCTCGGCGTACAAACCATCTAAAGGAAGGGTGTACGAAAGTGAATCTCGGTTGTCTAGGCGACGCGTTTCTTGACTATCAGTTGGCCATTGTATTGCACATAGACTCCTGGATAGCCAATTGAGCAACGTGTTCGACTTCGACGAAAGCGGTCGCGGGTTCGATTACGCGCAAAATGACCTCAGCCGTCGAAGCATTTATAATAATACTATTACGTACTTCTACATTGAACATATAATTTCAATGAACATACGACATTTCTTGAAAATTCACTCAATTTTATAATCATTGAGCGTAAAATACTTAAGGAATATTTCTTCCAAAGGTTGTTAAGCACAATAAAAATAATCCTTATGGTTAAACAATCACTTTTGATTTATCTTCCAAATATCTTTTGATATATCAATAGATAGTTTGATCCGTGAATAGTTCGAAATACCACCTGTCAGTGAAAATAGTAGACTTGTTTTGTTAATTTTAAAGTTCTAGACTTGCTTTTAAAACCTTGATGTTCGGTATGGTCAATCAATTTGCTTTGCAATTAAGAGAATGTCATGGTATTTAATGGATTTATATTGATTTTGAACTACTTAAAACTGTCGAAGTTATGTTTTACCAGTAAAACGAATTATTTTTGCATTTAGTAAAATAAAAACACATACGGAGAACAGAGCGATGTGAAATACGAATGGAGGATGATTTTCTTAGCACTACTGAAAAATAAACCAAATGTACATGTTCGTGGTGTTTCTCAGTTTCCTCTTACGTCATGCGGTTTCACAGGGCATGCATTTCATATAAGGACATAATCAGATACACCAATCAATGTATACATCTACTTATTTAACAGTACACGAAAACAAAAAGTAATAATTGTAATAGGACTTCTTCGGTTATTTTTTGCCGTTTGAGCCCATTTTAAGTACAACATCCACCATCAAAGTAAGGTATTAGGAATTTTTTCGAGATGAAAGTTTTAGTATACCCGCCAATAGAGCGAACCCAAAGTTTGTGCTTGAAGTATAGTATTAAAAGTTCGAACCAAACGAGGGAATAAACGATATACGGTGGGCTGTATTCGATCCGCGGGCCGCATGCGATATAAGATTTTTTGCAAAACAAAGTGATTGATCATACCGAACATTCAGGGTTTGAAAGCGAGCCTGGAACTTAATAAATAACAAAAAGTCTAGTTTATTCACTGACATATGTCCTTTTTAACTACTCTCGGAATCAAATCACTTATTGATATATTAAAAGATATTTGGGTGCGATTTTCGGGTCGTAGTTTTGGTACTGCCGATTCATTTTTCTCATGAGGATATAAAATATCAATAAATAGTTTGAAAAATTTGAAGAAGTATGGAATATCTCTTTGAATAAAGCGCGCGGCTTCTTCTCTAACAGCGTTTTGGTGGTTGTTTGGGGGCAAGTTTTGAGTGAAGGAGTAGTAAGTTCTCAAATTTGACATAAAATTTGTATATTAAAATCGTCATCAGTGAAAAATTTTACCCCTTACACCAGATTTTCAGAGGTTTACTAAAATTATATTTTGGAGGCTATTCAACATAGAATCCCCACGAGAAATCCTCTCAAATATATAAATAAATGTACATATATTTTCTGTTTGCAATTACTATTTTGTGATTATACGTAAATTTTATATAAATACACATAAACATAACAATGCGTTGGTTAAAGTTCCACCACCTTTCGCATGGATGTCGTTCCCTTTAAGAGTCGGCATTAAACAGAGGGGTTGTATTCAGCTGTGGAGTAGTCCTCCCCGGATAAATAACCTCGACGAAAGAAAGAGGATTCCAGTGATACAGAAATAAAAGGAGCGATTGAGATAAAGTAAGGATGTGGCCGATGGAGGGAAGATGTTGGCGAAAGAATTGCCTTTTTTACATCTTATCTTCCTTCATTGATCCGAAGGGCCCTTCTTGATGCCAAACAAAAAACTCCCATTCGAGGGAATCACTTCATTTCTAAGGACCGCTACTTCTCCGGCCGCATTCCGCTTCCAGCAGCTGTCTATTCTCCTCATCTCTCCATTTCCACCGACTCATATATCTGCGCCACTCCCTTATCTTATTCTCCTCCTTTTCGCTCCACCTCAGCTTTTATCTCCGGACTTTTTTTGCCTTCCTTTCCAGAATTTGCATTCGTTAGCGTTGAATAGGTTCTATGGAGTTATGATACGAGCTTCTTACAGCCATAAACCCGAATAGTGTTCGATTAAATTATGATGTGATACAATCTATCGTATATTCTCCCATCTAATGCGCACCTTTATTGCGTATTTAAAGCTTCCAAAGATCGGGTGCGTTATAGACTCGTGATCTCAACTATTGTGAAGTAGGTATTTCAAAGAAGAGTTTCTTTACCTATGAAGTTTAAAGCTCCATGACAGTTAGCGTCCTTTTCGTAAGCAATCATTAATACATGTCCTTCATTGGTATGCCAGTAGGTTACGATACATAAAGAACACCTTTCTTATGACATTTGGCTGAACTAAAGGATTATCGAAAGACATGCATAGTATTAAGTACAAAACAGTACTAAGCCACGTCTATAAGATGACTAATAGCATGTGTCTTAAAATCGAGTAAATACTAATTCCCCCATATGAATTTCAAAACTTACGTGCGTCTTAAATTGATGGATATACTGTACTTCGAATAGCGTAGGATGGGCCTATAGAATAATACTTTGATATTGCTCCTGCTACTATATCTCTACGAACTTAGTTTTTCGTTTGTCTTTTGGTACTGGTATATATACTTTGGTCTCAGTGTTGCTCAATGCTGTGATAATACGAAAGTCACTGAGGTTTGATTGACGGGAATAAATGGTATTCATTTTATCGCTCGCCGAATACTGCTAAAAGTGTAATTTATAGGGTCATTGTACAGCACTTGCGAGACATTTTCCACCCATAGCATCCTCGCTTGGTGAAAAAGCAAAGAGAAATCTTCCTCACTCCTCGTGTTACCTAGCATGCCTCATTCCCTCTCTCAGGCTTTGTTTGCTAGTGTCGGAGGGACTGAAATTCAAATAAGCTTTCGGGTTGAATACTTTAAAGACATACTATAATGGACATCCAGATAGCTTAGTGTGTAGCGCGATCGCCTTTTGTAGAAACAGTCCTGGGTTAGGCTCGGTAGGGGTCCATATTTTAGGAATAACCTCAGCTGTTGAAACACTTTTCACAACACTACAATACAAAAGACGATAATATTCGTATGCAATACGATTCGACAACTGTTGAAATTCATACATAAGGTGGAATCAATGCATGTGGTGATGGCTTTTTTTATAGTCGCGCGTTTATATTGCTGAGATGATTAAAGTTGCCAGACTCGTTCTGAGGAATATTCCCACGAAATATCAAACTCTAAATTGTTATACTTTCAGAGAGAGAGAGAGAGAGAGAGTCAATGCTTCTTTGATCCCTTGTGATATCCTTCTCTTCTATCGTCCTTTCATATTATCTTCATCCTTCTCATAATCTCCTTATGTATTTGTGGTATTATTCTGTAAATTTTGCAGAGTCAAGCGTAAAACAGTTCAACAGAACAGCCAAGGTTCCATAATTGTATGGTGGGATACATAAGCAACCTTTATAGCAATTTGTAGCTACTGCACTTTTCTGAACTTTATTTTCTTATTTCAGTCTAACTTTTTCTCTACTTTCATCTCTCAACATTTTAGACTTTAGCCAAAGTTTCAAATGCATTAGTTTATAAGCAGTTGACAGTTGGTTATTAGTTATTTTATAATTAGCAGTTGATTGTGAGAGCAATTTTGGATACTCAGATACCCGGTTAATGTTATTGATGCCTATTGACGCATCATGAGTTTAAACAAGGATTAAAAAGATACTAAAACATGGGTAGTCAACATTTCCTTTTAATTTAACTTATCGTACTTAGTAGTAATTTACAGTATGACTGAATGCTCTCTATTTAAATCAAAACAAATGACAGTTGAGAGCGCTTCATCATTGTATTCGAAAGCAACAACAATATCCAATCCAGTTGCTTCAAAATTAAGTTTTTTCTTATTTCAAAAGATAACTAAACGTAAATAAAAAGTTATTTTCAAATTGAAATTGAAAATACCTGGGTGTAAATTCGAATGTCTCAATTAAAAGATATTATTAGTAATACTTATACATTTAATATTCATAACCAGCAATCAATTCCTTTAAAACTTAAGGAGTATGCTTTCCGTTGATCTGAAATTAAGTGAAATAGGGAAAAAAATATGTGAAAATTTGGCAAAAAGTCGCTGGATCAACATTAATGTTAATTTCAATATGTCTGTATGACTGAATGTTTTGTGGAAACGATAATCACTATAAAAATTGATTAGGCACTGGTAATTGAATAATATAGGTTTCTATAGCATCATCCAATAATAGAGATAACTACTTTAACTTCTGATGAAGAACTTCTCACAAATGACCTTTATTAAATTGGTAAATTCTTATATTAATGGTAAATAATTAAATGAAATAATTCTTTAAAGGATGAGCTTAAGACGCCCCGAAAAGCGTATTGAGTAGAGTGTAACCTAAGTAATTTGTGAAAAATAAAGTATAAATTTCGTGAATGGATCTAGAGAATAGCGTAACAGGTATATCACCAAGGTGACTTGAGGAATAAAAGGAAGTGAAAGAATCATGCGCGACTGGGACTCGAACCCGGATCTTCTGCTTTTAGGGAAGATGCTCTGGTATCGGAATAAGTCCAGGGTAATTACTTGTACATTAGTCCTTGGGAATGCAAACTTTTTAGAGAGTAAATACTCCATCGTCGTAGCCTTACCCGCTTTTCAACCGGACTAGTGCGTTCCGAGTTATAATGAGTAAATACTCCATCCTATGGTTGTGATTTTGACTTCATTTACTTCACTTTTTTATAAGCAGCAAAGGTCACATTTCCCACAAGTTACTCACTCGAAGTGGAGTATTTAAGTCTCGACTTCTGATTGAACGTCTCCGTTATTTGTCCATCTATATATTTTCCGCTAACTTCTGCATCTCGCTCTCTTATTCGTCCCTCTCTGTTTTTTTATTTTCCCAAACGTTTCGCTTCTGTTCTAACCCACCTGTTTACGTTATAGTCTCTTTTTTCCTTTCTCTCTCTTTTTTTCAATTTCCTTCGCCTTCTTTTTATTTCACCACCGTTCTTTCTCTGACTCACTCTTCCCCCTGCTTCTTTTACCTCTCGTGTTTTCTTTTTTCCTCCTCTCACTTTTTCTCCATCAACTTTCCCTCCTATTTCTATTCTCCTGTGTCCAGAGATTCCATGACAAGAGCTTGCTTTTCCCCATCTGTGGTTCGCACCTAAGGAAATATTTAAAATTCCTCTTTAAATTTGGGCATTTACAGTTAAAGTACCACTCTGCTGATGCAATGAAGCATCGTGGAATCAGAATTGATGAGAATAACAGAAAAGTGGGTCTGACATTTGCTCACCGCGAAACATATTCGGTGGAAAGTAAATTTTAAAATAGATTATTGTCTTATTTACCAAAATTTGTTGATTCTACGCGTTGTCGGCCATGAGGAACATCAGGGCCCAAACCGTGAGTTTTACTGAAAAGAAGCAAGTTTATTCAGTGGCGAAATAGACACTCGGTAACAATAGTAAGGAAACATAAATCAAGCAACACACTTTTCAAAAATTACTAAAAGTTACCAATTATTATTCTTTCGATAAGAAATAATTCCAACAAATAATGGAAACCCATATTTGTTTCATACGTTTCAGATTTTAAACAGAAAAACGAAGGAAATCTAAGTAAAGAGGGTCAATATAAAGCTACCTTACCATGTATTGCTAACGAAGGTTTCACGAACAACTAGTAGTTGAGTCAACTATGTAAAATATTTATGTTCTGAATTTATTTGGTTTACTCATACTGTTGTTTGTATTTCAGATAATATTGCTACAATATTGCTATTATAGTATTCAGATAATGAATGCTACAATTCTTTGTTTTAATTTTTTTTGAAGTGAGATATTTATAAAAATGTTTAATTTCCCATATAGACGTGGCTAGATAACCCTAATATATTAATGAAAGTTCATTGGAATAAATTAAATTTACAGCGTTTGAATTTTATATGTATTAATAACGATCGATTTTGAACTAATTATTGATAATGTAAGCCTCAGGTAAAGGAGCTGAAATTACTACTTAAACAGCTGTAACGAGCATTGAGAATGATTATGTATCCATTTTCTATAAGATAATGCACTTCCAATACTTCTGGAATTCTTACCTAACTGTTAAGAAGCCTTCGCTAAGAATAGGTATGATTTTTCTCATGAATGTTTCATAATTGCATTTGTCTCCTTATTGTGTTCTTTTTAAGCGGCTTGTGGCATTTTATAGCCCGTTTCTTCGCCCTTCCATTCCCTCGTCTTTCTCTCAATCTTTCCACTAACCTTATTCACAATTCTGACCTCTTTCTACCAACTCTTTCTTTTCCTCCCATCCTCTTTATCTCACTCTTCTCACTTCTCCTTTCCAGAGACCTTTTTTCTCCATTCGCATCTTTTCATCCCTTATTTCAATCTCTCCTATCTTTTTCATCTCCCCCCCTCTCCTTCGCCGGTCCTTCTTTCATAGACACTCCCTTTTGTGGTCCTTTATCGATTAGATCTGCCACTTCCACGCAGACAAATCCCGAGATACGCGGCAAAACCTCCTAAGAAGTGAAATGAATGGCTCCGAGGAGATCTTTCAATTATTTCCTCCTCCTTTTTTATGCCGTATAATATTTCCAAGTGGGAAAAGGATCAGTCGCAAATTCATGCGTTACGTAGAGCTCCTTTAAGTACACGGTGAGTTGCACCGATTCATATCCCAGCGCATCCAGATCTGTAGCTGAAGCACGGGAATGGAATATCACTTGGGGTCGTCTAAAGTACTTTCGTATGCACTATGAAAAACAGAACTTAAATGAGTTTATTTCTTTCCGTATAATAAAAAAGAATTGAGAACTCAAAAGATAACTAATTGATAAGCTGTATTTACATATTTCCTATAACATGTAATCTTAATATAAAAGACATGCATAAGAAGAAATTATTTAATGTATTCAGTACTATATAAGTATTTACCAGTATAAAAACACTTGTACTGTCTCACTATATGTTTATATTGTAGTAAACTTTCACGATGTTTTATATCTTCTTATATCTTGATATATAAAAAGGCAATTGATTTATGTATTTACTTCTCGAAATGAATGCTAACTTTGAGAGAGACGACTTCTTGTTCTAATAAAGTAGAATAATCATCTCAACTATCATAGACCGCCTCTAATTAGGCGTTGATAGATAATATATAGCACTACATTGTTCACCGGAACTTACACCATACCAAGAAAATGAACCTCATTCCAGAATCTGTAGAATCACACATAAGAAAACTAGATTAGTAGGAGAAATCCGTCTACATTGTTAGAAGGGTTAGATAATAGGAATATGATATGGTTAATATCACTGCAAGAGGCCAAAAGAACTATGTATTAATCGAAAAAATCCCATAGAGAGTATTAGTCTCGCCGTCAAGTGTTATTCTTGACTAATAATCACGAAAAATTTGATACGGTATGCCAGTATCTCCTTTTAAATTTGTCTTTTCTGAATTCGTGGTCTTGACGACTAATCTAATTTTGGAAGTTTAGTCCATGCTTTATTTTTATGCGATCAGTGTGAAAATAGTGAGTGTAGGTAATCATAAATCACTGTAATCGATGCCTGAATTTTAACCTCTACACATTAGCACGATTAATATTTAGTAATATTTTATTTTACTCATTTACTATCACATTGTCTTATCTCACATGCCTAATTATGGCTTTAGAACTTTACTTTACTTTTCATTATATACTTTCGGTTCTCAAATGTTACAATAGCTTTGTTTATCCCTGTCGAATCTCTTTTCGCTTTTAAGTTCTTCGAATTCTATGAGTCTATTTTATAGAGGGAAAACAATATTTTACCCAATAAAGAAATTTGATGTCAAACCCGAGGCATACCGAGTATTTCAGATTGTGTTGCATAAGATCCCTACAAGTCGAGCCGAATTTCTGAAATCATTCATTTGCTACTTGTATCCTGAATTGATTATCCAGCTGTTTGAATACGCGAGTGGGCTCAAGTTAACAAATTAAATGCACACCAATGAGTCGTTTTGCACCGAATACACTCCACACAGCGTGAACGCTTTATAAACCAACTTCCTTCTTAATCGAAATCAACAGCTTTCATGGAAGTCCTATTTTTGCCTTCCGCTTGAATTTCGTCACAAAAAAATGTTTTCTTTAAACTGACGGAAATAACTTCCTTCTAAAATCTTGATTTTCTCTTATCTTTCTTAGTTATAAATACTTATCATTTGAGGAAAAAACAAGAAATAGAATCTAATATTGTTTACTTCTCTCTACCCGTCGGTTTGAATATTACGTCGTCGCAAAATAATCGCAAAAGAATCGCAAAGATTTGGTTGCCAGGGAATTGAACCTAAAACAAACATTAAACAAACGGTTTTTCCCAAGCAGAGAAACTGATAACTTTGAAATAGATGCTCACCCGCAGTTTTCTTCCATCCTGTTTTCCAGCGAAATTCAGATGCGAATCCGCTTTTATTTTAATTAGACCTTCATACCTCGAGTTTGCTTTGTTCTCGAAATTCTGTCTGCATTACATTAAAGTTAAACTTACCTAAATTCGCAACAATCCCATTTTAATGCTCTTAAATTAATGATTCAATCTACCAAATCAAACGTAATTCCCAATAAATTTCAGGCTTTAATGCGATAAACTAATTTCGCTTAATCAATTAGTACTAATTAAATTAATTAATTAAATGCGATTCGTTCCAAAAGCAATGGCAAATATTTTCAGTGATCAATTGGAATTTTTGCCGTTCAAATGAACATTAATCGCTAAGATTTGTATAAAAATTTAATTTAAGGCTGTAATTACGTTCAGATCATTAAGTAAATTCATCTAGAGCAAAAAAAAACAGCACCAGAAAATTTTACTGCAATTACTAAACGGCAATAAATGAGGTATTGTATTATCCATCTGGAATCATTAATGCGAGTGAATCTCCAAGTGTTTGACAACGAAACCTTTCACAATGTTTCGTATTTTAAAGTTAGATAGTTAACCATTAACAATGTTTTTAATAAAAATTACCAAATTGATAGCCAAATGTTTATAATAGGAGTTCCTTCATTTTCACTTCTAAATCATTAACTCTCAACAGAAATCCGCACGAATCCAAACTATAATATTTCGGACTTGTTTGTATTTAGTTTTCTTTATCAAATTTTTTATTGCCCTATTGCATATTACACTTACTTTACTAATATTTATTCACCTACGAATTGCGTTCCTTAAAGTGTGGACGCATCTCGATTTTCCAGTGGGGAAATCACAGCTCTTCTCAGCAGCCATGAAATCACGGCTACAACATTGTAATAACTGTGTCTTCATGAAGATTGTATCGTGAAGTTACAGAAGTATCAGTATTCTGGAGGAAGTACTTTTCAGAAAGAAATTGGAGACCTTAGAGTTTGAATCAACCTCGTATTGCGTCGACCAGCCTAATCTCTCTCCCTCCCCCTTTTCAGAGTGTTCCCTGTTGAGGTCCATCGGGAGACATATGTGACGATACACCATCACACTGGGCGATACTAATATTGTGATTATTTCCCCTGCGCCCCTCATTAGTAAAAAATGTTTTGTTACCTCTATGTTTTCGGCAGTTTCTTTTGTCTCCTTTGTGTAGACGCTTTCCGGCATCGTGGGTTTCTCTTCGTGAACCTTCAGGTAAACAGATTATGCCCAAGAGCTAAGTCTTTCTCTGTTCAGTGTATCTATATATAGTTTGTATCTTTTATTTTATATTTATTTATCCACTAATTATTCTATTAAATTGTACCAATTATCTAATGTTTGTCGGTTTGTTTGTAAGAATTGACGAATTTTTAAGATAATTGTATATCATTGTAATTGATTAATAGTTTAACATTATCATATGATAACTTCGGAGGTTAGGTGGAGGAAAGGTCATAATGATTAGTATACAGATAAAAATAATACGAGCTAAAGATTCCAGGCATTCTATCCCACGTCTAGCCGTTTTAGATAGCAAGAGTATTAACTATTGATTTTATTATCATTATGAATGTGATCTCGTGTTTTAAGCGATTTAACTACAATTTTAGGTTTTTCAAAAGTTTGTCATATAGCGGAGATCGCTCTTTCCTTGAGATACGTTTGTATCTCATTAATGTTCGCAATAGAATCCTAAAAGATTAACATTTGCGAGTTTATCCAACGAGGTATAGTCAGGATTTATCTCTACTAAAAAAAATGAGGATTCTAAGTCGTGGAGTAAATGCAAAACTGCCTACATTCCTAGAACAAGGAAACTTCTGCCCTGAATGTAACAAAGATGGAATTAGATTTACTAGCTGAAATATTTGCGCGCATGGTGTATATAACATCTGCAACAATTTAAACGCTTATATTTTAAGAAACGTATCTTCACACAATAAATAATTTCATTGTGTCTGTTTTGAATTATCAAACCTAATAAACAATTCATGTAATCACATCTTTTTCCAAAACAATTAATAACCTTCAAGGTCATCGCTATATCAATATTTTTTATGTAAACACTATATTTTTTAATTTAAAAACTGTGAGTTTCAAGATTGTCAATGCGTTAGTTGAGCTAAACAGACGGTTAATTTGCGTCAGCAATACAAAAACGTAAATGCTGTAATAAAACATCTTGAGCTAAAAGATGTGCCCGGGTGATATTTGCGTACATAGTATTCGAAAGACCACATGAATTTAGGTACATGTGATTGTTTTCATTCAAGGAAAAATATCTTTTCCCAACTGATTATTTCATCGTGGTTATTCTTAGCGGTCTAATTTATATACGATGCAATTCATCGCATCTTTTCTCTTGGCAATCATTATTCTTATATTTAGATCTTAGGCTTTCCTGGTGGATACTGTGTAAAAAGGATTCTCGGGATTCCAACCAGGTTAATTCTGGAGAATATTTTGTCGCCAACGTTTCGATGACTAACTCAGTCATCATCCTCAAAGCAGCCCTAAGGATGACGACTTATATTTATTTACATGACATTTTCAAAATTTTTATCTCATTCGGTATATTTTAAATAAATAACTAATTAATAACCAAGTGGCTAATGGCTGGTTAATAAATGTGTTGTTACG
The DNA here is from genome assembly GCA_000376725.2 of Ladona fulva. Taxonomy (NCBI): domain Eukaryota; kingdom Metazoa; phylum Arthropoda; class Insecta; order Odonata; family Libellulidae; genus Ladona; species Ladona fulva. Next base: position 777,167 of record KZ308494.1, on the reverse strand, counting down.
CCAAATTTTGATGGGAAATCCCTTGATGTACGNAATTTTTATCTCATTCGGTATATTTTAAATAAATAACTAATTAATAACCAAGTGGCTAATGGCTGCTTAATAAATGTGTTAATACGCCAAATTTTGATGTGACATCCCTGATGTACGAAGTACTTAATTTACACTCTAGCAACGATATCATAGATAATGCATACCATTTTCTATTTTAGACAATATTAATTTACAAAAAATTCAATGTATGGTATATTAAGTGTATTTATTCGGACAACAGTATCTAAGGTAATTAAAACCATTACATATTTTAAGCAATATAAATTTACCTAAATTTCTGGCATTTAATGAGTTTTGATTCACCGAAAACATTCAAAAGTAGTTTTAATTTAAAGTATCTAATTTTACTTTCAACCATTTACATCCCGGTTGGCTACAAATATTCCAAATATTGCCCAGAGCCAAAGCGACATTCCTGATTTACTCAGTTCTAGATTTTAAATTTAGAACATCAATACCACTGTAAACCATCATTTATTTAAAAAAGTTAATTTCAATCTTACACTATTAAAGTGTATAATTATTTGACCATCACTGTGAAGTAATTTTGATTTGTAAGCGTCACATTTACTGAAGCTCTTTGGATTCAGCTAATAATTCTTCAATGTTGCAATATTGATAAGAAGAATTTCGTATTATTTCACATATTCTTCAAAATTTTCTTCAAAATTAATTCGAAAGAATCTTTCAACTCAATGAGAATAACTGAACCTAAATTTCATCGGAGAAACCTATTATTTTTATATTCTCAACGCAATAAGTAACAGAAAATTTATTTGTAAATGTTTACGTTGCTATAAATAACGTTTGGTTGCTACAGACGCATAAAGAAATTAAATAGAAAAAAAAACGTCATTCCCTAACCCTTTCTTTCTAATGCTTGTTTATTCATCCGAGGCAACAATAACGGTTACCGTAGCGAGTGCAGAAAAATCAGAAAATTTCCGTTGAATTTCGAAATAAAAGCAAAATTATTTAAAAAATGGACACTAAAACGTGTAAACATGGTAATAGTAAGATTTCCAAGTCACCAGTGACATATGTAACTGTAAATATTTAAACAATGACAACTTTTCTCCCATTAAATCAGTTTTGAAAAACTCTTTTAAACCCTTTTTGGGTCGGGAGGGGGGTTCAACATCCAAAGCCCCCCCAGCTACGCCAAGGATTTTATATTTCTAAAATTAAATGACGTTTCTAAAGTATTACTCCGAGAACAAATGCTTTGCCGCAAAGAGCGCACAAAAAAAATACAAATCACCTACATTTAATATCTATGATCTAAAGTTGTATTAGGAGTTATAAAGAGTATCGATAATTCGTAATCTTAACTTGGCGATGGTTTTCTGGCTAAAAGTTCTGTAAATGTTGCACTCGTCACACGTAAAGGATAATTAAGATAACATTTACTTTTTCTATACATTTTATGCAAAATAACGTGGTATCGGTTCCTTCACACCATTATTGGAGAGCCGAAACGGATTTAGAGCTTACGCAGCCAAGACCAAGCGGTAGGAGAGAGAGAGGGGCGAGTATAAGCGGGGTTGGGAGGTTTCACGTAGGGAAACGTGGGAAAGAGCAACAAAAAAGGTAGAGGCGATGACACAGAAGGTCGAAGAGCCCTTGCTAGGAGAGGTCACGAAGAAAGAGGTTAAATGGCGTAGGAGTTAATGAAGGAAATATATAGGTTAGATGGGGGGAAGGTGTATGAGTTTTTTGAAAATATATTTGCTTATCTAATCATTATATAAAATGCACTGAAACCATGAGGTTCGGTTTCAATAAAAAATGTGGAAAAAATAATAAATAAAATTCCATCATCCTTCACAGTATGGATTAATACCAAAGATCAAAAGAGGCGATTCATTGTTTCTCTTATCAACATTTTTATTCTGTCCTAACGGTCCATCTTCATTTGTCCTTCCATAATATATTATCGAGGCCACTATCCTCTATTTCCTGGTGGCTGGACCCTTTTTTTGCCTTTCTTTGTCTCTGTTACCAGCATCCTTCCTCCCATTACTTCCTTCAGCAATCCATCTAGTCTTCAGGTTGGTCCGCTTTCTCTCTGTTTTTTATTTCCTCGATCTATATCCTTTCCCCTTTTTCCGAATCGATTACTTGTTTTTCTATCAACACATCTTTCCGGAACACCCATAATTCAAACTTCTCTCTTTCTACTTCACTCTTGATCTGTAGACAAAATAAAAGAGGAACGGATATAAAAGAAATAGCGACGAAAGCAATATTCGATGAATCTTTCAAGTAGCGATTATTTTACGTATTACTTAATTCATCAATCAATTCATATATTACTACCTATTTTCATTAATTTATAATTTGGTGCGACTAGTCGATGGCTGTTTTTCTAAATGAAGTTCTAAGTTAGATTAGAGGTTTGAGGAAAGTTTGAAAAAGCCGTAGTTTGCAAGCAAATTAACCATTAGGAAATTCGAACCATCGGGTGTAAGGGTTCTCCCTTTTCAACATCAAGCAAATGCGGCATAAACGAAATAACATTTCAAGATTGCGACAACGTCTATTATGGACAGACAAGAAGAAAATATAAACCGGTTTCAGTTAAAATTTATTAGATGCTTAAAACTGAAGTAGGTGCAAAATACTGGAAGGACCCTTTCAGATGACAAACAGGAAGATGTTTAATTTATTATCAGGTCACGATTTGAGGGGTACAATAGGTGGAGCGATAAAATGTAGGCCATCCTTTGAGTAGCTATAGCTGTAGCTAATTGCGTATGTTTCTCTAACGAAGTAATGAATTTTGGACTGATATTGTAGGTGATGAAGACGATGTACTAAATGAAACCTTATCTATAGACGTATTAAAAATATCTGTCAATTATGCTGAACCAAATAATATGATTACTGAAATTTGAGACGAATAGTTTATCAATGGCTGTAATAACTAACAAATCGTAAAGCAAACATAATTGGCTCCGTGGTAATTTAAATTTGCGTAAAAGTAAAGGAAAGAAAGTCAAATAAGAAGATAGGGAATTTGTTACATATGTAGTTAAGGAAAACGATAAAATGTTGATCTTTGAGTAGAAAAAGAAAAGTAAAGCAGTAAATACGTTATCCTTGGAAGCCGAGGCATCCGAAGCCGATATTGGATTAAACAGCTGTTAATGTATATTAGCATTGGTTATGAGAGAGGTTGAATTGGAGAAAAATGTTTTGCATGAGTAGGATGTTTGAGCAGATCGGGGGCACAGTTTTCTATAATGGAGCCATGAAAGAAGAGGGGTTAAAGTATTTCTCTTCACTTCGGATTGAATTGTTGCGTCTTTTTTAGTCATATGCTTAATATTACTGGAACCCAAATTACAGGAAGACATTTGGCGGTAGTGTAAGTGTACTAAAAGAAAGAAGAAGACCGTATGGGTAAATGGGATTCTGGAAAGAAGGGGCATGGATATCAGAGATAAGTGTAGGGAAAATCTCAGGGAAATACGGACATGTAAAATATCTGACAGGACCAGGATTCGAACATGAAATGTTTCCGGGAAGATGGCTGTATCCAGAATAAAGCATTCGCCGGGAAAGCGTAAGACTCGAAGTTTAACTCCTGGTTCTATCAGACTTATTATATTTCCGATTTTTCTTGGAATTTTAGGTTAGCTATTAGGTTTGCAATGAAGGATGTCACTTAGAAAACTCTAAAACGTAATGGCATTATATTGTCTAATTTTTGAATGATTTATAGTAAATCCTAGTTTTTCTGTGTGAATAAATTTCTCGATTTTGAAGGCAGAATTTTACTGAAAATTTAAGTCGCACCAAAAAAGTGTGAAGATGTATGATAAGACTCTTTGATGAAAATTCATATCGACACTTGTATACTGCAAGCTGTGGGCGAAGACGCTTTAAAGGTTTGCTAGTCATCCACATTGGACTTCGTATGAGCACAAAAGTTGCTGAGCACTTAGAAATATCTCTGTGCCTTGAAATAAGAACTTAGGGTAGAGTGCCACTTGGAATTTATGTTCGTTAATTATTTACACATTGTATTAGTTTTCTTAGTAGTTTATCAAAATACCGTTTTAAAGGTTTATATTTACGGAAAGCATTTTTAGATAAAAACTGCCTTAGAAGGTCTTCGTAATGAATATCTGTGGAAGTGGAAGATCGTAACGAAGCATTTTAGTCCATATTTCATAAAAATATTACGCTTCCATTCTATAATCGTTTTCATTATTCGATAGTTACATCGATAAGTCATAATAATCGATCATTCACAATCGATTAATCGCATAGCTTAATCGCGGTATCAAGAATTTTTCTTCGTGTTTAGGAAGAGTATTTTCTATTACAAGTAATCTATATTAAATCGGAAAACGGTAGTCTAATTGTTCAATTGTTCGTGCGTCCGAATTGCGATATCACAATCGATCAATCGAAAGAGGCTTCCGTCGCCTTTCAAGGTTTCCTCGATCAGCATTGGGAAGGGATAAGTATCTAATGGGAGGAGAGTCTGCGATGGAAGGCTCCCTTCACTGCGCTAACTATAGGCGCAATTAGCGATAACGGTAAGTAATCCACAATGGCTGAATAGAGGGGAGGTGGGGAGGGTTGAGAGGGAGGGGAAGAAGACAGTGTTGCCAAATAAAATTTCCAGCGTAATAGATCCAATGAAGCAGAAAAAGTAATGGCTGACCTTTAAAGGAAAACTCCAAGGAAATCGGGGTCGGAGTATAAATCAAATTTGTGGAAACGAGTGCCTTCGATCTCATTATCGTTTCTCATCTAAAAGAAATAAAAAAATCTTTTAATTACTATTTTCTGAAACGTTTCCCTTTAAGTTTTTTTCTTACGTGTGAGTAGTAAACAAATGGAACTATATCCTTGTATGTTAATCTATTCGGTTATTCCCATTTTTTAAGTAAAATATTTCTCTTCTATCTTTCTGAGAAAACAGAAGTGGATAAACAATAGATGGCATTGATGTAAAATATTATTTGTTAATATCAATTTCACTTATCATCAAAGGTAATACATCTGCCCTATTACCGCATTTGCAAAACATTTTCCAAATGAGAAACTACGAAATTTAATGTTTAATTTACTCGTTTCTAACAATAGCTACATCACAGACGTTCATTGCATATTTTAATCAGAAAATAGGTTCAGAGACTTCACTAGCATAAGTAAAGGGGCATTAAGACATTGTAATAGAAGAAAATGTTCCATCTCTTTAGTTGACATTATTATACTCCATGACCGACTTTTCGTAGTGTTTTATGGTTCCCAAGGCAAAGCAGGTGTGAAAAATAGCGGCATGCCAGGAACTAGAACCCAGGTCTCCGACTTTTCGGGCAGGTATTCTAACCACTGAGCCACCGTACCGTGTCTTTTCCATACTGTTTGGCAATTGCTTTTGTGAGGAAAGCAGGCAGCCTTTTATGGTTGTATTCCGAGAAAATGTGTCCATTCTTTTCGTTTCTGGTGGACACCAGCTGAACTACTGAACCATATTTCTTGTGGAACATTATCTCGAAAGGTCGAGTGAATGTTACACGTGGATGATAATGAATATTGAAATCGTTCAAAGCTTTTTGCTTGTTTGTCATCCGATAACGTGTCTCTCCCACCGAGGCATTTTTATTCCAGTTAGAGATTTTACCAGATCTCTTGTTTCAAATTTGAACATATCCATTTCGCTGACTGATCAATTAAAGATTTAACTCTACTGTTACGGACAGAGTTTAGATTCCAATAGCAAGAGCTATTATAATCCATGCGGACAACCCATCTCTAAAATAAACTATATTATTCCTGTATCTGTTTTTTTCTGTGTTTTCGAGGCTTCCATTCACCCCGTTCTTGTGCGGACATTTCCCCGGTTTGTGAGTTTTTCGCCATAAACCTTCAGTTGAAGGGTTTATCTCTACAATCAAGTATTTGTTTTTATATGTATTTTATCTAGTTGTATGTATTAGTTTTTATTTACAAATTAGACTGCTCACTGCTTTGTACCTACTGTTCGTACCAATTATCTTGTATCTCTAATTTTGTTTGTTTGTTTGGATGTATTAATTAATTTTTCTAGATATACGTTAATTGTAGTCAACTGTTCTTGGTTATTACAGTAGTATTATTATCATGTACTATCTCCATGTGTTTAAGTGGAAGAGAGGCCGTTTCCTAACCTCGCCGTAAGAGTAAAGTGGTAATAATCATATGAATATAAAATGGATGCTGATTTTCTTTCGGAACATTTTTTCTTTACATTAATTCTTAATAATATTAATTCTTCGCAAATATTCTCAAAGTCAAGTACTTGCTTAATTACTTCCAGTGTCGAATATTGAATTATGTGAAAGTTAAATGTAGTTGATTATCATTTCCATTTAATTATTTGTATGTAACTTTTTATTCATTCCATTTATTATCATTTATATTACTTATGTTCCATTTATTTTCTCTCGTCTCGTCTGCATTAATCTACACCTACGTTAATACCCTGCAAGGCGACTTTCGGCGTGTAATGAGCAAGGGTCATATTTCTTAATTATTTATTTAATATTTATTTTGGACTATAAATTTACGCTGTCTTTATTCAAGGAAGATCACGATGTAAAGTTCTAAATTAGTCACAAAATGATGAATTTGTCACTCTTTGCAAGTGCACATATTTTTTACTCAATACATTCAAAACAAATATATAAGCTTCAAAATCCACGTACGGCAAATGAATTGATGTTTCATCTAAACTTTTTTATTACTACGGATAGTAGCAAAATATTCTCAAGTTTCCACGACCGATATTCACCAATTTCCGAAAGCTATGGAAATGTACTAGCCTCAAAGTAGGCCAAGGTTAGTCGTGAATTAGATGAGCCATAAATTAGAAATTTTTGAAGGCATCGGTGCGTAGGGTGAGAGAAACGGCTGGATCGCCGTAAAGATAACAAAAGAGGACGTAAATACGGCTGAAAACCGTGGAAGTTGGCAGCCCTGTTCGTTTGGAGGGGGAAGGAGATGGAACTTGGGCGCACGGATGCTGGCTTCGCTGGAAGCCATATGGCAGTAGAAAATCTCAAGTAATTTCTCCCTTTTTTGTTCCTAAAGCGATTATTGTCACGTTTAGAGATACTCCCCCGATGGTCACAGACGAGATTTTTTATGGCCGATTCATGATTGATCCATCCCAAGAGATATAATAGCCACATGGACCTTTTTTTCTTTCAATCAGGAATTTTCGTTGGGGCTCAGCGTTTAAGCGGATGGGAATAGATCCTGGATACATTTTGAGTCAGAGGCTGATTGGACGGCCATAATAATGGGATAATTGTAAAATTGTCTGACTGACGCACGAGATATTTGAAAAAGTAACAGTTGACCACGGCTGACAGAAAGAAAGCCTTCGTTAAAATGCTGCTTGGCTGAATATTGTTGTCAGAGATGCGTAATACAAAAATGGAACTATCGCCCATTTTTGGTGTTTCTGTTCCTTACAGTTCATCGTTTAACCTTTATATAATATTCCCTTTTTTATTACATCGCTTTCTTTCAATACCTCTTTCTACATCTTTGTTAACTTTATCTTTATTAATTAAAAGGTTAGATGGAAGAAGAGACTACCTGGTCTCAATCTCGCCCCACAATAAAGACGTTTTATTATTATTATATTAACTGTAGGATGATCGAAATATTATTAGATTGTCGCAAAAGAGCCAAAAACATAAATTATACAAAACAATACTCCGATGAAAAATATTAATCATCCTTGTGGAAAACAGAGGCTAAAAAGGAATTGTGAAATTAAGGCACTGATCAATTCAAACGCAACGTGTTTAGCTTTGGAGCACCAAAACGTCAATTGCTTAGCAATGAAACCCTCTTGTTGGTTTAATCAATATCTAAACACTTGAAGCCATCAGATCGAGGGCTGGTAGCATACTGGACCCAGTACCTACCAAAAGCCCGGGAGATTGCCTAATGGTGCATTAGGCAAGATAAAGAGTGAGGTATTTTTACCTTGCTTTTCTCACTGATTAAGAATGTTATTGGCACAACATTTGCACTTAAGTAAAGCTAAATAACCCAATGAGAACCATAACATTCCATATGGAGATACCTCAATGCCATTATTCACTTTCTTGTTTTGCTTCGTTTGATCATTTCCTGTGTATAATAATGCACTTCTAAATAATTTAATGCTCAAACGAAATGACGATATCCTTTTTAATTTTATATTTTATTCGTTTATTGTTTTATAGTAACCAATATCTTTGTTTTATAGTAACCAATATCTGACTGTGAATCCAATGCTCATAGTATGCACTAAACTTAGGTTTCTTTGATATTCAAATAACAGTGAATAATTATGTTTTTTTATTTGCTGTATACCATTACAACTTTGGTAATTTTTACTATCTTTTATGTAATCAAGATCTTTCTTTCTTTCACTCTCTTCTTCAAATTTCGCTGGTTTTTCACACCCCCATTCTCTTTTTGGGTGTTCTTCTACAGTGGAAAGATTTTTTCTGTGATAAAATATCGCAGTCTTTCTTCCTTCTCAAAATCATTTTTTCTTTCCTTCTTTTATTTTCAGTTACACCAATATTATGAAAATTGATATATATATTGTAGTAGAATTTTTCATATCATGTCCTATACTTTTGTATTTGTACATTATTCTGACAAGGTTTAAATGAAAGATGGGACTCTCTAGACCCAATTTCACCAAATAAAGACGATTGTAGGTATTAATCACTATCACTCATACCTCGAAGGCTTTCATATCATCACATCCAAAAGCAAGACTGAACCAAAAGTATATGAAAGATACTTGACCCTGGTCAAGTATCTTTCATATACTTCACTGCTACTTCACTGGTCAACTACCATTGCTTACAACTTTGGACGAAATGAAGATAACAGCTGTCCTTCAGAGCGTCGATATGTTAGAAAAAGTATTTTAAACACCTCGGTGTTGTTTCAGTGGGAACCAAATAGAACATTTATAGACATGTGAATGTGACAGTTTTTGTATACGCTTGTAAAATTCAATAAATAGAGCTCCTTAAGACTCCAATATTATTATTGGGACACCCTGTGTATTGAGCTAAAAGAAAAATGAAAGACTGTCCAATCTCAATGCGCATGAGCAAGAAATGTCTATGTCAGCAATAAAATTAGGCATAAGTACATTCAGTACCCAGTATGCATTTTGATATATAAGCAGGAGTATCTTAGTATTGAAAATTGTGAAAAATCGTATGGGAAATAACACACGTGACATGGAGTTCAGATTGGTCCTCAGAGGACTGCATTATAAACTCGTTTTTTTCGAGTCAAAGGTTACAATAGCAAAGTTTTTGAAAAAAGTGGATTCAAACTAACATATCTACGGACGGCTTTCCAATTCCATAAGGCTTCCATTATTTTCGAAAAATTGAGGGAAAAAGAAACAATCGGGCGATGTTAATTTTTTTTCATGGAGGGATGATGGAATCACGGCATTATTTTAGTGCGGGCGTCGGGAATCGATCAACAAAATGGAGTGAGAGGCGCTTCCTCTGAATCGTGTTTTCATCTGCTACAAAAATGAAACAAATTGCAGTGGGAGCAAGTGGGTTGCCCTTAGTTCATTATTACGTTTGATGTCGATTTTTGACTTTTCCATCAACTGGTCTGAAAATGGCAGCGAAAAATTTATAAAAATTTCGGAGAAAACCGACTTAGCGATTATTGGTTGCCATACCGTTCTTTGACAAAGCACTTCGAACATATTATATTGAAGATATGAATAGAAATGAAGTGTTATTTTTAATATAGTGCCTTAAAAGAGTCCCATTTCCCACATTGAAAGAAAGAATACTTAGTAATTTCTAAATCAGGCTTTTGTTATATTAATTTTTTATTATCATTATCAGACACCTGAAGACGTCTCTTGAAAAGAAATTCTTTGACGGAACTAGCCGAATAAAATTCTGCAGCGGCAATTATCCAGTGTTCTTTCTTTCAATATTTGTGATAAAATTCACAAAGTCATACTTGGTCCTGTTTCATCTAAATTACCTTCAAAATTTATTTTGAGAGAGAGTGAGGGAGGGTAACGAAATATTGAGTTTGTGGATTTAAAACATGAAAGTAAAACATAGATAGGAATATCTACAGCAGGGATACGCCAACAGAAAGGGTTTTACGAAAGAGCGTGATTATCTCAGGATAGTAAAATATAAAATATATCAGCACAGGTAATAATCCGTAGAAGTTCCAAGAAAATGCACACCACGCAAGTAGAAAATGTAGTAGAATTGCTTTAGAAAGTCAAAAAGAGAAGTTAAGAAACAAAATCTATGTAATCATAATTAGCGATAGAGACAAATATGAAAAAAATTAAAGAACCGTAATTAAAATCGAAAAATAAGTTATATGGCATTATTTTGCTTAATAAATAACCATAGTTTAAAATATATTCATTGCTAACAATGAATTGCAGTATAAAAGATATTGCTTACACACAGGAATTTTGGACCCTTCACTTTCATTTTGCAACATTTTAAAAATTTTGTCATAGTTTCTTTTCCTAGCAGATTATGGAAGACAAAAACAATTCAACTCTGACAGACAACAATGACAACATTGTATCGTTGCTCGACTTAGTGTTGTTGCCAAATATTCGAGGAACAGTGAAGAGTTCACTAAAAACAATCACGGCTTAGTTTAGGAATAAGAAAGCTCTAAGTAAATACTGTAGTACTTTTTCGAGATGCAGAACTATAATAATAACCATAATGTGTTTGTGATTTGATATCTAATCCTCTCTTCAGTTCGCCACAATAGACCCTTACCTTTTTAGACACTTAACTGTGATTGAAACTCAAATCATGAACATAGCGGTCGATGAATCCGGTCGTTGGCTCATATTCTCGTTATCTCCAGATCGATTCAATCTCCTGTTTGAGATCACTTCCGATATGCATTCGATAGGAATGTCCGTCTAATGCACTTCGTATCTCGATTGCAAGGCTCCCCTGATGACGTCACTCATCATCCACTATGGCTGCGATGCGTATCAGTTTTCACCTCTGCTTCTGGGTGCGCAATCTTGAGCTGGGTTCGAAACGATTTTAACACGTTAAGTGGACGTTACCGAACCAAATTATCGTTAAACGAAGTCATAGTATAATAATGATAATGATGTCGATGATGATGTTAATAATAATAATAATTATTTTTAGTATTTGCGAGTTCCCTCTTTACGTCGACAAAGCCTAGTCCGTTCCATATATTGCACAAGTGAAATTGTTCCAGCGAAAACGCTGAGAAAGTACAATAACAATAATATTTTATTTATCCAACGACACATGGATAAGTCACTATCTTAGGAAGAATGTGTAGCATAAGTCATTGTCTTAGGAAGTTGAAATTATACAGTTATCGGCAATTACGAATTTTCATTGTATTTTATTACAATAACAACATTTTACATTTTATAGCCATTACGTATGACTTAGCAATTACAAATACACATTACAATTGCAACGAATAACATTTCATCACAATTGCAGGACATTATATTATAATATAATAAAATATTGAATTTTTGCATCATATTTTCCAATATAATCGAATTTATCTGTTTTTTATTGACTTTATAACTTTTACTTGAACTGTTATTTAAGTCTGTAGTAGGATTTTTTGGCTTTATTGCAATCGTTAACTAATTCCAACGATTTAATTTTTATTTATTATCATTAAACTAAAATAAGATTCGTTTCTAAATTTTAATTCTTAGATTAAGTTTCCAGAATTCATTACGTACGGTACAAAATTTATTCTAAATCGTTACAAAAGATTTTACGAAGAAACTTAGAACTTAGTTCAGAGTGTTATTGATGTAACAGAAGTACAGAGTAAAGTTCATTTAATGCTCGTTACAGTGTCAAAGTTAGGATTCAAGAAAGATGATTAAGTACGATGAACCTCTACCTCTACCCTTAATCGCTGCTCATAGTATTCACGGTACATCGCATCATAAGCTTTCTTGTCCCTGTTCCGCTTCACATTCTTTAAGAAGAGAGAACTTGCTTTAGAATAAAAATTTCGGAAATTGTGATCGGAAATATGGAGTAAATTGTAAGATATTCTGGAAATTAGCCCTATTCAGATGAATGATATATTTTGAGAAATATCCGAAATGCCAAGGAGCTCAGGGAGTTTTCTAGATGAAAAGGAGAGCTACGAGGAAGTGCCGCGAGGGGAAACCCAGAAATTTGGAGCTTCGAAGATGCTTCAGACATTCAAAATCATAAGGAATACTTTTTAAGTATAGTATATAATGAGCTGCCAATAAGTAGATCGCGTCCATCTTTGTGTGGGTTAAAAATACTTCGAATGCAACGACTTAAAATCTGAAGAAATTTATTTAAAAAAACAGAACAGCAATCAGTACTCCAAATATGAATTGGTCAGCATGGAAACGAGATAATAATATATTTTATGTCTTTCTGATGTGATTTGATATATTACGAGAGTATGCAATTTAAGAAGTTGATTCACATTTGGAGTAAGATAATAGTTATTATTATTCACTCTTACAGCGAGGTTAGGCCAAAATGGCCTCTTCCACCGAATCTCTGGATGTATTACATAATAATAATATTACACTTATTACCAAAAATAATTTGCTACAATTAATTGTAAGAAAAACTAAAAAAACCCATATCCCCAATCTAACAAACAAAAGGAAAGAAAAATGCAATAAACAATATGTAGAAATTGCAAATACAAACATGCAGACAAAAAATAAAAGAATACATATAACTAGATATAGATACATATGAAAACAAAGATTTCGGGTTGTGGGGAAAAACTCCTCAACTGAAGGTTGTGGGAAACGATGCGGGAAAACTCCCGCGCAAGAAGGGGCGAAAACACAGAGGTGATAAATACAGTATATCTAGTGATGCGACATGTTTATATCGTCACGCGTGATTATGAATGCGTCCCTCATTGGATGTATGTACCTCGGAGTAACTCTGAAAAAGGGGGAAAGAGAGAGAATAATCTGATCTATAGAATAGGTGAATAACTAATAAGTCGCAAATGCTTAATATTAAATACGGCAATAAAAGAATGATTAATATTAATTAACTTATAATTTTACTTTAATCATTTACTTATTAATAAATTTTAACTTATAATTTTGCGATATTGACATTTAACATTTAAATTTAAACCCCCGCAAGCCGCCGATGGCACTTGGCAGGGGGGTTTTGGGCAGTTAACAGGGGAGTTATTAAACGATTGTGAGCAGTTAATATCGTACAGACGGCCCAGAATCGTTTTTGTATACTGCTTACGAAAGGGTCAGGCCGGTAATTATTAACCATAAGTAGCGGTCTCTTGTAAGGTATATTAACTGAATTTAATTAAAACATTACATAATGTACCGAAGGATTGCATTTTTAAACTTAAAAATTTATTCATAGCGTCCACAAGAAATACTGCAGTAGTACGCACCCAGAATAGAATGCACTCGTCAAATGGCGCACTACAAGCGGAATGGCAAGGTTATTCTCGATGTGAAATGCAGATTTGTTTTATTTACTCTCACAGCGTCTTCGTTAATAAGCGAATGCCTGAGGATTCGTGGCGATAGTACCCGAAATGAAAAAGAGAGGCGCATAACGTTTAATCCGCGTATGGCCAATCTTGTTATTGTCAATTCAGCGCTATGAATGGCAGCAAACGACACGAACTCTATGCATCCGCCATATTTTTTCCAACATTTTCCCGTTCTCTAAAAACGGCGAAAAGAACGATTTCGTGTGTCGATCGAAAAACATTGCCGATAAGCGGATGTAATACACTGCCCCATTTACATTCCTTTGTGCGCGAGCATAACCAGCGCGTCGTTAATTGGGCCCTGAGGCGAATTCGTGTTTCATGTAACTGAAATGCCTGTCTAACATGGAGGTGATTTGATGGAGTAGGTTTCTAAAGGGATGTCTAACTTGTCGTCTTTCGTTTGTATTCATGGATGAGAAACGTGTTGGGATAAGCGGAGTCCTGCAGTGGTACGTAACGTGTTTTCGAATAATACATTTAATGAAACATAAAGGATTTATAATACTCTGAATCAAATATAGTCATTGGAAAAATGGAAGACCACCAAAGGAACAGGATTAGCTAAAATTTCATTCAGTTTTTAGTTCGTCTTATTTGGTAGTAAGTCAAGCATAATTTGTATCAAGCGCGATCGTCCCTTGTATTCAGGCCTCCTGTTGTACTCGTCATTTATGAGAAGAAACTAAGCCGATACTAGGGTGGGGCAATAGGGGCTAAAGCGGGAACACAAATATTGTGAAGGAAATCAGTTTTTTCCTAAAAGATCGAGGAAATATTATTGCAATATAAGATAAATAAAAATGAAACACTCACGATATAAAGGATTTGAATAAAATTCATATCGAAATCAAGGAAAAGGCTCCCTGATAGCTAAGTGGGCTGCGCGTTTGCATTTAGTGGAAGAGTACCCGGGTTTGATTCCCGGTGGGTACCCACTTGAGCGAAATAACGTTAGTTGTCGAAGCACTTTTTTAAAAAACTACTACTACTGCAAAGAAAACAACCGGTTTTATATTTTTATGCAGAAAATACGACAGTAGGAAATATGATTTGATCGCATTGTTGGTAAGTTAGAAGTACAGCATATTAAAATATGTTAAAAACATTCATAGAAAATAATTTGCTAAAATTTGGAGCTGTATCATAAATTCTAACCGAGGAATAGTATTATTATTTATTTTTGTGATCAAAAGGAAAATTATGAAGCAAATGAAATCAAAGCACCAGATGTTATAGAAGGAGTTGAGCTTAGAATCTGCCTCGGACGCATGAAAATCTAGTCTGAGCTGAGTAATCAGCGATTCCCTTTCTGTATTCATCACCTCCTCGAAGACCTTCGAACAAAATTAAGCAAGCGTAATTAAGCGTATTATCATACGGAAATAAAAATATTCTTTTAAGTTATTAATATTAAAGGCAGCAAGGTACGTTAGAAGGAACAGTAGTATATCCTCTATCATATTGCAGACGCAAATGGCCGCGGTTTTGGAGTGGTTAAGCGTGCTAACGGTCTAACCCTAAAGTCCTGGGTTCGAATCCAGGCTAACCATGGATATGTGATGCCACAGAAGGATTCTTAAGATATCTTGGAACACAAGAACGTCCAACATGGAAGTACTCAAAAGTTCGAAATAACGCTTATCAAGCAGATAAACTGCAGGTAAATAAAATGTTTTGGCCACGTTATCAAAGGATGTCCTGCAACTTCTAATTTAAGGAAAGATCCAAGGAATAAGGAGTCCGGGAAGAAGAAGAACAGATTGGTTGCAAAAGATCAAAGACTGGACTGGTATAACTTCAATTCAAAGACTGTTAAAGCAAGCATAAGAACACAGTATTTGATACCAATGTGATCGTCTGCGGTTTAGAAAGAGTATGACACATGAAGAATAAAGAGCAGCCAAGTGGGCTACGCATTCGTCTTTATAGATTCGGTCCCTGGTTCGATTCCCGGCAGAGCACTTAATGTGCAGAAATACCTTAGCTATGGAAACACTTCTGAAGAAACTACAACAATATTTCAGCAGCGAATTTTAAGGCAGTGAAGCGCAGTTTTGGCCTCGTTTCATTTTGGTGCATTCCTCCTATGATGGAGTCCCCGCCTCACACCCCGACTGCTCCCTATCTCTTAAGCTCAGCCAGTTGTCTGCTCATTATCTCAAACTCTTTGTAAACAGCGCCCGTTCCCTTTACAAATTACCCCGTTCCAGGAAGAGTGAGTGGTTGAGGCCGTTCAAGGCGCCAACCTCATTCGCGGCGAGCAGGGCGCCCTCATGCGGCGGCCGCTGTTGACATTCCCCCGCCGTAAGAGGGCTCAGCGGTCGCCGACCGTTAATTGTATGCAAATTGACGCTCTTTTGTCACTTGCGGCGGGAAAGGGAATACAGATGCAAACAGGAGCGGGAGGAAATGTTGGGCTTCCCCTCATCTTTCCCTGGATGGGGTAAACTTCTCGGGGGCCTGCTGCGGAGGCATTACTGTTTTCCTCTCATGAGCGGTGTTGTATGAAAAATGAGGAAACAAGAAGGGGAAAATATATTAGGGAGCAGGTAATGGGGAAGGATGGGGGTTAAGGAGGGAGGATTAGCTGGGCGCGGAGCGGAAGGAAAATGAATGAGATGAAGAAAGGAAGGCTAATAAGGAGCTCAGCGAACTTTCGATCTCTTGTTTTTCGCGGAAAAAGGGGAAATTGACTTTGGATGCGTGGAAAAACCTGAGGAGAAATTGTAAGAGTCGATATTTCCATAGCTGGGGTCGCAGATTTTAAAAAGGACAGGAAAAGGTTTGAAGTGAAATATTTCAGAGGGAGAATTCATGTGATCCGGCGCACAATCGAAAAAACCGGACCAAAAATACAAAAATGATTTTTTGGAGGACTTTGAAACTTCGCGTGGCTACTCTTGAATAAATTCCGTATACAACTATGCAAGTTATTTACATTAACTTCTACGCGTCACAATAATACAGGGGCCCAAACTTGTAGAAGTTTTGCGAAAAATTCCGGTCATCGAGTTTTCGCGAAATTCTTCATCTTCAAGCTGACGCTGAACCTAAAAATGAGGAAAATCATCGAGTAAAACATAATGCCTTACTATAAATCTCTTCTTTATCTTTTTTTATAGTTTATCCTAATGACCACGGTGGAATATTTGTATACTTTATGTAATGAAATGGCAGAACATTATTTAGAGCGAATGTTTACATAAAGCGAGGAAAATAGTAGAAATAAACACCGATAGACACAAGATAACTTATACTACGGCATCCTTTAAACCTTCTAAAAAGGAATCTGGAAGAAAATCTTGCAACCGTTAGCGACGCCGATAATAAAACGGACTTATCGACATCGCTGCGAGGGCCAAATCCGCGCGGCGGACCACTGCCCTATATGACGATCTTTGTTTTGACGAGAATTACGGACCAAGACATATCTCGTCGGTACGTTTTGTGGTTTATATTTTGTATCAACATTCCATAGACATTTTCTTCTTTTGGTAAAGTCCTCTTAGAAAATCTTGATTTCATGAAGGGCGAAAATCTTAACATGGGCCATATTTTAAGATGAAGGACAAACCCACACGTATATTTACACACATTACACTATACTGCTAATTTTTACGTAAAATATGCCATAACATCCTTTATATCCGTCTGATAAAATTTAAAATGTTTCATATATTACTGTCTGCCTTAAATGTATTCCTCGTCCAAGGAATTTTCGTCTCCATACACCATTTCCTGTTCACCTTTCATTATGACAAGCCACTGTGCGGTGTCTTTATGTGGAAAGAGCGGAAACGATATGAGAATTGACTGTTTGAAATTATATTAACGTCAGAAAATATTAATTTGCTATATACGCATTCTGTCAAAGATGGAGGAAGCACTCCTACAATGTTGTTAGATTTTACAGCAGAAATTCACAGGAAAAGACTGAGCTTGAATCAAGGAGTAGATGATACTCGTAAGTTTCGGTTTTAAGTATTACCTGAAATTTTCAATTTTCGAAAGTAAAAGACCTTATTCTGTAATGTATTCAAATTTGTGAATTCGAATAGGTTTTTATCGCTTCTGTTTTACTTGAAAGCTCAAACTATAATCTATTTTATTCTAACAATATTTTTACATTTTAGATTTAAATGTCATTGATTTGTCAATTGTTCAATGAAAGTCTCCATTAACTTTTCTTCGTCATACTCCTCCAATTTCGTTCGACCATAATTTTTAATTGAATTTCGCCAAAGGAAAACTTCTGTAACGTAATGAAGGCTGAACTCACTGTGTATTTCTTACTGGAGTTACTGACATCGGACGAATGAATATATGAATTTATGACTATATACGCGAAGCAGATTATGACGATGGATTCTTTCGAGCATATTTTGAAGGAAGAGCTCTAAATTCTCGTTCTCTCTTGAACGAACGAGGCCCCGAAGTTTTGGGTAAGTTGCATCGTGTAAATGAGAAATTTTAAGTGTACAGATAAAAATGAAGAAAGAGATAGAAGTTGCAATAAAAATATTGCAACATCAAAAATCGCACAAAGGAAATGGAAAAGAAAGAGGAAAATATAAGAGGGGATGTTAACAAAAGAGAGTAGAAAAAAAGCAAGTCAGAAAGGGAAGGATTAAAGTGATGTGAGAACAACAGGAAAGTACACAGTGAATTACGATGTAGAAAAAATGAAGTGACAGAGGAAAAGGGAAAGTGTATAATATAAATTAATGGCGAGTGAGATAAAAAAGAATACACTGCCCAAGGAAGTTGTGGCTTCACGACATTAATAGAAAAACTGTGCGAGTCGTAAAAAGAGAAGAATGAATCGGGGAAAGAGAAAGAATAGAACAAGGTAAATGAAGAGGCAAAAATTATTGCAAGAAGATATAGTTAGATAGGGAAAGGAAACATTCCTTGTAGGGAAAGAATTGTAGAGGAAAGCGTAGGTTGAATATGAGTTGGGCACAAAGTTAGTATTAATAGCGATAGTGATAGTGAAGGTTAGAAATAATAATGGAATAAAGCATAGGCTGAAGCGAAACCCGCTAAACTAATCCTCAGTATGCTCCAGTATAGCCAAGCTGGTAGCTAGATCGCCTTCCCTTGAAAATGGTCCCGGGTTCGATTCCCTATGGGGGCCAACATTTATCGCTGTTCTCCCAGAGACTGAAAGATCCATCTTAAGTAAAGCTAACTGAGCTAGCTCCAGCTAAACTAACCTAACTGAACTAGAAGGTAGTGGTCCGGTCTAGAAATGCTAATTAGGCGACGTAGGATTTCATCTACTCGCCACGTCTCAACCACAGTAAATGCCACCTGATTTCACCATAAATCATGAAAGGGATGCTGCGATATGACTTTTACTTCTTAAAAAATTTATCTCATTCTTGATAGTAAGTTTTCTTTTGCCGTCGAACAACACGTAATTGCTATATCGAACTAATAGGCCAGTAGAATTGCTATTTATCCTACATATACAGTTGCGTACATGCTAATATCGATTTGTAAAGCTATTCTCAGAATAAATAAGGTTTCATTGGTGGAAAGCGTTGAATTGCCCCTCATAATGATTTACTGAATCGCTAGAGTCGATGATGGGATAACAGTTCAGAAGAAATGTCACGGATTTAGAAATACGAGTTTCTTGGGCGAAATTGGATTTTTTATTGTGCTAGAAAAGGAAAAGTTTACCGTGGCGACGGGATAATCTCTCTAGTAGAGAGAGAGCTGACTCGAGCTCATCCCTAGAGAATCCCTCGGTTAGTGAATGTCAGATGGATTTATGGGAAATTAGATTTTGGGTAACGGTGTAGGATAGCATTTGTATTCATATATGTTAAGGAAAGGAAGGGTTCTATAGAATCGTGTCCCATAGTTTATTAAAGTGTATCGAGCCTATTCAATATCAGGGAATTTTCCCATTTGCCATCGCATATGAAATGATGGGCCCTTACACTTTATGAATATATCGAATAACATTAACCCCAACGCAGAGTAATGGCCATTAATAATACTAATAATATTAACAATTTCTATAATGAATACAGGAAGCTAATCCCAATTACATCCATTTTAATAAATAATACAAATAATATCAGAGGATAAACACACACGGCCATTCCCTAACAGGAAAAATCCGCGAACATTTTTAGCGAACTATAGAAACGGGACAGTCTGAGCAAAGCTGCATCTGAAATGGATTTTAAAATGTTACAATCCATCAGTTGGCATTTACGGAATTTCATCTGACATTTTGCCGATGTGGATCATATAAAATCAATAATAAATAGGATGATTGAGACCTTTTGAAGGCTCTTCTGTATTAAGTTCATATTTATTCATCTAAAATGTTTTGTGTAGGGATAATTAAGACGATTTATTATTACTATTACATTCCTCATATCTTTTGTTTTCGAGATTCTGTGGTTGCCTCAGAGATACAAATTTATGCTTTCCGATATGAGTGATAATGTCTTGGAATTCTTTCGTAAGAACGTGCATTGGAGAAATATTAGTATATTATTTCAAATAACTTCCAAATGAGCGGATATATGCGGTTAAAGACACGAAAGCAATGGAAAATTAAGCCTCATCACTACTGATTTCAAGATAATAGAATATTTTATTGATTAAGAACACTTACAGCCCTTAGAGATACAGGAAAAAATCGATTTGTAAGTTTGTATCTCGTATTTTTAAAGCTTAGGGTACATTAAAATCCTACTTTAAAGTTAGTTTTTACATTAAAAATTTATACATTTTGAAATAATACATAAAAGTAGCACATAGAAATAACAAAATACATAAAAAATATATAATAGAGCACAGTGGTTAACATTTGTGCAGTACCACACGACATATTATATGTTTATATCAATATCTTTACGGAACTCGCTTATTGAATAGTAAAATTTATTAATGAAATAGTTTTAAAATTATTTTAAGAATACAACATGTTTTGTACACAGTTTTTGTCTCATGATAACTGTTAATTTGTTATAAACATAAAAATACAACATGTTTTGTACACAGTTTTTGTCTCATGATAACTGTTAATTTGTTATAAACATAAAAATACAACATGTTTTGTACACATTTTTTGTCTCTTGATAACTGTTAATTTGTTATAAACTCTTCTTCCCATATAATGGAGACTGTGTTCGAGTAATTTAAGTCTATATTTGGGATACTGCAGCATATTCTTTCCTCTTGTATCAAATATGAAAAGGAATTCGATCACAGACAACGAGGAATTTTGCAATTAAGTGGAAAGGAGAAATTATAGGAATTATAAGCAACCGTTATTGGCTATCAAAATCCATAATTACTCTTACGGGAGTATCCTGTACTCGATTATAGACAACATAAGAAAATACATTCATAAGAATTGCAGTAAGAATTCTTGCAGAATTTGCTATTTCATAAAGTTAAATTAGAAATATTGGTCCAACTAAATCGAGACCATTACCAAAAGAAGAAAAATAGAATAAAAAGCATTGTGTTGGTAAATAAAATATCGTTTTAGATTCGATCTTTAGAGAATTTTGATAAAATACATCAAAATTTTGCGAAATGTTGTAATTATATACAACTCTTCCCCCTGACGACTAAAGCGATCGTTGAATTTGCGTTGATGCATTTTCCCATAAATATACACGGGAAACTTTGGTCCATTTAAAAGGAATTTTAATAAAATGATTGGTTTTTTGAGAGGAGGCAATCATTTGTGTTTTCATCGTTTCCTATTGCTATAAACTAGTAGCATGGACAAAGCTGTAGCGTACTTAATATGCTGTAAAATGCAGAAGTGTTTGTTAATCAGCCCGGATACCAAAAGGACTGTTGCTTGTAATTCTTTTACAGGAAAAGATGTTGCATTGATGCATTAGATATTTATCAGTGCTGGGGAAGAAAGGAAATTGTTTTTAAATACTTGAGAAATTCAGCATAAACGAGGAACAAAATGAAAAGACATAGTAAAATACAGAATAACGTTCAATAAAATTATCGTTTTAGGAATTTTACTAATGATTTTTGCTTTTAATCTCATCGCGGTGTACATTTAGTAAATTTTTAGAGCGTAGCTTTTTTTGGTTCTGCCTAAAGATGAGGTTTAACTCATAAACCCTAATTAGTACTTAATTTTATCACTCAAAAGGTAGCCAGGATGCGTGTCTCACTTCAAATTCCATTTTCTAACTTCCTGGTAATTATTTTTCATATTATTAGATCCCCTTTCTATAAAATATTTTCCTCAGTGTTTCAAGAAATTTTAAATGCTTTTAATCGTGTTTCTTACAAAATTCGCCATCACCTAAAGTTTACCTCGTTCTTTTCTATCTCCCTGATCTATAAAAAAATCCTTCTTGTTTTTCTTTGTTCCTGCTTTCATTAAATTTTGATCTAATTTGTATTTCTATAGTTTAATTCCTTATCAGCCTATTAATATCAACCTTGGGCTAACTCAAAAAGGAAAAGGAAACGATTTTTCATACGTTGCATGTTTTTGACGCTTTTATTATAAAAATCCACCAAAAAATCGTACAATTTTGCTTTACATTTAAATAGAAATACTTAAAATTGACTTTTGGGAGGAAAAAAATGAGTAAAATGTAAAATCATGAGCATACAAAGCAACTATCAAGTATCGATACAAAGTTGGAGGAGCACAGCAGAATAAAAGGAAAATATCTTTTGTAAATGTTCGTAATATTCATGTCTGTTGCAGATGCTACAGATCGACCTCCGAGAACTTTCAACATCAATGATATGTTTAATTAAGGCTTTATGAGAAATTCTAAATAAGCATTAAATAAGATTAAGATAAATAATATAAATAAAAACAAGATTTTCTTCTGATTCTTCATCCTCTTCCATATATTAATTTTCAAGAAATATATCGGAAATATTTCCCCTCTTCCTTGTCACGGACCAGCTCTTTGCTGTTTAAAATTTCGTATATTTTTAGTTACTCCGCCATTATTTTCAAAAGGGCAACGGCTATTCGATTCCAAACAAAAGTTACATTTTGACAATGTTACTGTAAAAAAGTACTGTTTATACAAAACGTTACAGTTAATAGGACAATGAAGACAACATTTTATTATTATTTCCTTCTCGGGAGTTAAAAGTAAGTCAAAATGCATTAGAATAGTTGTTTTCGTAATATACTTCCTCGTCTAAATAACTAACGAATTATTTTACAAATGATATTATGGAGAAAAAAGTAGAGAGAACAACGTTGCTCACACAACATCACAAACACTTTCCAAAGGAGATTCTTGCTATTTGTAAATTTTCAGTTCTTCCACAAATATCCATTTATTGGAAAATTACATTGGGAGACGTAAATGATAAAAATGAACCAACGCATACAACCTTACTCTCACTAGGAGAGTTGTGGTCATCCGGATATCAAGCCCGGTTAGTAGGCCATCATGCTAAACATTCCGCCTCTGAAGTAAGCCAATTGCAAACAAACATTCTCCACAAGCTGTCATAAAACTCCAGATTTGATTATACGTATGCCGTCTAATAGGCGGTTTTCTCTCAATCTCTTGTACGTTCTGAAAAAAAACAGTAAAAATACCACCGAAGACGCCCTGCAAATCACTATTAAGATTCTAAGATTCCTCCCTTAGACTAACTGTAACTCGCTTCATTTGGTAAATCAACATTTTTTTAATTGATAACAGGGGATTTTACCTAAGAGATGCGCTCGAATTCGGTGAAAGCAGAGGGAGATCACGTGCGAAACGACCTTAGCTGTCGAAGCCTTTTAAAAATTACTACTTACTACTACCGTTCTCTAAATATTACACAAAGGACTTCCGTTCACTTAAGAGAGGGTTAGCCCATTGAGGGTTCATCAGCATGGCTGTTCATACTGAAAACTTCATTCGCGCAGAATTAATTATTTTGCAAGAATGTTCATATTCAGAACGTAGTATTCTTAAAATTGAGTAATTGGGCTCTCGATAGTCAAATGGGCAACGCGTATGCCTTTGAGGAAGACGGGCCCGGGTTCGATTCCCTGGGAGGATCTATGTGTGAATAAACCATAACTGTTTAAGCCCTTTTCACAATACTACCGACTGAAATAAACATATTAGCCCAGTAAGATTGTGAGGGGATGTTCATCTTACATCACACTTTTCCCTAATTCGACCTTTCCTCGAGTATTGTCGTGCAATTTGGTCCTCACGAAGTGGAATCAGTCTCCTATCTTGAGATGATCAATGTAGAGCGGCTGGGTTTGTCAAGGGAGATTCAGATCCGTTAGTAGTGTTTCGGCTATGATAGAATCCCTCGGGTGCACTTCGCTTATGGATAGAAGACTTGATTACCGACGTAAGCTTTTCGAAACGTTTATCACAACAGATCTAGTCGACGGAATAGCTGATAGCAGTTAGCAGCGAGCACGAGCTCCGAGAGCAAACTAAGAGAATTCAGAAAAGTGATTGCCAGTACGGAGAGTTTCTTCTGGTCGTTTTGCTCGCGAAGAATTAGAGAAGCTAATAGCAGTTAGGGTGTGATAGGTGTTTTTACACCCTCTACCAGGGGCCAATGTTGGCTTGCAGGGTTTAAATGCAAATGTAAATGTATTTTATGTTCTTGGAGCACAATATTGCAGAATTAAATATGCAAAAACGTACACAAACTCAACGCTAGAAAATTGAGGCATTTAGATTATACATCCTAGGTTGTCTTTGATGGAGCTTTGAAGTTTACTCTACTTCAATGTAGCAAATGAATCTCCTTCTTCTCCAATCACCCTTTTTTATCTCGCGCTGAAAAACGCCGCATGGCTCCCACTCACGAGGACGGAATCCAATTCTCGATCGCTCACCACATCAATGCTTTCGGTTCCAATATCGGTGGCTGACCATCCGCGTCACTTCCATCACGAGCCCGATAACCGTTATTCATTTCTTTTTATCGCAGAGAAAAGTGAAGTCGATTCTGAAGAGAGTGTAGTGCAGTAATTTGCGATTTAAAACGAGCGTAGGGCTTTACGCTGGCCCGACTCCCCTGCTCGATAGACCTTTGCCGTCGCTAATGCCGGAGTGATTATAAAGATTAATTACCGGACGTGCCGCTCCCCCGGTGTGGCGCTGGGATTAGCACCCAATACATCAATGTCGCAGGAACATGGTTAAATAGGGCCCCACGGACGGTCGCCTTCGACATCGGTTGATAATCCTTTTTGACAGGCAGCAAATGCCCACCGATGCGTCCAATTATTTCTACCGCCCTCTTTCCTGCAGAGGGCGCTTTTCTACGAAGACGCGAGCTGCTTGTTAGCCTAACGTCGCCCTTAGAAAAGGAAAAGTACACGTGCAAGCACCATTGGTTTCCTGCACGACGACTTATGCTTGTGAATGAAGATTGAGCTATAGGAAGAGTTGCTATTTAGTGTACAGAATGAATTCTTAAATGTTGAAAACGCAAAATTTTCCGTCTGTAAAACGAAAACAAAATGGGGCTTGTTTTTCCATCGGTACCTCCGCTGTTTTTATTACGTTGATAAAAATGTTATTAGTAGAATTTGGGCCACTTGGCGGATTACAATTCTGTCTCCCAATAGAAGGGACCAGCCACTTCCCACGCGCGACGAACCTTTGATTCGTTTTAAAATAGAAATAGTTACTTTTTGATGCAAACTTTTTATCTCTATAACTTCAATAGACTTTTTGTGAGAGGTAACCTCAGAAGAATGAAAAAAATTTCCGTTACAAAATTTGATTTATTTTAGATCTCAATTTCACTATAAAGGCGGAATATGTCTGATATGTCTGGTTATTAAATTATTATTAATAAATATTTAATGAAGTAAAACCCTTTCATAGGAAAGGATTGAAACAAGTTAAAAAGTTTCAAAAAGGAGACAAGGCAACATGATTAGCCTAAATTTTAAATCCGATAATTTGTAACTCATTCCTGACAGTCAGCGATTTTACATGTGGGACGGATTTTACATGCTCATTATATAATACAATTCACAAGTAAATAGCCTTAATCTTCCGGAGTGTACTTCGGATTCATGATTTCGACACGGATTGTATGTGCTCCTTCAGTGATTGGGTCACGGTCTTCAATTGATTTTGTCGGTGGTATTGTTATTTGTGCACTAATTCTCAGAGAACAAATATACAAGGTGTGCAGATATTGCGGTGGGAATACGGAGAAGATATATCCAATGCATTTCACTAACGGAAGTGCTGAGCTCTTCTATGACAAACATTTCACAGTCGTGTCTGTTACACAGTAGTTAATATTATTCTGCATTAGACAGCATATCATTGATTTTTATAACTTCACTTTGATTCAGAATTATTTTTTTCTTCCTCAGTCCAGAAGTATCACTTCAATCGTAAGTGAATATTACCTTATCGAACATATCAATGAAAATCTACAGAATTTGACAGATATAACTATTACCTAGCCATATTTATTCCTAACTTAAAAAGTAATAGTAAATTGTAAATAATTAGCTTTCTGTCCAGCCAAAAATCTACATTTATAAACCTTTCTCCTTTAGTCATTCCAACTATTTCCAGAAAATTCCGCTCACCTGGACTTTATAACACATAAATTAAGGCTGTGAAGGTTTAGTATACATTGTAGTATCGAGTTTTGCTTCAGAACGTTCGGATTGGATTCTATTAGAAATGGCGATAATTTTTACAAGAAAAACATTTTGTCGAGGTAAACTATGTTTTATCAATTGTTGAAACCGAGCTTATACATTTTTCCATAGGAATATATTGGAAATATAATCCAGGTCAATACCTTAGATCTGATTTTGGCATCCAGCCTATAAAATAATATAATAGTTTATAAATTATTCCTACCGAAAGAGAGAACTTGGGACTTATTAATTAGACAACGAGATTGATGGTTTACCAGATTATGTTACTCTCTAATATGACCCAATTTGTTTATTAAAAAATAATAACTTTCTGCAATTAGTTCTACTTAAGATACACCAAGTGAGGTTTCATTGTTAGATAAACAGCAAAAAGAATTTCGAAATGTATAAATTTCCCTATGAATAAACAGAAGAAGGAATTATTACTGTCAGGCACTATCTGTCTGCACTCCCTTCCTTAATGCTGGACTGTCTCTGCATATATCCTTTATTTCCCTATAATTATGATTTCCCTGTAATAAGCCAGCAATAATGATATGAATAAACATTAAAACTTGCAAAATAGGAAAATGAGAGTTAATCCAAGATGTGGAAAATACACCCCAATTAAATTCATGCTCAATACCCTTCATTGGATGACAACAGAGGAATGTACAAGTATTTAAATTAGTACATACAATGTTGTATAAAAGAGTACTAGACCATTTATGTAAAGAGATAAAAATGTAATAGTGAGTATCATCCATATGTCATAAGACAAATTTAAGAATACTTTCTCAAGAAGGTCGTTTTGAAATTGAATAATTATTGATGGATTTAAATTATTTAATAGTCTTCCTGAATGAATTCGAAAAGTAGAAAATGAAATAAAATTGAGAAGGGAATTGTAAATATTGTAAAAAATGTAACTGAAAGAACATAAATGTACTGGGTGTACGTAAGGTGTAACTTATGTTTGTATTCCTTTTCTTATCTACTTTGTATACTTGTTTTTGCTGCGCTTCTTTTTCACTAAATTGTGACTTTATAGTTTTAAGAGAATTTCTTGTGAGGTAATTATTAGAAAACTTCTAAAAATATATCATTAGTTACCCATTTTCCCGCGAAGGAATTGTGATCGTCATTTTAAGGGCAGCAATGAGTAGCTGACGCCTGAAGTGTATGTAGCAACATCACCCATGTGTAAAGCGGGTTGCGCTAAAGCGCCTGCACGCGATTTTCACCAGTACGTAGAGACTTGATTAGGAGAAGAGCGTTTACTTGGAGCGATCTCTTGGGGTGACTCCTGTTCCACACACTATCACGCTTCATAACTATGCGCATTTATATGCTGTATTAAGTGCACGACACTCCAATCAGGATTGCATACAGATCCCTACGTTCAGTTGATTGGAAATTAATCTCTTTCGTGTCAGAACACTTTTATTCTGACGATTTTGTAAGAATTAACTCCTTCCTGGTTAAATTTCCTTGAGCATACGTAACTAATGATAACAAACATAAGTTTAATCTTCAGAGAATTATTCATTTAAATGTGGTCACAAGTGTTGGTGGAGGATACTTGGATTTTTCTCAATAATTATATTTTTTCAAGAACTATTTATTAAGTATTATTATACAATGTTTTGTATACATCAATGACCTTAGCAATCTCATTGATAGTAAAGTTAGGGAATTTGCGGACGATACAGTGATTTATAAGGAAATAGAGAGTAGAGAAGGTAGATTAACCCTGTCGAATTATTTAGATACAATTATGAAATGGTGGGGTAATGGACAAAAGGCTGAATGTAGGCAAATGCTCAGTACTTCTTTGAAAGAAAATTTATTATTAAAGATTATTCGTACAGTCACCTTGGGGTAAACCTATTAACAGTAGAACTGGTGAAACTTTGGAGTAACTTGACATGGAGTACCCACATCAATAGTATATGTGGAAAAGCACTTCAGAAACTCGGCTCCGTTAAGAGAGTAGTCGGTTGGAGCGAAGAAAAAGTTCGCGAGCGATGTTTTTTCACGTTGCGTGTAGTGTATGGGACCCTGCCGTTAAGTCATGTATTAGGAATTGAGAAAAGCTGCAGCGAAAGGCGATACGTTTTGTGAAGAATTGCTAAGATAAATCAGTGAGCGTTACACAGATACTCTAGGACGCAGGATTAGCATCTTTAGAAGCTAGAGGAAGATTTAAACAAAGGGTTAATTTATTGAAAAATGTCAGAAAAAAAAGGTTCAGAGATGATACGGCCGATATAATGCGTCCCCCATGTTACAGAGGCCGTTCCGATACTGCAAGAAAGATCAGAGTAATAGATGCGAGAACAATTCGATTCGTGAACTTATTTTTTCTGCGAATGGTACGCAAAAGTAATCAAATATGGAAATATAGTCACGGTGCATGCACCCCCTGCCACACTCCGAAAGGTGGATAACAGGGTACTTACTTAGACATAGAAAAGATGTTAACGATTCCATAATATTTAGATTAACACCAACAACAGCGAAAATAACAACAAAAATGAT
The DNA here is from genome assembly GCA_000376725.2 of Ladona fulva. NCBI lineage: Eukaryota > Metazoa > Arthropoda > Insecta > Odonata > Libellulidae > Ladona > Ladona fulva. The sequence continues at coordinate 748,339 of KZ308494.1, read as the reverse complement.
AATAATTTTCAATTTTTGAATAATTTGTTCTACTTCGAGCATTTAGTTTTATTATATATGTACCTACATATAAATATATTACTGACACAGTTACGTAAGTATACGAGATAATGCAAGATTGATAGCAAAAATTAATAAAAATTACAGTATTTTGAATATGATCACAGATATATAGTTTGAGGTTTAAGCCAAGTAGTAAATATAATAGTTATAAATAAATAAATGTAAGATTTCAGCCATTATTGGATTCACAAGCGAATATTTATGTGAAGTAATAAGGTACGTAAAGGCCGGTAACATTATCAGCCTTAAAAAATCTCGAGAAGTCGATTTCGCTTTCCTGCTTATAATCGTATTTATATACTTTATTGGTTATTTACTTCAACGATTAGTTATTATTGAATCTGTTTTGAATTTTCGCGCTACCTTTTATAGTATGATTATGATGTGGCTATGGAGCGTGCTTGCACAGTAAGGAAAGGATTTTTAGAATTCGTTCGGACACGTGGATGCAATTTGTGGATGCTGAGAGGCGTTTGAGGAGATTGCGATGGGTGTTGATGGGATGAGGAGTCGGAGAATGTGCTGGTTTAACGTAGTGAATATAATACAGAAAACGAAAGACACGTGGTGACATCAATCCGAAAACAATCACATAATATGGAACATTTTGAGTAAAAGATGCAGATTTTTTGCTATCCCAAAAAAACAATGATATTGATTGACATATTTGTGTATATATATATATATGTGTGTACTTAGACTTTTAAATTATTCTATTACACATAATGTTACTCATAATTACGTCAGAAGGCAACGGTGGCGCAGTGGTTAGCGTATACTACTTCAACTTAAAGGTCTCGGGTTCGAACCCCGGTTAGTCGGATTTTTCCTGTTAGGAAATGGTAGACATTGTTTATGGTTGTAAATAGTATTATATACAATAAAACAGTAATGGTTGTTTTATTGTAAATTATAATATATATTAGAATTGATGTAATTGGGGATTTTCTGTATCCGTTAAAGTTATTACTATTATTAAAATCAATAATTTGTAATGAATTTAGAAATAGACTTTGTTTTCACAAATAGATAACAAGATTTTGGAAACTGAACCGTTAAAATCATGATAATGTTCTTGAAAAATGACTTAATCGAAAGAAAGTGGTGAAGTTCTTTTTAAAACTGTTCGTGGGGAGAAGAAATGCTGCATTTAGTAGATTTCAGTATTGTGCGCTTAAAACTTTTACAATAGCCATTTCTAAGTTAAGTTCCGTTATATGATGATGTGCCGCAATCCAGAGTGTCTCTCCATTGTCCATGCTTTCAAAAGCTATTTTCCTTAGTAATAACTCCATTCTTTGCCCTGTTTCCCTCAAACACCTTAGTGGTGCTTCAAGCGAGCCCACGTTTATTCACAACCTCCGCAGCCCTCTCTGTTGATTCTTCCGAATCAATCACGCCCTTTGCCTTCGCCTCAGCGTATTCGCTCTACTTCACAACTGCGCCGTGCTGCGTTGGAGATTCCTCTTGCATAACGCTCTCCGTGCGCTGCTCTTAACGGTAAATACGTTCAGTCTTTTCGTATGCAGTAACACCTTTATTAAAGTAGCCGTGAATCCCATTGTTTGCTCACCAGGCAAGGGAGTATTCTCTAAACGTCGTGTTTCGTTCTTTACGTCGAAAGTAATTTTTTATGGCAACTTTCCTTTAAGTCTTTCTCTAATTAATTCACCATTCTAATCTTGGATATGATATTGGTTTTGAAGAATTCGAAAAATTATTTAACTAAAAATTAAAGAACACATTGGTGAGCAAAGCAAAACCGATGCAACTAATTCATACCACATAACAACTAGTAAACACCCCCGTCAAGATTAATGGTATCCCGCAATACTTTTGTGGATTTGTCATAGTTTGTTATTAAATGTTTAAAAATATTTTAACCCCCGCCAAGTATGACAGAAATTGGTTTATTTTAAAAATACGAGTCTGTATTTTTGTGAACGAATCGTATATCTGGTATCGTATACAGCTGGTCTTCCTAAGCCAGAAAAAGTCAATTATAAATCTATAACAACTTATACTATTTCTGGCATTAATTTCTTCATTAATACTGGATAAATTTCGAACAGATAAGGTCAGAACTAAATGTATGAAGGAATATTTTGTGAATTACAACTATTGAAATTCATAAAAATTATGCATTTTCAACTTTTAGCCAAAAAGATCATGATTAAGAACATTCGGGCATGCCCGGAAAGTGAGAGACCTGGTTCGAGTCCCATCCATGTCGCTCTTTTTCACACTTGTTATTCATTTAAAATTTGGTATAAGTTAAAAACACGTCTTCCCTTTGCTCAGCATAACTCTTTTTCGTCATTTTGTTTACAACTAATCTACATAGAAAATGTCCTTTGGTGAATCGGATTGTTTAAGAAACCTCCCACATGGTTTTATGTTTGTATGTACCCTTGCAATTTTTTACATCGAAGCTTTTACTCGTATACCCTGGAGTCTCAGGAAATCACCTCCCTTTTCAAATTCCTCGCGTATTCTTGTAGGATAACAAATTTAGCTCGGCATCGATAATCGGGTTTTGTAAACCTGCCCCCTTTCCCCCTGCCACACGCCGAAAGGCGGCTTGCAGGGTACTAATGTAGATGTAGATGTAAACAACCTTATCAAGCGTGATGGAACTGTCCTTACCCGTTTTCCCATGATGGAACTATTTTAACTAAATATGCAACCTATTCATATCTGAAATTTTTATATGTAATAATCATGATGGAATTTTAAGCTAAGAATATCAGCAGAATTTCGAAAAATTACCAACTTGATTTAGTTGAATATTATGCAGTTCGTGAGAAATGTATAAACTCAAAAAAGCTTTAAACACGCGTTTGCAATAAAAACTTCTTTTTTCTCACCATACAATTTCATCTTAATTTTAATCTCGACAAAAAATATATAAATGTCCTTTGATAATCTGGTTGATCGAGAAAAATTACCTTATGATTGTCCATGCGATATATATGTTGTGCTTTGGAAAAGAGAATCCCAGAAAATTGTCTCTCTACATAAAGTCTAAAAAAAGTCATAGGGTCTACATAAAGTCATAAAGCCTTTAGTTTTCCTTTCATTGATTCTATATGGACCAATATCATCCGTGTTTTCCTGAAAAAGCATTATGTATAAGCTAAAATTCAACAATCACCTTGGTCACCAAGGAGATGAGTTTTTATAACAACAAAATCTTACGAAATTTCCGTTTATTCAAAATAAATTCTCGCAATTTCGAATCTATATAAATATTTGACGACTAAAATAAAAAGCTAATGTCAGTTTCCTTTCTTTTGACACGTCTAGATTTCGTAGAACCATTATTTCTTGCTTAATGTCGCCAAAGGAATACATTCTGAAATGCATGAAAACGAACTTTACGTGAATTTC